>SSNS01000360.1:494123-564611 GCA_006937985.1 Aphyosemion australe
TGCCGGCTCCTGGTTCCCCGTCGCTGGCCCCCTGATGACACTGCCTGCTCATGCTTCCCCGTCGCCGGCCCCCTGATGACACTGCCTGCTCCTGCTTCCCTGTCACCAACCTTGTGGACATTTGTTTTTTGTTATAGTTTTGTTTAGTCCTGGCCTTTTGGCTCGTTCTAATGCCTTTCCTGTTAGTTTTCGTTGTTCTGCCTTGTCTTTATTTTCTGCTCACCCTTTTGGGTTGTTTTTTGTTTCCCTCCTCGCCCGCCCTTGTGGTTGTTTTGGTTTGGTCCCTCCTCGCCCACCCTTGTGGTTGTTTTTTGGTTTGGTCCCTCCTCGCCCACCCTTGTGGTTGTTTTTTGGTTTGGTCCCTCCTCGCCCACCCTTGTGGTTGTGTTTTGGTTTGGTCCCTCCTCGCCCACCCCCGTGTTCTGTGTCTTGTTCTGTGGTGTTTTGTGTTTTTGTTTCTCTGTTGTGCGTCTGGTAGCCGCCCTTGAGGGGGGGGTATTGTCATGTCCTGTCTATGTCCTCCCTGTGTCCAGTCTATGTCCTCCCTGGCCCTTCCATATCCCATCTCCCTTGTCTCCGGTCCCTTCAATCATCATTCAGTTTTTACTTTATTTCTCATTACTTTAGTTCTGCCATGTCCATTCCCCAGCCCATTAGTGTTGTATTTCTCTCTAGTTTTCCTTTCCCCTTCTTGTGTATTTAAGTATTGCCAGGTCCCTGTAAGTTTAGTATCCTTTTGTATCAGTTACCTTTGACCCCTGTGTTCCTCTTAGCTGTTTCATCCTCACATTAGTTATCTTTCGTTGTCCCCTGGTATTTAGTTCATCCCTCCAGTTAGCTGTTGTCCTTGTGTCCCCTTAGTCATCCTGTACCTCTTATGTTCAGTGTTTTTAGTCTTCAGTCAGTTTGGTGTTTCATTTCTCATATCTTCCTTCCTGTGTTCTCCTATGTTAGTTGCTTCTTGTATTTTGGTTATTAGTTAAATGACTTTAATTATTTCTCCTGTATTCTGTTTATGCATTCTAGTATTTTCTTTCAGCATTTAGTTTTAATGTTTTAGGTTTCTCTCTTTATCTGGTTCAGTCCTCTTGTGTTTTGTATTGCTTCCCATCCTCAGTTAACTAGTCACACCTGTCCATCATCAATCAGTAATCATCTCACCTGTTGCTTGTCTCCATTCACCACCTCAGTCTATTTAAACTCAGCTCAGTTCTACACTCGTGTCGGTTCCTTGTGTTTGTCTGTGTCATCTGTGTGTGTTGCCTTTATCCCTGTGTCACCTGCTGATTTTTGTTCCTGCTCCAGACCACGGCTGTAAATAAAACATTTTCATTTTTTCAACCATACCTGGCTGCCTCCTGGATATTCCTGCACTTGGGTCCTACAACAACCTCCCACCACATGACAGAAGGAACCGACCAACATGGACCCAGCAGCTTGTCCACCTCATCAGCCATCAACCACCACCATCCATCAACCCCCAGAAAGGTATGAAGGAGACCCGTCAACCTGCAGAGAATTCATCAGAGACTGTGCACACTGTTTAACGGAACCATCCCTCACAGACTATGAAAAGCTCTCCTTCATGGTCCTCTGCCTGGGTGATGACGCCCTAATGTGGGCTTACAGTTACTTTGAAAGACAACCCATGAAAACAGTTAAATTTTGGACTTTTGCCCGTGATTTATTAAGGACTTTTGGCCACAACTCACCTCCACCAGCTCTACAGACACCCACATCCTCCTCTGGTCCTATCGGCGCCACCTCGTCACCCCTGGCGGGCCGATCCACCTCCGCCTCATCACCTTCTACCCACAAGAAGTCGTACCATGAACAGACTGAGGTACCCACCATCAGAACCGGCTTCCTCTCCTCCTCCTCCACTTCTGTTGGCGCCACCACGTCTCCTCTGTTGGGCCAATCCTTCACTCCTGCTGGCACCACCTGGTCACCTCAGGTGGGCCATTCCTCATCTTCAACCTCCAGACATCATCTCCCCCAGGCCGCTGCCCCCACAATACGATCCGGCTTCCTCTCCTTCTCCCCCGATTCGATCGACGCCACTTCCTCATCTCTGGTGGGTCGATCCTCCACATCCTCCTCTGGTCCCCACAGCGCCATCTCCTCACCTCTGGTGGGCTGTTGCACTCCACCCTCCTCTGGTTCTGACGGCGCCACCTCTTCACCTCTGGTGGGTCGTCCCTTCACATCCTCATCTGGTTTCCACAGCGCCACCTCTTCACCTCTGGTGGGCTGTTACACCCCAACATCTGACGCTGACTGTGCCATCTCATCACATCTGATGGACCCATCCTCCACCCCACAGCTTCAACCCAATGAGTCTGAATCCAGTGATGAAATGATCACCCTCTGGGAGTACCTCCGCCGAGCTGCAGAGCGATGTGAAAGGGAGAACTCTGATGCATCCACACCTTCTCCGGGTGGTCAGACAGATCTCTCCTCCCCGCCACAGCCCCACCGCCGAAGACGCCACCGCCAAAGACCTGTACCTAAGGTCCCGCCTATCCCAGAGGCTCCGCCCGAGGTCCCGCCTATCCCAGAGGCTCCGCCCGAGGTCCCGCCTNCTATGTCTCTCTCTCTCTCTGTCTCTATGTCTCTCTCTCTCTCTCTATGTCTCTCTCTCTCTCTCTATGTCTCTCTCTCTCTCTCTCTCTCTCTCTCTCTCTCTCTCTCTCTCTCTCTCTCTCTCTCTCTCTCTCTCTCTCTCTCTCTCCCCGAGCAGGAGGAGAGCAGGAGTAGGAGGAGTCCTTCCGACACATCGACACTGGAAGGTAAATTACCAAGATAAAATTCCAGGGGGAACAGCCCCGGTGCGGGGCGGCAGAGCAGAAACACGTCTCACGGATGTGTCTCCGACAGCGCAGCGGATCCCGCCCTCCGGACGGTCTTCATGCCCAGATTGTGAGTATCTGCTGCTGGAGCGGGCTGGAAGTGGGGAGGGGAGCTGGTTTCAGGTTCACCTCCACTTCTGGCCTCCGCGGTGTCTCCTTGCCTCCTTCCTCCCCCAGTGTGTCCTTCCCTTTCTGTTCTCACCTCCTTTCTCCTTCTTACGAGCGGACAGAAACAGTTCCTGCCGGGGAGGGAGCAGGAGGAGGAGGTGAACGGAGCGAGCGAACTCTCCGGTTCGCCGTTTTCCGCCTCACTGATTCGGTTTTCTTCGTGACTTTGACTCGAACGGGCGCGTTTCTGTAACCCGGAGCAGACACGGACAGTTGACCGGGAAAAGCTGTGTTTTTTGCCCGGTGGTTCTGTGAGGAGTTACCGGGCGGTTACCAGGCCCTGCTCCAGCTCTAGAAGGTGTGTAACACCTATGATTTAAATCTAGATTAGAGTAGATTACAGGTGTTCTGGCTGACTCTGAGTGTACCTGTCTCACCTGTAAGAACAGCAGATCCCATCCATCAGTGGTTCTGCTGTAGTCGCTCCAACAGGTCTCCCTCTTTATTAACTTATGATTCTGGAGGTAGAAACGTCCTCCTGGAGGACGCGTTAGCACTCAGCTCAACATGAAGATAGCCTTTTAAGAAAGTAGTGTTCTTTAATTGTGCAAAACCCTTTTAAATGTTCAGATAGGTTGATCATGCTGTTATGACTATGCTTGCATGCATGATTAAAATTCTCCTTCACTTGTTTTTTCACTGTATTTCCCACAATCCTCTGCTACATGTACAGCTTGTTGCAAACACCTTGCACATAAGAAATCAAGAGCCATTCACACTGATAATCTGCATATTTCCATGCAGCTGTTCTTAGAGCTGTTTGGTCTAAGAACAGCTGCTATCCTGAAGATGTTTTGTTGCTTTAATGCCCTCTTGAGATCACTTAGCCTAGTGAACTAGACCAATTCTTGCTTTGCAGAGTTTGGTCTAGGCACGCTTCATTGGAAACCTCGCAGCCCAAACCACTGCTGTGTTTATCCAATCACAACTCGCTATAGTTTTGGTTGGGCCAATCACAGCGCTCTATATCATGGGCCAATCACAGAGCGGGAGTAGCCGATGACGTCAGCGCTGCGGCCGCGAACGCCGCGAACCCAAGCAAGATGGCGGCAACTCGGAAAACACGTTTGTTTGAAAAGGCTTTGTCATCAACATTGGATTATTTAGACTCCAACGTGCGTAAGTCTGTCTGATATACTTAGCGGCTTCTTATTTTTATCAAACAAAGTAGTGCAATGTCCCAGTACACCTGATATTTGCGTGTTTTTCATACAAACACGACAGAAATCATTGAAGCTAGACGCTATTAAAGCCTCCCGCTTTTCCGTCGCCGTGATTACGTCATGTTGTTCGTCACTCTGATTGGTCCTAGCGCTATCCAATTGCGTGCTGACATTTTGAAAGACAACCGTAGATCCCGCCTCACGACTGAGAGCCGTCAATGGTTCGTGGCCAGACTATATATTCACATATATAGGATGGCTTGCCAGGCTANGACAGAGATAAACCATGTCCTATTACTTTTGGCACTTTAGCAGCTAATGACAACAAACTGAAACAGTCTTGTGGGCAAATGTTAGTTCTATTGAAAATATTACCCTTTCTTTTGTATGATGTGGACAATGACTATGGTATATTTATTAGAAAGTTAATTGAGATTGTTCAAATAGTTCTTGCTCCCATTATTTCTGTACAAACTGCATTGCAACTGAGAAGTATGATTGAAGAACATCTGTGTCAGTTCAAAACACTTTTCCCTGAAGCCAACATAATACCCAAGCAACATTATATGCTGCATCTTCCCAGTCAAATCTTATCCCTTGGGCCTTTAATAAGGAGTATGTGCATGCGCTTTGAGGCTAAGCACTCCTATTTTAAACAGTGGGCTTCTAAGTTGAATTTTAAAAATGTTTGTAAATCACTAGCAAATCACAATCAGTATCTTGAGTGGTGTCAGAATGAATTAGGCACGGAACATCCTATTTTTGCAAATGAAAAGGAGTCGGGGCCTGTGTCAGCTGTTAAAAATATTGAATATGTTAAGAAAAAAATAAACGATTTTTTGGGAATAGAGGTCATGCAAACTGTCGTGTCTGTGAAATGGTATGTTCTCAATGGCAACAAGTACATTACTGGGAAGTCTATGGTTATTGCAGATGTGAGTGACACTTTTCCTGTGTTTGGACTGATAAAGGATATCTTTTTGATCGATTCATCTTTTATTGCATTTGAGTACCAGCGCTATGACACTTTGAACTTAAATAAAGACTTACTGGCATATGAAGTAGCTGTGCCCACTCTTGCCCAAGGTACAGAATTAGCACATGAACTCATTGATTATACTTCATATTGCTCTATTAGTTTCAGGGAAAGTGTGTTTGTTCCAATAAAATACAATCTTTGTGATATTATTTCACATAAAAATAATCCCTAAAATCAGGGCTGTGCCTATAGGCTCACTGTTGTTTTCTCATTATCAGTTGACAAACATTGGTCATTAAATGTTTCCTAAACCACTGTCTATGTATCTATTGTTTAACAATAATACTGGCATGCTGGCAGAGTGTACAGCTGTCTCTGAAATTAGATTTGTATCATATGTTGTGGGTAAATGTTTTCTATTTCATGTGTGAGTTTAAATCAGCATGATTTTGAATAAATCATGTTTGACAGATGCCTCAGGTGTTTTTCCTAAATCAAGCAAATTTAATTTGTCATTGCAACTTGAAACAAGTTACATTTTGATGAATCTCTGTTGAGAGACCTATTTTATGTAATTTTAAGATTAGTTATTTTCATTCTAGGATTTATTTACTATTATAGACAAAATTGTATGATTTTCCTTAATTTAAGATTATTATCTAAAATCAGGTATTAAAAACTAGTAAATTGTTTTTAAAACAAGCCAACTTACCTGGCATGTCTAAAAATAAGATTTTAAATATTGGCAAGTGCCAGATAATTTGCAGTGTACAGCATAAAGAAGATTTTTTAAGAGACCTCCGCTCTACCTTCAGGTCTTTCATTGCCTCCAGCTGGCTGGTTGCCATGGAGATGTGGACGTTAACCGTGAGCTCTGCTTTGTACCGAAATAGCTGACAATTTGCGTAGCAAACCAAGCAAGCTTGGTTACTCACTATGTTGTTGGTTTTCCACGTGTCTAGATCCATCATCATCATCATCATTTATTTATATAGCACCTTTTTACACTTATCATGCCCAAAGTGCTTTACATGATACAAAAAACAAAACAAAAAATAAAAATACATCATACCTACTTAAACAGTAAAATCTTTAAAATTCTAAAACCCAGACAATAGCTGTAAAAACACTAGAGGATAATAAGTCGCACCACAACTCCTATAAGAAAGCCAAAGAATAAAAATGGGTCTTTAATCTACTCTTAAAAACATCCAGTGATGGAGCCTGCCTAACCACCAGCGGGAGGTCATTCCATAATTTAGGTCCAAGAAATGAAAAAGCCCACTCTCCCCTGGTGACCCGATTTACCTTTGGAACTTCCAAAAGGTCCAGTGTAGTAGACCTAAGCGGTCGTGATGGGACATATCGGGTTAGAAGGCTACACAAATATGGTGGTGCAGTTCCCAGTAGTGACTTAAAAACAAAAACAAGAATCTTAAAATGAATTCCTAAATGGATAGGGAGCCAATGCAAGGATGCCAGAATGGGAGTGATATGATCCCTTCTTCTGGCCCCTATTAGAAACCTAGCAACTGAATTTTGTACCATTTGTAGTCTGGAGATTGAAGCTAGATTAATACCAGCACAAAGAGAATTACAATAATCTAGTCGTGAAGTAATAAATGCATGGATTACTGTTTCCAGATGGTCACGTGACAGAAATGGTTTAAGCCTAGCAATTCGACGCAGGTGAAAAAAGCACGATCGAACAACAGAATTGATCTGATTATCAAATCCTAGGGATGCATCAAATTTCACACCCAGACTGGTCACCGCGTCTTTCTCATAGGGAGCCAACACAGAGAGATCAAATTGACGTTCCCTACCCCCTCTATGATTTGGTTTAAAAATGATAACTTCAGTCTTTTTCTCATTAAAATTCAAAAAGTTAAAAGCCATCCATAACCTGAATCATCCATACAATCTAAAAGAGAACTGGTCAACCCATGAGCATCACTACATAGGGGAACGTAAATCTGACAGTCGTCAGCATACATGTGGAATTTAACTCCATGCTTACGAAAAAGTTCCCCAAGTGGTAAAAGATATAGGGAGAAAAATAGAGGTCCTAACACTGATCCCTGAGGTACTCCCCAGGTAAGATCTGATGGAGCTGATTAAAAGTCACCCATTCTCACACTAAAACTTCTTGTACTTAAATATGAGTGTATCCATTGAAGCGCTAAGCCAGTGATGCCCACCCACTTCTCTAAGCGATGTATTAAAATGGTGTGATCTACCGTATCAAACGCAGCAGTCATGTCAAGTAACAGCAGTAGAATGGCATTTCCAGCGTAATTTGTTAACATAATATCATTAAGCACCATTAAAAGTGCAGATTCTGTACTGTGGCCCTTCCTAAAACCTGATTGGAATACCTCCAGGATTCCAGAACCATCCAAGAATAACATCAATTGGTCATGCACAACCTTTTCCAAAATCTTGGATAGAAAGGGCAAATGTGATACTGGCCTGTAATTAGTTAACACGGATGCATCTAACTTTGGTCTCTTCAGCAGGGGTACCACAGCTGCATGTTTTAGATGTTTAGGAACAATACCAGACCTCAAACTGCTGTTAATAATGCACAAAACAGAGGGGGCCAATGTATTAAATACCTCTTTAAATAAACGAGCTGGAAGAGCATCGTAGGGAGAGCCTGATGGATTTGAGTGAGAAACCAACTCCTGTAACTGAGTGAGTGACAGTGGCTGAAAAGAATCTAACATGACCACAGGTGGAATCAGTGCTACTGGGTCATGAGAGGATGGAAGGATCCCAGCCCTAATGGTTGCAACCTTATTGACAAAAAAGTAATGGAAATTGTCACAATTAGCCACAGAGGACTCAAAATAGGCCTGGCAATCAGCATTCAAAACAACGTTTAAGGTTTTAAACAGAACACGTGGATTTCCAGAGCTTGAATTAATGATTTCAGCGAGGTACTTGTGTTTTGCTTCCTTGGCAGCGCTTTGATAGCAAACCCATTTACTTTTTAAAATCTCTTTGGACACCTGTAGTTTGTCCTTTTTCCATTTATGTTCTGCTGCCCTACACTCACGCCTAATTGCCCTAGTGTGTGCATTCATCCATGGTTCTGTCTTGCTCCTTGATTTCCTGCTACAGACTGGAGCCACAGAATTTAAAGCAGCTGTACACAGTGAATTAAATTCTGCAAAAAGATCCTCAGTGTTCAGTAACGCTGTGAACTGTTCAGACTGCATAGTGCAAAAAATACCTGTAAATTCAGTTGCTGTATTTGATGTAATCATTCTACACTGGTTTACACAAACTGATCTTCTAGATGAAGATAACAGGCATATGATCTGAAAAAGTTGCATCCATAATATTCAAATGACGAATGAGTAAGCCCATTGAAAGCACCAAGTCCAGGGTGTGACCCAGCTCATGCGTAGGACCACTAACAAATTGGCAAAAATTAAAGGAGTCCATCATATTTAAGAAGTCCATAACTAAAGGTCTGTCAGTACAACAGACATGTATATTAAAATCTCCCAAAATTAGAACATGATCATATCGTGCTATACCCTCCCCTAAAAAATCTGCAAAATCACCTAAAAAGCTGGAATCATATTTCGGAGGGCGATAAATCAAAATAATCAATAGTGTAGGTGAATAACCCAGCTCAAACATGCATAGCTCAAAACTACTATATAAAACGCTGGGGAACAGCTGCTTGCATCTAAAACTAGATTTAAAAACAACCAGCAAGCCCCCCCCCCACGGCCTGTTGTCCTTGATACATTAAAATATGAGCAGATCCCAGGTAGCAGTTCAGAGAGAGCACTGGAATCTCCCATAGGGATCCACGATTCAGTGACACAGAGAAAGTCCAGTTCTACCGCAGTAAAGAAATCTTTCAAAATAAAAGTTTTGTTCAGCACCGACCTCACGTTCACCAGGCCAAACTTGAAAGCTGGCAGATCTGTTGACCCGGTCTGACAGTTTATCAGATTAGTAAATTTATCCAGTTTATCAGGTTCATGAATAACATCCAGAGTCCGAACCAAGTGTAAATTACTTAAATTTCTGGATGCTACAGGAATATATTAATGTTTGGGCCTGTGGTTCAAGATAACAGGGATATGTGACACACCCTGGTTATTAATATGGATCGGGCTCACCGAATGTCAGTCACTGTTTCTGCTGGATGAAGTTAAAGTAAACTTCATATTCATGGCCAGGAGGCTGGACCCTTTGACGTTTGGATGAACTCCATCAGACTTAAAAAGATATGGACGATTTAAAAAAACCATAAAATTATCCACAAAAGGAATGCCAAGCTGGCAGCAGTAGCCTTTCAGCCATGTGTGAAGCTGACTAATACGGCTGAACCTGACATCTCTGAAGCTAGGACAGGGCAGTGGGCTCGTGGAGTCGGTGGTCTGATTGCAGGAGAGTATCGATGAGGCGTTTGAAGTCCAGCTTAAGCGTCTCAGACTGCATGTTCTTCAGGTCATTGTGCCCTACATGAACAACAACAGATGCAGCAGAAGGATTCTGATCTAGCAGTTGTGGGAATTTGGAGTCTATATCCATGACACGTGCACCCGGGTAACAGAAGGTTTTAGCTGCAGGCAGATGAACGAGTGTCACCATTGAGCATCCAAGAACCAGAACAGATGGGTTCTGATGATTGGAGTCAGAGCGCTTGTGCTTACCAGCATCCAGAGGGATTCTACTGCGGTGGAGCCGTTTTGTATGTTTTGATGCCCGCCGCATCTGGTTGACACCGTTTTGCCCATCTAGTGGGCGGGATGCAGGTCCCGTAGACGAAGGGAGAGCTGGTTGTCTAGTACGAGCAACTGTCGGCGACAGTGCCACTTTGTCAAATGGAAAGTTGGGGTCTTTGTCTGCCAGGACAGAAAAGCGGTTAGATAGCTCCAAACGGGACTGTGATGGTGACTCCTGATCCAGCGGGCAATTCCATTTCCGACCTTTGCAGACAACCTCGGCCCAAGACGGAATAGCTGCTGAATCCGACCGGCCCTGCATGGAGGTAAACACCGGAGCCCTGGGCCTCGCTCCCAACTGAGCCCACTCCTCAACAAGTGGGGCCGAAACAAGCGCAGAGTTAGGTGGATGTGTGGCGCTGACGCACCCTGGAGCCTCAGCAGAAGTTCCGGTAGCAGAATCCAGGACTACGTGCTCACTGGGAGCGTTTACCACCTCAGGCAGCCCTGGAATACAGGCATTTGACCTCTCGTTAAGATCAGCACAAGTTGAAGTTATCAGCGGCAGAGTAGTGGCGGTATCAGAGACGGGGGCCGCCTGTGATAACCTGGATGAAGGTGACAGCACGATCTGATTAATATGCGAAGCCTGGAGACGGGAGATGTGTTTGAACTGATTGAGGGCCACAGACATGAAACTTTCCAGCAATTTATCTTTGCTCATCATGTTGTTTTCCAGTCGAAGAATACTGCTCTTGAGTTGATGGACGTTATCCTCCAATCGCTGGTAAGTCGAACAGCAATTTTCACACAAGGTACAAGCGGTGCGTCCCGGTGAGCAAACTGTGCGTGCCGCCATCATTCGTGAAGTTTTCAGACGTGTACTCCTTAATGCTCTGAGAATCAAACAGTATCAAATTTCATAAACACTAATTTTGTGTGTGAAAACATGTTTAAACAGATTAGAACTTTACTACTTCCTCTGTAAACAAGAAAGTCCCCAACTCCACACTGAGCTTTGCTAAATTTGACCTCAGCCGGGAAACCACCTGAAGAGAAGTGAAAACTTAGAGTGAGAAAGGAAAGACTGATGCTTAAAATAATCTGTGGAAACTGTCAGAGAATCCACAGTTTGTGGCTTTCAAATGGTTTTTGCAAGTTTAGAAAAGAAGCAGGTCGCTCAGCATGTTTGGCAATCTTAGGTTTTTCATCTGTCAATAAAAACAATGCCTTTTATTATGCTAATAAATTGTAATATGAAGCAAGAATTACCTATCCCAAAGAAAAATAGCAACTATAGCATCTGTTTTTAGGCCATGTGACTCCCGTAGTTGAAACGCCGTGCCAATGTTCACCCTGGTTTGTCCTCTTTCTATGTCCAAACATTTTTTGTTTTCTGCTGTTCGAAATGGTGTTTTCCTTTTTGCTCAATTTTTAAACCGATTTTCAAATGGTTTGATTTGTTATAGACGCCAGATATGTGGCTGTGAAATATGACAGATTTGGCCCGTTAATTTAAACGTGCAAATGTCGTCTAAAGCCTATGTGTTATAAGGTTTGTAATAATGCAAATGACTTGTAAATCCGTTAATGTTTAATAGAATTAAGAGTGTTTTTGTTTAAGTTGTTCACTCACCTTCCCTTTGCTACCATTAAGAGCTGCTGTCTGAAGTAAGATGTAACTCGTTTACCGATGCCCTCTACTCCTGCTTTTGCCATCTAGTGTTTATATACATATCTATTTTGGACACAGCTTTAGTATATATGTCTGTTACACTCACTCTATTAGGACCCCAGCTGCCCTCAGTGCCTGTCTAAAATACTGATTATAATTCCCCATTAGCGCAAATAGCACAATTATCAATATAGATTTACATAAACAACCTGAGCTGAACTCTAAACAAATTAGCATTTTCTATTACATAACCAAATAAATTACACAAAATATTCAAATGGAGGGGTCACATTTTCTATCCTATTGGTTCCCCACAGTAGGCACACACAATTAAGCAAAACCGACAAATTTATAGTAAATATTTGAATACATTTTGAGTTTTTTACGCTTTAGTTTTTTTCCCCCTTCAAATCAGGGAGGGCAGCGTCCTAGTGCCCCCTATGGACGAGCCGCCACTGGTCCATGGAGACTCCTGTCTAACATCATCTGTTAACCTGTTTGGGTTGTCTTGATGTTTTCAGCCACAAGGGAAGAGTAACAGTAGAGCTCAGAACAAATTTGAATGAGGAACAAGATAAATCAGTTGTGTGTCAGGTTTCTGTTCAGACAGCAGTATCCATCTGATGATGGAGGTACAGACTGGAGCTGAGCTCTGTTTTCCACAACTCAACAGATCTTGCAGGAGGCCAACACCTCACTGGTCTGAAGCTGTCCTCCTGAACATCGTGTTGTCCTTCATCTCTCTGATCACAGCAGTTCTCAACCTCCTCATCATAATCTCAGTCTCCTATTTCAGGCAGATATTAGAAAACCCATCAAATTGATTTTTTATCTGTTCAGAATGTGATTTCTTCCCTGCATAAGTTATTTTAACCTCACTGACCTACTTTCTTTGTTTCCTTTTAGGAAGCTCCAGAAACCTTCTAACATCCTCATCCTCTCTCTGGCTGTATCAGATTTCCTTATTGACTTTTTAGTCATTCCATTTGAAATTTTTAGAAAGACAAAATGCTGGATACTCGGGAATATCACATGTTCCTTTTACTATTATGTTTCCTCTGTGTCTCTCAGTGCATCAATTGGAACCATTGTTCTCATATCAGCTGATCGCTATGTGGCTATTTGTTACCCTCTACATTATCCCACCAGAATCACCTTACCAAGAATTAAACGCTGTGTTTGTCTTTGTTGGAGCTGTGCTGCTTTCTACACTACGATCTTCTTTAAAGATGAGCTGATTCAGCCAGGCAGGAGTAAATCCTGCATTGGAGAATGTACAATAGCTGTTGACTATATTACAGGAACTTTTGATCTGTTTCTAACCTTTTTATGTCCAGTTACAACCATCATAGTTCTGTATATGAGAGTATTTGTGGTGGCTGTGACTCAGGCTCGTGCCGTGCACTCTCACAATACAAGTGTCACACTTCAGCTTTCAGTGAAACAACAAACAAAGAAATCAGAGCTAAAAGCAGCTAGAACGCTAGGTGTTCTTGTTGTTGTTTATTTGATGTGTTTTTCTCCATATTACTGCTGCTTTTTCTTTGTAGATAGTCTAACAACTACAACATTTGCATCATTTTTGTTCTTTCTCACTTATCTTAACTCGTGTCTAAACCCTGTGATCTATGCCATGTTTTATCCCTGGTTCAGAAAAGCTATTAAACATATTGTAACTTTACAGATACTGAAGCCCGGCTCCTGTGAGGCCAACATATTGTAGAGATACAGTGGACTGAGTGAAGAAAAACCTAATGAACAATTTAGGATTCCAAAATCTGATGCCCAGTGATAGGAGAAAATTGTTTTCTTCAGTTTCTACATTATAAACATAAATGTATGTAGAGAGCAGGGTCGGTTCTAGACTGGCATATTTGAGGGGGAATATTGTGGTGATGGAAGAGGAAAAGGAGTGTGTTTGTGGTAAAAGTGCTCTGGATGATTTTATCATGTGACTGCATTTTGTTAGACTTTGACCTTCCTTCTCTGTCCCTGAAACCCTTATTCATGTGTTCATCACGTCACAAATCAACTACAGCAAGAGCATCTACATGGTATCTCATCCACAACCCTCATCAAACTTCCTGAAATCCAGAATTCTGCTGCCTGTCTCCTAACCCCGACCCACTCCCATGACCACATCACTTTTGTCTCTTCAATACCTCCATTGGCTTTCTCTCCCTCAGTGCATCACATTGAAGTCCTCCATAACCTGGCCCCCTCCTACCTCTCTGACATGCTCCATCCCTCTGCCTCCTCTCCCTCCCCCACAGGTCCAAGCTCTAAACTTGGGGAGACGCAGCTTTCTCCATTGTTGCCCCCACCCTCTGGAATTCACTCCTACAACCCCTTGACATCTGTTCTGACCTCTCCACTTTCAAAACTGTTTTAAAGTTTATTTTTTATTGTTGCGTAATCTGCCTGTTTTATCTTGACTTTTTACAGAATCTCTGAGTGTCTAGAAAAGTGCTTTCTGTTGGAGAGTAAAAATAAAGCAAGAAAACTGAAAACGGCCTGGTTCTTCACTTTTAAAATCAGCGTGGTCTGACCTGCAATTTGATTGGGTGGGACCCCTGACCAGGTCCAGCAGAGGTAATAAATACTTCCTGGCTGTGACCTGTGCATTCACCAAGTGGGTTGAATGTTTACCAGCACCTAACAACACAGTGCAAACCACCGCCGTTCTTTTGCTAAATCACATCTTCTCCAGGTTCGGACTGCCCATGCGTGTTAATTCAGACAGGGGAACTCACTTCACTTCTGAGGTGATGGTACACCTTTGGCAGATGTTAGGAGTGAAGGCCAACTTCCATATTGGTTACCGGCCCCAGTCATCAGGACAGAAATGAACAAAGGGTTCTAAACGTCCTATGACAGTCTCTGACAGGCTGCGAGAGCCATCTACTGAATCTGGCCTCAGCTTTCAGCCTGTGACATAGTCTTGGTCCTCTTCTGACTCTGTTATTTTCCTCACTACGTGTTTAACTTGCTGTCTGTCGCTCGGTTTGTGTACGCACTCTGTTGTCACTTCTCTGCTCGGGTGCTCCCCATGGGGGCCTCGCTCCGTCATAAAGGGGGGTTGATTTTCTCTCTCTCCCGCTGTTCTCCGACTCAAGTTATCCAAGTTCGTTTGTATGTTGGTGTGTGCCTGCATGTGATTCATGTCCTAGTCCACTTGTTATGTTTATAAACAGACATGGTTGGATTTGATAATGTCATGCTGTGGGCTTCTGAGGATCAGGGGTGATGTCATGTTTCATAACAGCTGAGAGCTGTTAAAACCTTTTTATGACATCTTTTATAATTTTTATTTATAAATAATTATTTGGTTTTACGTTATGTCTAGTTGTTTTATCTTATTTTCATCTTGTTTGTTATTTTAAATGGTAAAATGGTAAATGGCCTGTATTTGTATAGCGCCTTCTTAGGGTTCTACAACCCCCCAAGGCACTTCACAACACAATCAGTCATCCACCCGTTCACACACTGGTAGGGATGAGCTACATCATAGCTACAGCTGCCCTGCGGCGCACTGACAAAGGCAAAGCCTGCCGTACTCTGGCGCCACCGGTCCCTCCGACCACCAAGGTGAGTTAAGTGTCTTGCCCAAGGACACGACAGCGACAGACTGAGCAAGACGCGAACCTGCGACCTTCCGATTGCAAGGCAGCCACTTAACTCCTCTGCCACCATCGCCCCACGTTTATTTTTTTATCTTATCTGTTTTTTATCTTATCTGTTTGTGTAAAGCTAACTTTGTGTCTGTTGCTGCTGCCTCTTGGCCTGATCGTTGTTGTAAATGAGAATGAGTTCTCAATCGACTCATCTGCATAAATAAAGGTTAAATAAATAAAGTAGAACATACACATTTTTAAGTGATGCAGAAGCAGTTGGAAACCAATCAAGATGACAATCGATGTCCCTCAAATATGATAAGACATCAAAATTCTCCCCAGGCGTGGGCTCAAACCTTGAGATGAACCCAGCCATCTTATATAAATCAGCAGATGTGTGTGGCATGGCACTTCCTGGCAAGGAGGAGGACGATTCTAAGGCCTGAATTCTAATACCCAAATGTTGTACATCCTGTCATAGGTTGGACAGCTCAAGCTTAATTTCTGTTAAAATATCTAACAAGACTTTATCTCTCTCTGCAGTCATTCTGAGGATGGATGCTACAAAACCCTTAAGAAAGAAAAGCATAACTAGTAAATATTAGTAAGGCTCAATAAAGCAGCCGGATGACACATGCCAGAGAGGGCGATATAGGCTCCGGGTGGGTAGGAGAGGGTTAATGAGAGAAGAGAAAATGGAGAAGGAGGAAGGATGTTGTCACTTCCGTCTTCTTTGTCTGTGAAGAACACAAATTGGCTGTTTGTGGACAGAGCCAACTGAATGGCTTCAAATGTGGCGGTTTGATTTGCCGAAACTTTACCCCAAAGGGATTTTGAATTAATTCGTAGTCTGTCGCTGCAGTGGCTGGTAGATAAAGGTGGTTTAGAATTGAATTTCAGTAGCGTTCATCTCCGCCGAAGCATAACAATTAGCGGTTGTGCTAACGTTAACAGGTTCTTAGCTAGTCAGCTCTTCAGCTGGACCGGAAGCCATTTCGGTACTGTGTCCATGGCTCTCATCTTTAATACGCCGGGATGCGTGCACACAGAATATGCCCGTCTAAGGGTTGCGTCGTAGCAGCCTTTGTAATTTAAAGCTAGAATTTAGTCGCTAGCTTAAATACAGGAAAAACGAGTGTGTCGAAATACACACACCTGGTTCAGTCCGGTGACGGAACCGCTTCAGACACAGCGAGTGCCTGGAATTACAAATCGTGAAAACTGGTTGCTTCGGCCGGAATTAAAACGCGGATTGATCAGATCTGGTTAAGCAGCTTTGGATAACGTTAGCATCCGAGCGTCCTCGGCCCAAGTTATGAGCAAGACAAAAATAAAATACACAATCGTTCACTCTCTTTTAAGACCAAGACAATCTTATGAGACAAACACAGCTTTGACAAGCATCAGACTTGTTTGGATTGATAACACACAGCGCTCTTGAAGATGAGAACGGGAGACTCCGTTCAGGGTCAAACCCAGCCAAAAGAATTTAAAATTTCAAATCACTAATAAAGTATTGACATTGAATTACCTCCTGGCTGGCTCGCCATTTATGTAACGTGATCTAAGTGGTTACTTTAATAATGTTAGTTGTTTAGAAATTTTGGCAAATCCGAATTTGACATGTGAAAGTGGGGGTTTACCAAAAGTCCTCAAACTTTACTTTTTCCTTAGACACTTAGAAAAACATATTTCCTTAATGTGTTAAGTAGGTTAAACATTCCTTTATTAGTATAGTAATATTAAGATGTGAATATACTGATAATAAACCATTATTAAATTAATCATGTAGACCAATTTGTGATATTTAAGATCTGAAAGAACGCGTTATAAGGATAAACAAAGATGTTGATTCATTCATTGATGTAAAGCAGTCAAGACATTATTAAATCACTTTAGATATAACATTCATTGTAGATAAAACAGAATATTATTGTAAATAACTTGTAAAGTTAGGAAATTGTTTATGAAAACGAATACGGATCATTTTATTAAAAGGGAAAAAGTTTCGTCTTCTGTGGAGTCTTGTGTTTCTGCAGCAGGAGAGAGGAATTCCTTATGACTGTGCCTCCCGATAGCAAGGTCACAAGCAATATGTTTACTGGTTTGGAGCCCAGACAGTGGCACACTGATGGAGCAGGCCGTGGACAGTGTCTTAACCCTTGCATTACATGGGCTTGACCCACCTTAGTCAAAATATTCAAATGGAGGGGTCACATTGCCATTGGTTCACCGCAGTAGGCACAAACAATTAAGCAAAACCGACACATTTATAGTAAATATATGAATACATTTTGACTTTTTAACTTTTTTCCCCCTTTGAGTCAGGGAAGGCGGAGTCCTAGTGCCCCCTATGGACGAGCCGCCACTGGTCCATTGAGACTCCTCTCTAACATCATCCAGTAGCCTGTTTGGGCTGTCTTGATGTTTTCGGCCACAAGGGAAGAGTAACAGTAGAGCTCAGAACAAATTAGAATTGCATAACGGAGGTTAAAGATAAATCAGTTGTGTGACAGGGTTCTGTTCAGACAGCAGTATTCATCTGATGATGGAGGTACAGATTGGAGCTGAACTCTGTTTTCCTCAACTCAACAGATCTTGCAGGAGGCCAACACCTCACTGGTCTGAAGCTGTCCTCCTGAACATCGTGTTGTCCTTCATCTCTCTGATCACAGCAGTTCTCAACCTCCTCATCATAATCTCAGTCTCCTATTTCAGGCAGATATTAGAAAACCCATCAAATTGATTTTTTATCTGTTCAGAATGTGATTTCTTCCCTGCATAAGTTATTTTAACCTCACTGACTGACTTTCTTTGTTTCCTTTTAGGAAGCTCCAGAAACCTACTAACATCCTCATCCTCTCTCTGGCTGTATCAGATTTCCTTATTGACTTTTTAATCATTCCATTTGAAATCTTTAGAAAGACAAAATGCTGGATACTCGGGAATATCACATGTTCCTTTTACTATTATGTTTCCTCTGTGTCTCTCTGTGCTTCAGTTGGAACCATTGTTCTCATATCAGCTGATCGCTTTGTGGCTATTTGTTACCCTCTACATTATCCCACCAGAATCACCTTACCAAGAATTAAATGCTGTGTTTTTTTTTGTTGGAGCTGTGCTGCTTTCTACATCATGATCTTCTTTAAAGATGACCTGATGCAGCCAGGCAGGAGTAATTCCTGCATTGGAGAATGTACAGTTTCTATTGACTATATTGCAGGAACTTTTGATCTGTTTATATCCTTTTTATTTCCAGTTACAACCATCATAGTTCTGTATATGAGAGTATTTGTGGTGGCTGTGACTCAGGCTCGTGCCGTGCACTCTCACAATAGAAGTGTCACACTTCAGCTTTCAGTGAAACAGCAAACAAAGAAATCAGAGCTAAAAGCAGCCAGAACGCTAGGTGTTCTTGTTGTTGTTTTTCTGATGTGTTTCTGTCCATATTACTGCTGCTTTTATTTTGTAGATAGTCTAACAACTACAACATTTGCATCATTTTTGTACTTTCTCATGTATCTTAACTCCTGTCTAAACCCAGTGATCTATGCCATGTTTTATCCCTGGTTCAGAAAAGCTATTAAACACATTGTAACTTTACAGATACTGAAGCCCGGCTCCTGTGAGGCCAACATATTGTAGAGATACAGTGGACTGAGTGAAGAACAACCTCATGAACAATTTAGGATTCTGAAATCTAAAAGCCAGAGATAGGAGAACATTGTTTTCTTCAGTTTCTACATTATAAACATAACTGTACGTAGAGATCAGGGCCAGTTCTAGATTGGCATATTTGAGGGGGCACACTGTGGTGATGGAAGAAGAAAAGATGTGTGTTGGAGGTGGTAGAGGTGCTCTGGATGTTTTTGTCATGTGACTTTGACTTTCCTTCTCTGTTCCTGAAACCCTTATTCATGTGTTCATCACGTCACAAATCAACTACAGCAAGAACATCTACATGGTATCTCATCCACAACCCTCATCAAACTTCCTGAAATCCAGAATTCTGCTGCTTGTCTGCTAACCCTGACCCACTCCCATGACCACATCACTCTTGTCTCTTCAAGACCTCTATTGGCTTCCTCTCCCTCAGTGCATCACATTAAAGTCCTCCATAACCTGGCCCCCTCCTACCTCTCTGACCTGCTTCACCACTGTACTCCATCCCTCTGCCTCCTCTCCCTCCCCCACAGGACCAAGCTCTGAACTTGGGGAGACACAGCTTTCTCCATTGATGCCCCCACCCTCTGGAACTCACCCCAACAACCCCTCCACAACTGCTCTGACCTCTCCACCTTCAAAACTCTTCTCAAGACTCTATTCAAAACTGTTTTAAAGTTTATTTTTTATTGTTGCATAATCTGCCTGTTTTATCTTGACTTTTTACAGAATCTCTGAGTGTCTAGAAAAGCGCTTTATAAATAAAATGTATTATTCTATATTATGACCTGTCCTACTATGAGAAAACTATAAGCATTCATTCCCCCATGTCAACCAGCACAAGCAGACCACTGCTGGTTGTATCTTTATTAACTTTCAAGCAAACAATTTGACAATTTAATTCATTTCTGTTCACAATAAATGGTAAATGGCCTGTATTTGTATAGCGCCTTCTTAGGATTCTACAAACCCCCAAAGGCGCTTCCCAACGCAATCAGTCATCCACCCATTCACACACACACGCTGGTGGGGATGAGCTACATCGTAGCTACAGCTGCCCTGGGGCGCACTGACAGAGGTGGGGCCTGCCGTACACTGGCGCCACCGGTCCCTCCGACCACCACCAGCAGGCAAGGCAGGTTAAGTGTCTTTCCCAAGGACACAACGACAGCAACAGACTGAGCGTGATGCGAACCTGCGACCTTTCGATTGCAAGGCAGCCACTTAACTCCTCTGCCACCATCGCCCTGGTGTCTCAGTCTCAAAAATTCAGAGCATGGATAAAAATTTGGTTCTAATAATGAAGATTTGATTTTCCATAAACATTCCAAAAAAAATTTTTTCCTGACAGAAAGGGGAAAAAAAAATTCCATCCATCCATCCATTGTCTTCCGCTTATCCGGAGTCGGGTCGCGGGGGCAGCAGCCTAAGGAGGGAAGCCCAGACCTCCCTCTCCCCAGCCACTTGGGCCAGCTCCTCCGGGGGAATCCCAAGGCGTTCCCAGGCCAGCCGAGAGACATAATCTCTCCAGCGTGTCCTGGGTCTTCCTTTGGGTCTCCTCCCGGTTGGACGTGCCCGGAAAACCTCACCAGGGAGGCGTCCAGGAGGCATCCTAATCAGATGCCCGAGCCACCTCAACTGGCTCCTCTCGATGTGGAGGAGCAGCAGATCTACTCTGAGCCCCTCCCGGATGACCGAGCTTCTCACCCTATCTCTAAGGGAGAGCCCAGCCACCCTGCGAAGAAAACTCATTTCGGCCGCTTGTATTCGCGATCTCGTTCTTTCGGTCACTACCCAAAGCGCGTGACCATAGGTGAGGGTAGGAACGTAGATCGACCGGTAAATTGAGAGCTTCGCCTTTCGGCTCAGCTCCCTCTTCACCACAACAGACCGGCACAACGCCCGCATCACTGCAGACGCAGCACCAATCCGCCTGTCGATCTCACGCTCCACCCTTCCCTCACTCGTGAACAAGACCCCGAGATACTTGAACTCCTCCACTTGGGGCAGGACCTCGTCCCTGACCTGGAGAAGGCATTCTACCCTTTTCCGACTCAAGACCATGGTCTCGGATTTAGAGGAGCTGATTTTCATCCCAGCTGCTTCACAAAAAATTCTCTTACATTTTTAATTTTAACAGTTTGTGGGAAATCCATTGATGCAGACTTTGGTGAAGTGCGGATCAAGGGTGCAAAGTGGGCATGGCCAAGTCCACACTTGAAACCCAGGACACCTTATGCACTCGCACCCCTGGATGGGAATGTGCATTTGAGGGGTGCAGGGGTGGAAATGTGTTTATCTGGTAATTTTCTATAAACAGAGCTAAATAGCGGTGAAATAAAATCTATCAGCAAGGTTAACACACGCAGAGTAAATGAAAGGACAGTAAATGTAAAATTTTACAGGCTTCCAGCTGATCAAATACATCAAAGACAATGGTGCCACATCATAACAGAATAAAAAAGTAAAATATCTGCCCCAGATGTCCAGACACGAACAAGTTATAGCCATCTAATGACTTGTATGTTTTTTATATAATTATGCACGGCGAGAAGCACCAGAGTGGAGGCAGCAGCAAGGAAGAGAACTGTGCTGCTCATCAGTCCTGAGAAATAAATGTGTGTGAAATGGAAACCCCTGTGTGGTGTGTAGTTCTGTGTGTGACCCGCAGTTATTACACAAAATGTGTTGTGTAATTGGAACGGGCAGCCTGTAATGTCGTTTGTTTCGTGTTTCAGTTCATGTCAGAATAAACGAAGAATCTGTTAATCTCCAAAGATGAGTGGTGTCACTGCGATCCTTCAGCATTAAACATAGAAGAGATCCAGTTACACCTTTGTTGCTTCAGCTGTGTGAAACATCTCAACCTTACTTGGTTGATAATCTAGTCCACAGCCAGTCCTTTGATGATTACCTCAGTGACATGAGAGAGGTGCTGTGTCGCTACCAGACTCATGGGGTGAATACCTAAAAAGTGTGAGATCTTCAAATACAAGGTGAAATTCCTGGGGAAGATTGCATCAAAGATGACTACTGCATAAATCCTGCAGAGATAGCACAAGTACAATCACTCAAAGACAACATACCCAAAATAGTGGGAGATCTGAGAAAAATGTTGGGTGTAGATGGGCTACAGAGTCTTGACCTGAAGAGGTGGCTCTCCTGTGTTGTGCCATGTGCTTGTGTAGTCGATTAATTTCCCCTATGTAAAGGTCTGGACAGTCCTCACTACATTGGACTGCGTAAATGACGCCACTAAGCTTCTGTTTGAATCTCTTGTCTTTTGGTTGGACCAATTTTTGAATGAGGCTTTTGTTGGGTTTAAAGTTTACTGGGATGTTGTGTTTGGAGAAAATTGTTCTTAGTTTCTCAGAGACTCCTGCCATGTATGGGATGATGATGGTTTTTTGCCTGTTGTCTTTTTCTTTGCTATTTGCTGTTTGGATTCCTTTCTAGACTTCTTTGTTGATTTCACAAAGGCCCAGTTAGGGTATCTGCAGTTTTGGAGAGCTCTCTTGATGTGTTTCACTTCCTTTTGCTTTCCTCCAGTCTTTGTGGGTCTATTCTCAGCCTGATGGTGTAGAGTCCTGATAACTGACATTTTGTGTTCCAGTGGGTGATGTGGGTCAAAATGCAGATACTGGTCTGTGTTAATTGGTTTCCTGTAGACTTCAATGCTGAGACTTCCATCATGTTCAATTTGCACAGCACAGTCCAAGAAGGGCAGTTTGTTGTTGTGTGCATCCTCTCTGGTGAAGTTGATGTTCTTGACCACAGCATTAATGTACCTGTTGAAGCCTTCTACGAGAGGGCTGCATCGGGATTGGGACCCACGAGACCCAACACAAATTCCGCGGGAGTGGGCTGTATGAACTTTGCTGTGGGCGGCTAAAAGAAACAGTGCGGGATCGGGATGAGCATGTATGGCGAGTGATTTCTGCCATGGATTACCAGCCGAAGGAGACCCTCTTCTAACATTAACATTTGAGAAGAAGCCCTCGGAGAAGCACGTCGTCTGTGTAATGTATTGATAGTGCAGACGTTCACATGGCAACGTCACTGTCAGCTGCGCCTTCTCCAGAGTCAGGTTATTAGGTTATATTAGGCTTAGTCATGGCAGAAATCACTCACCATAGTGCATGGAGACTCCAATCAAATGCGTCAACAGGGATCCCGGTGACACTGCTTTGTTAATGGGTTAAAAACTAAATGAAAACAAAGTGCGCTAATCCTGACCAATGTGTCATAAGACATGCAGGCCTGAAAAACGAAACAAATGGCGCTTACACACTAGCACCAGGTTTGCTGTCACATAAGGGTAGCCCGAGAATTTCCAGCGCCAAACCGGACGCTTTTTCAGCCCTCTTCCCAAGCCGGTCTGACTCGCGCCGAAACCGGGCCAAAACACCCACTGCCGACTCATTAGTCGGCTCAAATTCATGCCTACCTTTCGGGGGAACCGCCAATTAGTGGATAGAATCCGCCAGCGGAGGCTTCCTGCATGCGCGCTTCATTATCACTCTGAATGCTGAGGAGTTAACAAGCCTCTGACTGAAGCTGTTTTATCTGTTTCCGTCTGCTGTGATGAGCGCAGCATGCTCAGGCACACACACACTCTGACACAATGCTGCCACACAGCCTTTGTTTAATAAGGAAGAGACCGCAGACTTCTCCGCGCTCCTTTGAACCACCCAGTCATTTCTCTGTGCCCGTCTGCTGTGAGGAGCGCACACACACACACAGTGCTGCCACACAGCCTTTGTTTAATAAGGAAGACATTGCGCAGACTTCTCCGTGCTTCTTTGACCCGCCCACATGCTCGGAGATGCGCTCCGACATCACTGATCTATATTTTGGGCCAATCACAGAGCAGGAGTAGCCAATGACGTCGGCGCTGTGGCCGCGAACCCAAGCAACATGGCGGCGCAGGAACCATGTTCATTTGAAACGGCTTTGTCATCAACATTGGATTATTTAAACTCCAACGTGCGTAAGTCTGTCGGATATACTTAGCGGCTTCTTATTTTTATCAAACTAAGTAGTGCAATGTCCCAGTACACCTGATATTCACATGTTTTTCATACAAAAACGACAGAAATCATTGATGTTAGACGCCATTAAAGCCTCCCGCTTTTCCGTCACTGTGATTACGTCACGTTGTTTGTTACTCTGATTGATCCTAGCGCTATCCAATTGCGTGCTGATATTTTGAAAGACAACCGTAGATCCCGCCTCACAACTGAGGGCCGCCAATGGTTCGTGGCCAAACTATATATTCACATATATAGGATGGCTTGCCAGGCTAGGTCCATGGGGCTCCCGCTTGGTGTGAACTTGGCCATGCCCACTTTGCACCCTTGATCCACACTTTGCCAAAGTCTGCATCAATGGATTTTCCACAAACTGTTATGATTAAAAATTAAAAATAGAATTTTTACCTTTCCGGTCAGGAAAATATTTTTTTGGAATGTTTATGGAAAATCAAATCTTCAATATTAGAACCAAATTTTTGTCATTTCTTCTTTTACCCACAATTTAAAAAGTTCATTTTAAGACAATTAATGATATTTATTCATGCTTTGAAGTTTGAGACTGAGATTTAATGTGAACAAAAATGAATAGAATAGAATAGAATAGACTTTATTGATCCCACAGTGGGGAAATTCACTTGTCAAATATCGTCAAACAATTGGTTGATTGAAATTTAATAAAGATTAAAAAAAACTGCTGTAACAGTTTTTTTTGGAACTAGTACTTGATTCCTGTCTGTGTGATTTGCTCAATTGGTTGTTGTTTGTTTGACCATCAAATCTACATTTTATCATTTTTTATTGGTAAATAGTAAATGGCCTGTATTTGTATAGCACTTTCTTAGGGTTCTACAACCCCCTCTCTTGTGAAGGCTCTTCACAACACAATCAGTAACTCAACCATTCACACACTGCTGGGGATGAGCTACGGTGTAGCCACAGCTGCCCTGGGGTGCACTGATGGAAGCAAGGCTGCCGAGCACTGGTGCCACTGGTACCTCCAACCACTACCAGCAGGCAAGGGGCATTAAGCATCTTGCCCAAAAACATAACATCAGCATTTTCTGGCAGGAGCCGGGATCAAACCTTCAACCTGCATGCGCCACGGGTGAGAACAGGTGAACGCCAAGCTCTGACAAAATCTGTCAATATTGTGGCGCTGGATTGAGATAAGTGGCTAAAAGTTGGTGGAATCAATATATGTAATAGTTGGCAGTATTATGCCCTCCAAAAAGGCGAAGCAACAGTCCAAACAAAACGAAAACAACGACGAAGAGCCTCAGTACGCGGGACAAGGAGAAATGGCAGGTGCGCATGATGACAGAAAAGAAATATCTGAGTTGATACGCTCTGTCATAAAGGAGGAGATCAACGTTGTGGTTAACAAACTTGACACAATCATGGATGATATTTCTGCTTGTGTGAGAAGACTGGGTGTGGTGGAGGAGAGTTTACCTAAACTGGACAATCGGATGACAAAGTTGGAGTCGGAGAATGAGACGCTGAAAAAATCCAACGCCGAGCTGAGAGAGGACGGAGCGGCTCGAAATGCAGAGCCGCAAATACAACCTTCGTGTGTTCGGATTATCAGGCGATATGGGAAAAGATAATCTGACTAATTATATGGACACGCTGTTTAAAGAATTGTTCAGAGGAAAATTTATGTGGGAGCCAGAAGTGGAGATGGCGTACTGGATTGGACCTAGGAGGAACGCAGAGGGAAGAACGATGATGGTGCGGCTGCGGAGGCTTACAACAAAGGAAGAGATTATAAAGATGGCCAGAAAAGAGCGTGTTTTTCAAATACGTGGAATGAAGTTGAAGATATTTCCAGATCTGACCAGTGACATGGCGAAAAAACGAGCAGGCTTCTGGGAAATAAGAAGTAAGCTGAGGAAGGCTCAGGTGAGACATGGCCTGATTCATCCCGCTACCTTGATCCTGACTTTCAAAGGTGAGATAAAAAAGTTCAATGAACCGAGTGAGGCTGAAGCTTACTACAAGACTGTGATCGAACCAGGGAAGAAGGATGGAGAATAACGTGGACTAATTAAAATACAGTTTAATGGGAGTGAGGATGGATGGGCATTGCAAGAGTACTGTTTAGGTTATGTGAGGATAATGTTTAATTTTATAAATATATTTGGACGATGATACCGTAACATTTAAATGATAGCCCACATAAGTGTAATATAGTTTGGTTAATTATGTGTCTAGAGTTGGTGTGTAGAAGAGAAGAAGGAAAAAAACTTTTATTTTCATTATAGTGTTTTGAGATGAATGAGAGTATGAATGTGTTTGGTAAAATGAAGAAAATTCTACAGGAAGCTCAGTATGATTTTTGCAGGCAGGAATTTATAATAGATTTTGGATGACAGATCATATTTGGTTACGGGAAAAGGGGTTTAAAATAGCTCATTTGAATGTGTGTAGCTTAAGAAATAAAGTGGCTGATATTCATGAAATTTTGCAAAGTTATAATATACATGCGTTAGCAATATCAGAAACACATTTGGATGAAACAATTAATAGTGATTTAGTAAACATTAGCGGCTATAACATTTATAGATTAGATAGGAATTTGTATGGGGGAGGTGTTGCCTGCTATGTTCAAAATCATATTCCAGTTAGAGTAAGAACAGATTTCATGGTAACTGAAGTTGAAACATTATGGTTAGAATTGCAGATTCCTCATTTAAAAGCTGTCATTGTTGGATGTTGTTACAGACCACCGAATGCTCCTATATATTACTTGGATCAGATAGGAGAGATGTTGGATAAGGTATGTGATCTAGGAGAAGAAATTTTTTTCTTAGGTGACTTAAACATAGACTGGAAATCAGAAAATTGCTCATTGAAGAATAAACTGTTTTCATTTGCCAATATTTGTAATTTATCACAGCTTGTGCAGGCTGATACTAGAATTCAGTATAGAAGTAATGGCAAACATTCTGCAACTTTGATTGATTTAATTTTTACAAATATAACAAATTTATGTTCTGAAGCCGTCTCGATTCCAGTAGGTTGTAGTGATCATAATTTAATTGCAGTAACGAGGAAAACAAAGATGCCTAAAAAAGGCCAACTATTTGTGTGCAGACGGATGTTTAAATACCTTAATGAGGATGATTTTATAGAAGATGTGAGGAAAATAAGTTGGATACAAGTGTTAAGTGAAGATGATCCAGGTCAAGCAGTAGCAGTTTTCAATGAATTATTAACAAAGGTGTTAGACAGACATGTTCCTATGAGGAAACGAGCTGTGAGAAGGGTATTTGCTCCATGGCTGGATGAAGAATTAAAGGAATATATGAGGCAGAGGGATAAACTTCAAAAAGAGGCAGTAAAAACAATAAGTCCGGATAAATGGAAAGAGTATCGTAGATTACGAAATTTTGTAACTAAATTAAATAATCATAAAAAACGATTGTATTATCAAAAAAGACTAATTGATGCAAAATCAGATAATGCAAAAATATGGGGTACATTGAATGAAATGATGGGTAGGCATAATAGGTCGACTCCAACTTTTTTAGATGTTGGGGGAACTTATCTCACTACACCAACTGATATAGCAAACTATTTAAATCAGTTTTTAACTAAGAAAATTAAGTTGTTGCGAGATTCCATGGAAAATGGTCAAAACGAAGATATCTCCTATCAACTAATTAGACGCAAAATAATGTTAAATAAAAATTGTCAATTTCAATTTGTTGAAGTAACAGAAGACGAGGTTAAGGAGATAATATTAAAGAGTAAAAATAAACCATCGGGCATAGATAATATTGATATTAAATTGTTAAAGTTGGTGGTAGATTTTATTTCATGTCCTATTGCTCATATAATAAATGGAAGTTTTAAAGAAGGTATTTTCCCATCTCCATGGAAAACAGCAAAATTAATTCCTTTAATTAAGAACAATAGAGTACCACTGTCTGGTCAAAACAGTAGACCAATAAGTTTGTTACCAGCTTTAAGTAAAATTATGGAAAAAATTGCATATGACCAAATTCAAGATTACTTTGAGGTATATAAATTGAACACAATATATCAACATGCCTACAAAACGAATCATTCAACCACTACTGCACTTATTCAAATAACTGATTATTGTTTGGAGAATATTGATAATAATAAGTTAATTGGTTCTATATTTCTTGATTTAAGTGCAGCTTTTGATGTTTTAGATCATGATATTTTATTACAAAAACTTAAATACTATGGATTTCATTCATCTGCTCTTAACTGGACTAAAAGTTATCTTACTAATAGAGATTATAAACTGTATTTCAATGGTAGTTTATCTGAAAAAGGTCAGATGGAATGTGGTGTTCCACAGGGAAGTTGTTTGGGACCTCTTTTATTTTCTATTTTTATGAATGATTTTCCATGGGTGCTGCAACATGCAACCACAGCTATATATGCTGATGACATTACTGTTTTAGCTTCAGCACATACGGAGAGTGCATTAAATGACATTTTAAATAATGAGTTAAGAATAGTAGAGCAGTGGATAAATGCTAATAAATTAGTGGCCAATGCAGGAAAAACTAAATGTATGGTAGTTGGCTCCAAATATACTTTACAGATTATACCAAAGCTACATTTAACTCTGGGTAACAATGTAATTGAACAATTAGAAGAAGTAAAATTACTGGGAGTAATAGTTGATTGTAAGTTATCATGGACAAGCCAGATTAATTATGTTTTACCGAAAATGGGGAGAAGTATGGGCATAATTAAATTCAGTTGTAAATATATACCTTTCTTGTGTAGACCAAGCATCTATTATTTGGTCCAGCACAAGTGAAAATAATTTGCATAAACTACAAGTAGCACAAAATAAAGCTGCTCGTATTGTTTTAGGCTGTTCTTACAGAACAAATGTGAGAACTATGCATGACAAACTTGCTTGGCTCAGTGTGAAGAGTAGATTGAAGTATTTTTTGGTGACACTTGTGAGGAAAATTATAATTACAAAAATACCAAAAATTATACATAGTAAGTTATTATTTTTCTCAGACAATCATACCTATAATACACGGCAGATAAATGAGATGAAAGGTGTTTTACCACGCAGTAGAACAAATCAAATTCAGCGAGCATTTCACTATAGAGCTGTGGTTGCATGGAATGCAATACCTAGGTTTTTAATATTTGAAGGTAATACAATTTTGTTTCAGAAGAAACTAAAAATTTTTTGTTTACACATTCAATTGTATTGTGATTATGACTTTTTGTAATGAAAGATTGGGTATTTGGTTTGAAGGCTGTATACTAGGTATTGGTGGACTATGAAATGAAACCATGGACATGAAGCCACCATTCTGTTGTATTTTATTTTTCAATATTAATTGATGTGATTAACTCCTTTCCTGATATTAGTTGTATATGTAATTTTGTTTTAAATATGCAATTTCATCTTGAGCTTCTATGGATCATGTGAATTAGGGATATGTTTGTGTGTGTGTGTGTGTGTGGATTATCTTATGTAAAGTAAATCATTGTATGAGGATGTATGAGACCCCAGGAAGACTAGCATCTGCATTTAGGCAGAAGCTAATGAGGATCTCAATAAAACGAAACGAAACAAAACCTTCCAATTACTGGACAACCCGCTGTGCCGCCTGAGCTACTGCTGCCCATTATTATTTATTACTAGGTCTGCTTTTCATTTTGTATTTGTATTACAGTTCTATTGTTGAAAAATAAAGACTTGTTTTTTGCCCTTCTCTTGAAGTAAATCTATACGGGTCGAAAATGACCCGAAACACCATAAATGTTACTTTAGTTGATAAAATTGAAGTTACAATGTTTTTGTTTTTTAACATTTAAGAAATGTGATCTAATACCTCTTAGTAATTGACAGGTAACAAAACCACCTTTTGTTTGTTTACATTATTCTCTTGAGGTTCATTTGACCACTTTTTTATATTAAAAACAAAGGGTCCCAGGGGGCCACAACAAAAATATTAAAACCAATATTTTCATGGATAAGGCAGCCTAACAAGGTAACCAAAAGATAAACAAATTTTAATAATAAATAATTGTTTTTAAGGTATTTTATGGCTGATTTAAGACACGGGTCAAAACCGACCCGTTAACATAACAGATGGTACCAGAAAGCTAAACACTAGAGGAAGGTTAACTGAACGAAGTTAGACTACATCCAGTCATTAATCTGCTGACCCAGGGGGAGCATCTAGAGATTGAAGAGCAGTGGTCCAAGAATTAAACCTTTGGGGACACCACATGTCATGGTGATCTGCTTTGATTTGTGATAATCAATAGAAACAAACGAAACCCCTGTCTTCAAGATATAGGCACAGTCCATAGTTGGTTCCGGATAGTCCCTCCCAGCTTATGAGCCTATCAAGAAGGATGTTGTGGTCCACAGTATCAAAAGCTGCACTGAGATCGAGCATCATCAGAACAGATGTTTTGCCTGAAACTGTATTGAGACGGATATAGTTTAATAACAATCAGTGCAGTCTCAGTGCTGTGGTGTTGTCTAAAGCCTGACTGAAAACCATCGAGCAGGTTGTTTGTCTCTAAAACGTTGTTCAGCTGGATCATAACTGGTTTTTCAGTAATTTTCTCAAAGGGGGAATAGAGATCGGTCTGTAGTTATTTGTCACTAAGGGATCAAGTTTGTTTTTCTTTAGAAGAGGCTTAACAGCAGCAGTTAACAAAGAATTAGTAAAAATTCTTGACATTAAAGAGCAATTAACAATTATCAGTACATCAGCTTTCAAGCAACTAAAAACATTTTAAAGAAGTTAGTTGGCAGGGTGTCCAGACATCAAGTAGATGAATTTAACCCCTTAACATTCTAAGTCCCCTGAACACAATGAGTTTTGTCCCATGGGCGGGGGACACTTGAATGCTAAGGGGTTAATGTCTTAACTATGTTCATCAGTGTTTTAGCACTAATCATGCTGTTCCTGTGTGGCTGTAGCAGTGGTCTAGTTGTGCTGGTTGACATGAAGAAATGAATGGCCAATCTGATGTTTATGGTTTACTTATAGTAGGACAGGTTTAGGGTTATAATATAGAATAATACATTTTATTCATAAAATACTTTTCTAGACACTCAGAGATTCTGTAAAAAGTCAATATAAAACAGGCAGATTATGCAACAATGAAAAATATACTTTAAAACTGTTTTGAATAGAGTCTTGAGACAAGTTTTGAAGGTGGAGAGGTCAGAGCAGTTGTGGAGGGGTTGTTGGGGTGAGTTCCAGAGGGTGGGGGCAGCAATGGAGAAAGCTGTGTCTCCAAGTTCAGAGCTTGGCCCTGTGGGTGAGGGAGAGGAGGCAGAGGGATGGGGCATGGTGGTGAAGCAGGTCAGAGATGTAGGAGGGGGGAAGATTATGGAGGACTTATATATAATATAATAAGGGTTTCAGGGCCATAGAAGGAAAGATACGAGTCTAAAAAAATGCAATCCAATCACACAGCAAAAACATCCAGAGCACCTCCAACACCAACACACGCCTTTTTCTGTTCCATCACCACAGTGTGCCCCCTCAAATATGCCAGTGTAGAACCAGCCCTGCTCTCTACGTACATTTATGTTTATAATGTAGAAACTGAAGAAAACAATTTTCTCCTATCACTGGGCTTCAGATTTCAGAATCATAAATTGTTCATGAGGTTGTTCTTCACTCAGTCCACTGTATCTCTACAATATGTTGGCCTCACAGGAGCCGGGCTTCAGTATCTGTAAAGTTACAATGTGTTTAATAGCTTTTCTGAACCAGGGATAAAACATGGCATAGATCACAGGGTTTAGACAGGAGTTAAGATAACCGAGAAAGAACAAAAATGATACAAATGTTGTAGTTGTTAAACTATCTACAAAATAAAAGCAGCAGTAATATGGACAGAAACACATCAAATAAACAACAACAAGAACACCTAGCGTTCTGGCTGCTTTTAGCTCTGATTTCTTTGTTTGTTGTTTCACTGAAAGCTGAAGTGTGACACTTCTATTGTGAGCGTGCACGGCACGAGCCTGAGTCACAGCCACCACAAATACTCTCATATACAGAACTATGATGGTTGTAACTGGAAATAAAAAGGATATAAACAGATCAAAAGTTCCTACAATATAGTCAACAGAATATGTACATTCTCCAATGCAGGAATTACTCCTGCCTGGCTGAATCAGCTCATCTTTTAAGAAGAAAGTGATGTATAAAGCAGCACAGGTCCAACAAAGACAAACACAGCGTTTAATTCTTGGTAAGGTGATTCTGGTGGGATAATGTAGAGGGTAACAAATAGCCACATAGCGATCAGCTGATATGAGAACAATGGTTCCAACTGAAGCACTGAGAGACACAGAGGCAACATAATAGTAAAAGGAACATGTGATATTCCCGAGTATCCAACATTTTGTCTTTTTAAAGATTTCAAATGGAATGAATAAAAAGTCAATAAGGAAATCTGATACAGCCAGAGAGAGGATGAGGATGTTAGAAGGTTTCTGGAGCTTCCTAAAAGAAAACAAAGAAAGTCAGTCAGTGAGGTTAAAATAACTTATGCAGGGAAGAAATCACATTCTGATCAGATAAACATTTTGATCGATTTCATGGGTTTTCTAATAACTGCCTGAAATAGGAGACTGAGATTATGATGAGGAGGTTGAGAACTGCTGTGATCAGAGAGATGAAGGACAACACGATGTTCAGGAGGACAGCTTCAGACCAGTGAGGTGTTGGCCTCCTGCAAGATCTGTTGAGTTGTGGAAAACAGAGCTCAGCTCCAATCTGTACCTCCATCATCAGATGGATACTGCTGTCTGAACAGAACCCTGTCACACAGCTGATTTATCTTTAACCTCTGTTACACAATTCTAATTTGTTCTGAGCTCTGCTGTTACTCTTCCCTTGTGGCTGAAAACATCAAGACAGCCCAAACAGGCTAACAGATGATGTTAGACAGGAGTCTCAATGGACCAGTGGCGGCTCATCCATAGGGGGCACTAGGACTCCGCCCTCCCTGACTCGAATGGGGGGAAAAGTAAAAAAGTCAAAATGTATTCATATATTTACTATAAATGTGTCGGTTTTGCTTAATTGTTTGTGCCTACTGCGGTGAACCAATGGCAATGTGACCCCTCCATTTGAATATTTTGACTAAGGTGGGTCAAGCCCATGTAATGCAAGGGTTAAGACACTGTCCACGGCCTGCTCCATCAGTGTGCCACTGTCTGGGCTCCAAACCAGTAAACATATTGCTTGTGACCTTGCTATCGGGAGGCACAGTCATAAGGAATTCCTCTCTCCTGCTGCAGAAACACAAGACTCCACAGAAGACGAAACTTTTTCCCGTTTAATAAAATGATCCGTATTTGTTCTCAAAAACAATTTCCTAACTTTACAAGTTATTTACAATAATATTCTGTTTTATCTACAATGAATGTTATATCTAAAGTGATTTAATAATGTCTTGACTGCTTTACATCAATGAACTAACAACTAACATTAAAAGAGACACTGTCTCTTTGACCCGCTCCCATCTGGCAGGAGGTTCAGATCCATTCAGACCAGAACCTCTCGCCACAAGAAGAGTTTCTTCCCCTCTGCTGTCGGACTCTTGAATGTCAATCCTAGGGCTGTCCACTCCAGTCGCTTGGTCCCAGTCACATGACCCGGTGTTGCATGTTGCGTCTGTACCTGAAGCTGAAACACTCTGATTAGTACCTACACTGTGTATATAGTAGCTGCTTCTCTAATCATTGCCACCTTTTATATTAATTATTTTATCATGAGTATATTATTACTTCTTATATTTGCTTATCTCTTATTTTTTATCTTTCCTATTCTATTTCCTAATGTTGTGATTTCTCACACATCTGGCTATAAAACCATTCTGATTCTGATATCCAAAGTACCTATTTTTCCCATCAATCAATCAATAATAGTGATAATTCATATTTATATGGAATATCACCTCTTATTCATCATCATCATCATCATCATCATCAACTTTATTATCAGACTCAAGGTCCACATTAAAAACAAGCAAACAACATAAAACTCATAAAAACGATACAAAAAAGTTATAAAAGACATGCATACCAGTGTCTCCACATGGATGACTGGTAATGCACTGCACTAAAACTGGGATCCACCAGCATCTGAAGAAGTCTGTTCTCAGAGCTTTTCAACCGCAGGATAAACCTGTACATCAAACTTCTCATTAAAGCTTGGAAGGTCCGGACATGAGCATTACAACATAAAAGACTTGCACTACTGGACCTAGGCTTCCTGAGCAGAGTCCTTAATGCATCATTATATGCTACTTTGAGCTTCTGCAAGCTGGCTTTCTTATACTTACACCACAAAGGTGCTGTATACAAAGGTGTGCAGTAGGTTCTACAGGTGGATCTTTACATTGTCAGAACACATGTGAAATTTCCTGACCAAAATATTGGCCTGGGCATACAAAGTGCGACATTGCCGATAAACGTCATCATCGTCAGAGAGCTGATCTGTGATGATGTGACCCAAATATTTAGTTTTGGCATGGACATCTATCTTCTTGTCAACCAAGTAAAAGTCTGGGAAACAAAGATCTTTATCTCCTTTGGTTCGACAAATCAGCACAACACTCTTTTTTGCATTAAATTGCACATCATACTTCTGACCATAATCAGAACATGTGTTCAGCAGCTGCTGAAAACCAGCACTGCTGGGAGAAAGGATGGCCAAGTCATCGGCATACATGAAGTGATTAATCAGATTGTTACCAATCAAACATCCAGTTTTGCATTTGTTAAGTTGATTTGACAAATCATCCATGTAGAGGTTGAACAAAGCCGGTGACAGTAGCCCCCCCTGGCGCACCCCATTACTAACACCAAAGGAGGCTGATGTGGTATTGCCCCATTGAACTTGCATTTTCTGATTAGAATACCAGTATGCCAAAATTCTTATAATGCTATCAGGGACACCTCTTTCACTTAATTTACAAAAGAGTGGTTGACCCGATCAAATGCCTTAGATGCATCAATAAACCCCATCATCACGGAGGAGTTTTGTCGTAAATAAAACTGAGCTGCCTCCTTCAGGCCATAGATACACATGTCTGTTCCCAGCTTGGATGTAAAACCAAACTGGTTGTGTGTTGTCATACAGTGACCCGGTCGATCAAGCAATGTCTTTTCTAAAACCTTAGAAATGACACTAGCTAAGGCTATTGGCCTGTAGTTATCCAGGCTCCCAACTTTACCAGCTTTGTTTTTTATGACGGGCACTAAAGTAACAGACAGCAAAGAATCAGGCAGCAGACCATGCATTATGAACCCAGAGAAGCACAGGGCGAGGAGTACAGCAGTCCTTGGGCTTGCAAATTTCAGATGTTCTGCTGAGATGTTATCTGAACCTGTTGTCTTGTTGTTAGACAAGTGTGCTATGGCTTGTTGCACCTCACAAGGAGTGATAATCACTGCATCCCTGCTAGTAATATTTCCCACCTCGTAGGGCTCACTTTTAACACAGTTAAACAAGTCAGAGTAGTGTTGTCTCCACGAATCAGCTATATTATCAGCCCCAGAGACTCCCTCTATGGCACTGGGCAGTACTGCATTAGTCCTGTTCAGAGCCCTCACCTCCTTCCAGAAGCCCATAACATTGTTAGATAAAAGCTTTTCAGCCATAGAGTCCGCTCTCAAGTTCTGTAATGTAGCGAATGGCATATTTATACCTTGCTCTGGTGAGCTTTTTATACTCCAGGACAGACCCTGCTTGCACCCATGCCTGATGTGCTTGCTTTGCTTCTGCTTGATGTGCCGCCACATGCTTGTTCCATCCTGGCTTGATGTTTTTAGCCTTCATGCTATGATGTGCCGCCACATGCTTGTTCCATCCTGGCTTGATGTTTTTAGCCTTCACACACCTGAAGTATGATCTACACTACTTAAAGCAGTATCTGTTTTCAAACAATATGCCACAAGATCCCGTTGAGACATTTTGGACCAATCCAACATGGCTTTGTAGCTCTCATTTACGTTTTTAACCACCTCAGGAAGACCTCTGATTTCCAGCTGCATGACAAGCGGCACATGATCTGACACAGAATGCTCGTACATGATCTGCATAGATTTCAATCCAGCATGCGCATCAGCAGTACTGATGCAATGATCAAGCCATGACGTAGTATTCCATGCTTCGCTTATATAGGTATAGCTGTCAGGTGGCAACAATAACTGACTGGACAAAATAAGACCGTTATCCTCACAGAACTGCATCAGATGCTTAGCAAATACAGACTTTCTGTCTGTGATGTCAGCATTCAAATCACCTACCACACAAATAGATGCAGAATGATGCTCCTCAATAAAAGAATTAATAAAAGCGAGTCTATTCAAGTATAAATCTTCATTCTGCAGAGACTCGTATGGTGTATAGACATTCAAGATGACAACCTCCTTATTTCCCAATTTTAAATGAACAGCTATACACCAATCAGCTCCAGTCCTGACAACATTTATTACTGAATCTAACTTGTTATGCCATAGAATAGCCACGCCCCCAGCTATCCGTCCTTTCACCATCCCAGAAGTCAGATCCACGGTGGACTCTCCAGCTCCATGGAAATTGTCATTTATAAAATTCAGCTGTTCCAGGTCCTGTCTAGATAAAAAGGTTTCCTGAAGGCAAAGTACATCACATTTTTCCAGCAAGTTATCCACAACCAGACGCCGTGCTCTGTCTGCTGCAGTATTTCCAACACGCAGACCGCGACAGTTGTAGGAGACAACCTGCATTCTACTGAGATGGTGCAGCCTCTGCTCCAGTGGACCCTGCTGCAGCCTGTTTCACAGTGATGTCAGAAGGCCCTTTAGGCATCATCTTCCTAGGCTCATAGTATCGCCGCACCAGCGAACCTTCAGGCCACAGCTCCGAGTTGTACACCTCAGAAACATCCTCGCATTCCACACTGACTTTAAAAGAACTAAATCTGGTGTTCCCCGTGACAATACGTTCACAGCGAACATCACGGCCAAGTTTCTCTTTAAGATAACCACCAAGCGTCTCAGCATCAAGATCAGGAAGGAATTTGGTGGCAAAAACGTGAACAAGCTTTGTCCGAACTGCTCGTATTTTACTTTGCGCACCGGTGCCATAAATTGGCTCTGGTCTCCTGCGCGCAGCTTTGTTGGTGCGCTGCTTTATCCGGGCAGCATGGCTCTCATCTCTCATACTCCGACCTTGTTTAACCACCAAACTCCATTTAGGAGAAGTAAGAGGAGCGACAGTACCTTCTGCGTTATTATTCACGGCAGCGGGCACAACGCCCCCAGGGAAGCCGTCCTGGTCCCCGTTGTCAATGAGCGGCTCCAGGCCCGCAGTAACCTGGAAAGCTGCCAACTCTTCAGAGGTCTCCCCAACTGCAGCTACGTCAGCTGTGTGCGCACCAGCGCTGGGGATCCCCACTGCTGACGTGTCCACGCTGAGCTGTTCCCCTCCATAGGGCACAATATGCCGTTCCATCACAGCGACCTTGCTATTGATGGTGGAAATGACAGAATGCAGATCCTCGCCAACATCAGCTTGGAGTTTAACTGCCTGTCCAAGAGCGCAGATCTCGCTGTGGAGCCGTTCCATCCTGCACAGAAGGCTAGAGACGTCCAAGCTGTTGAATGTCACCGGCGGCAACTCATCCAGGAAGTGGGAGACAAAAAGTGGTATGTCTTCACCACACTCATTTAAAACTTTCAAGCAGCTTTTGATGTTATTGACATCTTTCTGGTTACCCTTAAAGGCCACATAGCGTTGCTTTGTGTTAGGACACAGTTCAAACAGCACTTTCCTCGAAGATTCAATCCACTGAGAATCAAAATGATTTGAAGCAAGAAGAACAAGCTCATCTTGGCACATAGTCTTTATCTTAACAGCTAAAAAATTGAGAAACTCATCCTGTACTATGAGCTTGCCATCAACAGTCTTGTAAACTTGCGGTTTCATTCGAGGCCGATTAGAAGTCGGAGCAGCAGCATCTCGCACCACACCTTGCTCGGCCATCTTGAATCTTGAATATTGAATATTGATGGCTCTTTTAAATTAACAAGGCAAGTCAGTGCAGTGGTTCAGTCCTGTTTCTTCCATTTGAGACAGCTTGCTAAGGTGAANGCACCAGCGAACCTTCAGGCCACAGCTCCGGGTTGTACACCTCAGAAACATCCTCGCATTCCACACTGACTTTAAAAGAACTAAATCTGGTGTTCCCCGTGACAATACGTTCACAGCGAACATCACGGCCAAGTTTCTCTTTAAGATAACCACCAAGCGTCTCAGCATCAAGATCAGGAAGGAATTTGGTGGCAAAGACGTGAACAAGCTTTGTCCGAACTGCTCGTATTTTACTTTGCGCACCGGTGCCATAAATTGGCTCTGGTCTCCTGCGCGCAGCTTTGTTGGTGCGCTGCTTTATCCGGGCAGCATGGCTCTCATCTCTCATACTCCGACCTTGTTTAACCACCAAACTCCATTTAGGAGAAGTAAGAGGAGCGACAGTATCTTCTGCGTTATTATTCACGGCAGCGGGCACAACGCCCCCAGGGCAGCCGTCCTGGTCCCCGTTGTCAATGAGCGGCTCCAGGCCCGCAGTAACCTGGAAAGCTGCCAACTCTCCAGAGGTCTCCCCAACTGCAGCTACGTCAGCTGTGTGCGCACCAGCGCTGGGGATCCCCACTGCTGACGTGTCCACGCTGAGCTGTTCCCCTCCATAGGGCACAATATGCCGTTCCATCACAGCGACCTTGCTATTGATGGTGGAAATGACAGAACGCAGATCCTCGCCAACATCAGCTTGGAGTTTAACTGCCTGTCCAAGAGCGCAGATCTCGCTGTGGAGCCGTTCCATCCTGCACAGAAGGCTAGAGACGTCCAAGCTGTTGAATGTCACCGGCGGCAACTCATCCAGGAAGTGGGAGACAAAAAGTGGTATGTCTTCACCACACTCATTTAAAACTTTCAAGCAGCTTTTGATGTTATTGACATCTTTCTGGTTATCCTTAAAGGCCACATAGCGTTGCTTTGTGTTAGGACACAGTTCAAACAGCACTTTCCTCGAAGATTCAATCCACTGAGAATCAAAATGATTTGAAGCAAGAAGAACAAGCTCATCTTGGCACATAGTCTTTATCTTAACAGCTAAAAAATTGAGAAACTCATCCTGTACTATGAGCTTGCCATCAACAGTCTTGTAAACTTGCGGTTTCATTCGAGGCCGATTAGAAGTCGGAGAAGCAGCAGCATCTCGCACCACACCTTGCTCGGCCATCTTCATTTCATCTGAATCGAATATCACCAGTATAATGCCTTCCTTAGTCAGAGGACTCCAAAGCGCTCTACAATACAACAGGTATTCAAACACTGGAGGTGATGAGCTTACGCTGTAGCCACAGCTGTCCTGGAGTAAACTGACAGAAGCAAGGCTGCTGGTGCCACCGGTCCCTCCAACCAGCAGCAGCAGCAAGGAGGGTGAAGGGTCTTGCCCAAGGACACAATGACAGACTTGGACAGAGCCTGAGTTGAAACCAGCCTTATTGAATACCTTTAAATTTTATTGAGTATTCCTTAAAAGTAAACACTTAGATCACGTTACATAAATGGCGAGCCAGCCAGGAGGTAATTCAATATCAATACTTTATTAGTGATTTGAAGTTTTAAAATCATTTGGCTGGGTTTGACCCTGAACAGAGCCTCCCGTTCTCAGCTTCAAGAGCGCTGTGTGTTATCAATCCAACCAAGTCTGACACTTGTTAAAGCTGTGTTTGTCTCATAAGATTGTCTTGGTCTTAAAAGAGAGTGAACGATTGTGTATTTTATTTTTGTCTTGCTCATGTGTTAATGCTTGTGGTAACTTGGGCCGAGGACGCTCGGATGCTAACGTTACCCAAAGCTACTTAACCAGATCTGATCAATCGTCGTTTTAATTCCGGCCGAAGCAACCAGTTTTCACGGTTTGTAATTCCAGGCACTCGCTGTGTCTGAAGTGGTTCTGTCACCGGACTGAACCGGGTGGGTTTTGTTTTTCCCGTATTTAAGCTAGTGACTAAATTCTAGCTTTAAATTACGAAGGCTGCCACGACGCAACCCTTAGACGGGCATATTCTGTGTGCACACATCCCGGCGTATTAAAGATGAGAGCCATGGACACAGTACCAAAATGGCTTCCGGTCCAGCTGAAGAGCTGACTAGCTAAGAACCTGTTAATGTTAGCACAACCACTAATTGTTATGCTCCGGCGGAGAAGAACGCTACTGAATTTCAATTCAAAACCGCCTTTATCTTCCAACCACCGCAGCGACAGAGTACGAATTAATTAAAAATCCCTTTGGGGTAAAGTTTCGGCAAATCAAACCGCCGCATTTGAAGCCATTAAGCCATTAAGTCGGCTCTGTCCACAAACAGCCAGTTTGTGTTCTTCACAGACAAAGAAGACGGAAGTGACATCATCCTTCCTCCTTCTCCATTTTCTCTTCTCTCATTAACCCTCTCCTGCCCACCCGGGGCCTATATCGCCCTCTCTGGCATGTGTCATCCGGCTGCTTTATTGAGCTTTACTAATATTTACTAGTTACTCTTTTCTTTCTTAAGGGTTTTGTAGCATCCATCCTCAGGATGACTGCAGAGACAAATAAACTCTTATTGGATATTCTAACAGAAATTAAGCTTGAACTGTCCAACCTATGACAGGATGTACAACATCTGGGTATTAGAATTCAGGCCTTAGAATCGTCCTCCTCCTTGCCAGGGAGTGCCATGCCACTCACATCTCCTGAATTATATAAGATGGCTGGTTTCATCTCAAGGTTTGAGCCCACGCCTGGGGAGAATTTTGATGTCTCATCATATTTGAGGGACATCGATTGTCATCTTGATTCGTTTCCAACTGCTTCTGCATCACTTAAAAATGTGTATGTTCTATTTTATTTATTTAACCTTTATTTATGCAGATGAGTCGATTGCGAACTCATTCTCATTTACAACAACGATCTGGCCAAGAGGCAGCAGCAACAGACACAAAGTTAGCTTTACACAAACAGATAAGATAAAAAAAATAAACGTGGGGCGATGGTGGCAGAGGAGTTAAGTGGCCGCCTTGCAATCGGAAGGACGCAGGTTCGCTTCTTGCTCAGTCTGTCGCTGTCGTTGTGTCCTTGGGCAAGACACTTAACCCGCCTTGCCTGCTGGTGGTGGTCAGAGGGACCGGTGGCACGAGAGTACGGCAGGCCCCGCTTCTGTCAGTGCGCCACAGGGCAGCTGTGGCTACGATGTAGCTCATCCCCACCAGCGTGTGAATGTGTGTTTGAATGGGTGGATGACTGATTGTGTTGTGAAGGGCCTTGGGGGGTTGTAGAACCCTAAGAAGGTGTTATACAAATAAAGGCCATTTACCATTTTACCATTTATAAAAACGAACAAGATGAAAATAAGATAAAACAACTAGACATAATGTAAAACATGACATCACCCCTGATCCTCAGAAGCCCACAGCATGACATTATCAAATCCAACCATGTCTGTTTATAAACATAACAAGTGGACTAAGACATGAATCACATGCAGGCACACACCAACACACAAACGAATTTGGATAAACTGAGTCAGAGAGAGAGAAAATCAACCCCTCCTTAGTTACGGAGCAAGGCCCCCATGGGGAGCACCCGAGCAGAGAAGTGATGGCAGAGTGCGTACACAAACCGAGCAACAGACATCAAGTTTAACAAATAGTGAGGAAAATAACAGAGTCAGAAGAGGACCAAGACTAAGTCACAGGCTAAAAGCTGAGGCCAGATTCAGTAGGTGGCTCTCGCAGCCTGTCAGAGACTGTCATAGGACGTTTAGAACCCTTTGTTCATTTCTGTCCTGATGACTGGGGCCGGTAACCAAAATTTAAGTTGGCCTTCACTCCTAACTCCTGAGGAGGCAGAGGGATGGAGCACGGTGGTGAAGCAGGTCAGAGAGGTAGGAGGGGGCCAGGTTATGGAGGACTTTAATGTGATGCACTGAGGGAGAGAAAGCCAATAGAGGTCTTGAAGAGACAAGAGTGATGTGGTCATGGGAGTGGGTCAGGGTTAGGAGACAGGCAGCAGAATTCTGGATGTCTTGAAGTTTGATGAGGGGTTTGGATAAGATACCATGTAGATGTTCTTGCTGTAGTTGATTTGTGACGTGATGAACACATGAATAAGGGTTTTAGGGACAGAGAAGGAAAGGGAAGGTCAAAGTCTAACAAAATACAGTCACATGACAAAAACATCCAGAGCACTTCTACCACCAACACACACCTTTTCCTCTTCCATCACCACAATGGGGCCCCTTCACAATTCTGTCTGCACCCTCAAATATGCCAATCTTGAACCGACCCTGATCTCTACATACATTTATGTTTATAATGTAGAAACTGAAGAAAACAATTTTCTCTTATCACTGTGCTTCAGATTTCAGAATCGTAAATTGTTCATGAGGTTGTTCTTCACTCAGTCCACTGTATCTCTACAATATGTTGGCCTCACAGGAGCCGGGCTTCAGTATCTGTAAAGTTATAATATGTTTAATAGCTTTTCTGAACCAGGGATAAAACATGGCATAGATCACAGGGTTTAGACAGGAGTTAAGATACATGAGAAAGTACAAAAATGATGCAAATGTTGTAGTTGTTAGACTATCTACAAAATAAAAGCAGCAGTAATATGGACAGAAACACATCAGATAAACAACAACAAGAACACCTAGCGTTCTGGCTGCTTTTAGCTCTGATTTCTTTGTTTGTTGTTTCACTGAAAGCTGAAGTGTGACACTTCTATTGTGAGAGTGCACGGCACGAGCCTGAGTCACAGCCACCACAAATACTCTCATATACAGAACTATGATGGTTGTAACTGGAAATAAAAAGGTTATGAACAGATCAAAAGTTCCTACAATATAGTCAACAGAATATGTACATTCTCCAATGCAGGAATTACTCCTGCCTGGCTGCATCAGCTCATCTTTAGTGAAGAAAGTGACGTAGAAAGCAGCACAGGTCCAACAAAGACAAACACAGCGTTTAATTCTTGGTAAGGTGATTCTGGTGGGATAATGCAGAGGGTAACAAATAGCCACATAGCGATCAGCTGATATGAGAACAATAGTTCCAACTGAAGCACAAATAGACACAGAGGCAACATAATAGTAAAAGGAACATGTGATATTCCCGAGTATCCAACATTTTGTCTTTTTAAAGATTTCAAAAGGAATGATTAAAAAGCCAATAAGGAAATCTGATACAGCCAGAGAGAGGATGAGGATGTTAGAAGGTTTCTGGAACTTCCTAAAAGGAAACAAAGAAAGTCAGTCAGTGAGGTTAAAATAACTTATGCAGGAAAAAAATCACAATCTGAACAAATAAAAAATCAATTTGATGGTTTTTTAATATCTGCCTGAAATAGGAGACTGAGATTATGATGAGGAGGTTGAGAACTGCTGTGATCAGAGAGATGAAGGACAACACGATGTTCAGGAGGACAGCTTCAGACCAGTGAGGTGTTGGCCTCCTGCAAGATCTGTTGAGTTGTGGAAAACAGAGCTCAGCTCCAATCTGTACCTCCATCATCAGATGGATACTGCTGTCTGAACAGAACCCTGTCACACAGCTGATTTATCTTTAACCTCCGTTACACAATTCTAATTTGTCCTGAGCTCTACTGTTACTCTTCCCTTGTGGCTGAAAACATTAAGACAGCCTAAACAGGCTACTGGATGATGTTAGACAGGAGTCTCCATGGACCAGTGGTGGCCCATCTGTAGTGGGCGCTAGGACGCCACCCTCCCTGACTAGAACGAAAAAAAAAATTTAAAAGTAAAAAACTCAAAATGTATTCATAGATTTACTATAAATGCGTCAGCTTTGCTTAATAGTGTGTGCCTGTGGGAAACCAATGGGCTAGAGAATTTGACCCCTCCATTTGAATCATTTTTGTAATTATTTTGTTATGTAATAGAAAATGCTAAGTTTTAGAGTTCAGCTCAGGTTGTTTATGTATATCTATATTGATAATTGTGCTATATGCGCTAATGGGGAATTATAATCAGGATTGTAGACAGGCACTGACGGCAGCCGGGGTCCTAATAGTGAGTTTTGTGACACATGCACAGTTCAGTAGGCGATAGAAGGCAGCCATGTGATGCACATTGGTATCTGTGTTTCCAAATGGATGGAGAATATACAAGTTGTTTTAAAGCAGCAATCTTAAATGTGGAAAACAAATTAGCTTTAAAACAGTTTTTCATGCCTCTTAACGTTCTAACAGTATAACTCTAGATATATTTTGGAGATTAAAAAAAGGGGAAAAAAATTAATGGAGTGGTTTCCTCGCATTTGTCTAAAAATCTAAACCTTTTTAGACTGAAATCAACGATTGGATCATCCGTTTGTCTCGCCAAACAGCAGCAATTTTTGCACTTCCTTGTGTCCTTTATTCACACACATGGATGTTATGGTGTAGGGTTAATGAGGGTCCAAATGCAGGTGAGACAGCTTGTGGGAGGCCGCAGAGAAGGTAAAAAGCTTTTTATTGTTAAAGCTGGTCAGGAACAACAGGATGGATCAACAGACAAAACAGCACACAAAACAGAACAAGCAGGGTTTAAATACAAGAGGATAATCAGGGAACAGTTGGGTAGAATAACAAGGGGTAGGTGAGTTAAATTAACTCTACCAAGACACAAGACAACAGAGGCTGGGGAGCAGATCCTGACAGTACCTTCCCCATAAGGGCGGCACCAGACGCCCCAACAAGAACAAATGGCGAGCGCAGGGGGCAAAAAATCTAAAAGAACTAGGGGTGTAACAATATCCAAACCTCACGATACGATATTGTCACGATATAAACCTCACGATACAAAATTTATTTCAATATTGTGGGGAGGCTCACAATAATAAGACTCATAACATAAAATATTTTGACTGAAATCCTCCGTGCTGCGTTCACCGCTGTAGCCTCCATACTCCATGTTTGTTTTTCTTTGCTGTGTGGGCTGCACGCACTCCCATTGGCGAATTTGCCAATGACGCAGAAGCAAAGGATCATGGTCGTTTACTTTGCTATGCTCCGGTGGAGCAGACTAAAAAGTGTTATTTTCAACTCAAGACGTACCGTACGATATCGTGACAAGACCACGACGATATTGTGGTCATTTTACTACGACGATAGCGATATTGCAAAAATTGTTACAGCCCTAAAAACAACCAAACACAGGTGGGAGGGAGGGGCACAAACCCACAAACACAAAGAAAATTTAAGACGAAAAGGTCAACTAAAGTCCACGAGGGCCAAACGGAGGAAGACCCAAGAGATCTAGGGGGCTGGTGACAGGGGACCAGGAGCCAGCAGTCTCGCCGGTGCCAGCAGCGAGGCATCAGGCGACAGGACACAGCAAACTCAACCACAGAAGGCTGAGACACAGGAGACTCATCCACAGGAGGCGTAGCCACAGGAGACACAGGAGGTGGAGCCACAGAAGCCACAGGAGGCAGCTGGACCTTGGGTGAAGCTACAAGAAGAAGCAGGACCCCTGGCAAAGCCACAGAAAAAGGCTGGACCTTGGGCAAAGCCACAGGAAGAGGATGGACCTTGGGCGAAGCCACAGGAAGCAGCTGGACCTCGGGTGAAGCTACAAGAAGCGGCAGGACCTCTGGCGAAGCCACAGAAAAAGGCTGGACCTTGGGCAGAGCCACAGAAAGTGGCTGAACCTCGGGCAGAGCTAAAGGAAGCGGCTGGACATCGGGCAGAGCCACAGGAAGCAGCTGGACCTCCAAGATGAGCTGCAGAGCAGGGGCCTCTGAAATAGGCGGCACAACTCTGGTCACCCAGCGTTGCAGCACTTCTCAAACCGTTTGATTTTCAGAGCATTAAGGAGTGCACGTCTGACATGGATCCAGACACATGCAAAGCCTACCACATAGTGAGAAAATCAAGCTTGCTCGGTTTGCTAAGTGACCCGTCTGTGGCTCTTTTGGAGCTGAGCAGATCTCACGGTTAACGTCCTCATCTCCAATGTGGCCAGCCAGCTGGAAACAATGAAAAACTGTAGGTAGAGCTGAGTTTTCCTGAAGGACCTCCTCCATGCTGTGAGGCTGCAGATCTGGGCCTGATCCTCCCTAGTATTTTATTAAACAGGTGTGACACCTGGAGATGAAGGACCTTACTGCAGCTTCTCTAGACAAGCTGGTGGAGGCCACGGGACCTTGCAAATCCAGCAGGAGAAACTGCACAAGGATCAGGAGCAGATGGACACCTCAGTGAAGAAAATCTTGGAACAATTGTGTCAAAAAAATGCTCCCATTGCTTCTAGACAGCAACTGGTGGCTCAACTCATTAAAGGCATAGCTAATAAAATGAGTAAGAGCTTCCATGTGTTGATGTGAGTCTGCTGGACCTTAGAACCAACAGAAACTCCTAACAGATCAGTTAAAGGTGATTCCTCCTTAATGTTTTTACTGTTATTCTGTTAGATATGCACCCTGTTGTGAGGACAACACTCCTGACTTTTATGGACTGTGAGCACGGCTGGGCAATTAGGCCTGAAATTAATATCATGGAATAGACCACTTGAACGTTATTGTTTACATCCAGGTAACTGCGCACATCCACATGATGCTGGAGGATAAGAACCCCGTCTCCATCCATTATCCAGAGCTGTATAAACCACGACAAAATAAAACCTAGGGATTTAGATATTACTACTTAAGATCATCTAACATCTCTGTGCAGATGAAAAAAAAAAAGAAACATCTTAAAGCTTACGGTGTTTAGCGTAAAGCTAGTTCTGATTGAAATAGCTAATATGCTGTGGAGGACGACGGTCCTCAGAACCGGTAACCTGGACTTCAAACAACTGAAGCAATGAAGGCATAACCGGATCTCTTCTACGTCTTGCCGGTTAATGCTGAAGGATTGCTGTGACATTGCCCATCTTTGGAGATGAACAGATTCTCAGTTTATTCTAACGAGTAACGTAAACTGAAACACAAAACAAACAACAGAGGCTGCCTGCTCCAATTATACAACACATTTTGTGTAATTATTATAACCGTCTCCCCAACCTATTCCATGTTTTCTCCCTCCTCCTAGGTGTTTCCTGCCCCCTTAAAGTTCCATTTTGTCCTCTTATGTTTTTATTCCCCTTCATCCATTTGTTTTATTCTAGTCATCCCTTCTTCATGACTTAGTTTATTTTCCCAGCATTCATTTTCTCTTCCTCGTGTGTCCTTGACCCTTTGACCCGTGTTTCTCTTGCAGTTGTTTCCCCCATGCTAGTGATCATTTATGTTTAGTTCATCCTTCTATTTAGCTTTATGTTTTACATTCTGACCGTGTTCAGTTATCAAATTATTTCTCGGTTATTTCTCATTTAGATTTTAAATTATGCTTTCTCCCTGGCTCTTTGCTTCATCTTGTTTTCTTCTGTTTTGATTTTTCTTATTAGTTTCCCTGTATTCAGTTATTTTTAGAATAGTTTACTTCTTTCAGCCTTTGGCTCTAGTATCTCGTTTTAGTTATTGTCTTATTGTTATCTGGTTCAGTCTTGTGTTTTTGTATTACCTTCCATTCCTCAGTCAACTAGTCACACCTGTAGGCCATCATCATCATCATCATCATCATCATCATCAGTAATCTACCTGCTCCTTGTTCACTCCCCTGTCTATTTTATCCCAGTTCCATTCTCAGTTCATTGTAAGTTCCTTGCATTTGCTCCTCGTGTTTTTGTCTTCCTTTTCCTGCTCCAGACCACAGCTTTAATTAACACCTTTGACAAGTTCATGACAAGTGTGGACTTGGCCATGCCCACTTTGCACCCTTGATCCGCACTTTGCCGAAGTCTGCATCAATGGATTTCCCACAAACTGTTAAAGGAGTCATCACCTATAATACCGTGGATATCTACGTCCTATTATAGTCTTTTAGGCCATTAAAAAAATTGTATTGGAAAAATAAATTAAAAATGTGCTTTTCTGATCGCTTGTTGTTGAGTTATTTTTTTCAGCGAAGCGTCGTAAACTGGAAAATGATGGGATGCGGCATTGGAGAGCTGTAAACAGTCTAGCTGGGACAAAGCAAGCTAAACAGCCTGGCATTGGCTCATCATGCTGTTGTGAAGATCGAATACACAAACCGAGTGGACTTCTTTTTCCCCCATAACACGGATCATAATTTATGCATTTCACGTTATGAAATGAGCTTTGTTGTGCTGGTTTGTTCTCTGCTGCCCTCATATTTGGTTATATCTGGCCTTTGTGATGACATATAGGCAAATATCTTTTTGGAGTGTGCATGCTCATGGGTTGCATGTGAGCTGGTTGAAGAAGGCAAGAGTAAACAAACAAGTCAATGTGTAATATTTTTACCTGTTTACTACTGTAGAGGCCGGTGACCTTTTACCCACTAACTTTGTGTATGCATGACTTTCGCAACTTTATATCAAACCATCACTGTGGAAACTTTCCATTGTTAGCCCCAAAGGTTTATGTGTTGGAATCAGCAACCCAAGTAGGCCTCATTAATTCAGAGCATTGCTCTGTCCGGAGTTTGACTCCAACATGTGTTTGTGTTAGCATGAAACTATTTGTTAGAAACCAGATGTGCCTGGGTCAGATAGACCTGCGGTCCAGACATTTGATAACATCATTTAGACAGGCCATTACTTCTACAGCTCGTACATTTCAATTAGTTCAGAGCATTGCTTGGTTTTAATCACTTACATTAACTAGCGTATGGTGGCTTTTGCCACCAAAGGGAGGACTGTAGTGGCCTTTAAAGGTCAATAGGTCATCAGTTACATTGGTCACCAGAATGGTACAGAATCTAGTTTGGTTCTTCAGCTGAACTGCTAAAGGAATGTGGATTGGACCAGTTCCATGGGTTTCCAGTGAATGTCAGAAGCTAAGTACCGTTGATTCCAAGAACTGTTTATCAGAAAAGCGGAGAACAACCAGATGTCCAGAATAACAGGATGTTCAGACAGGGCATTTTCCAGCCACAGGCTGGGGAAAGTATCGCTGACAGTGCAGAAGTTATTCTCTTGAGAACATGACCATATTTAGAGAATACAATGGGCTCAGTCGAGAAGTTACATAACGGAAACTGACTATAAGTAGACGACCCCACGTTCATTCGGGGGGATTTTCTGAATGGCTGTCCGGGTGTGTACATCTAAAATAAAGATTTCCCCCCATGGGCTGAAAGATCTCTGGCCTCAAGTCTCCACTTCTTTTCACTTCTACACTACCAAATTCTGTGCATCCAGTGCACAAACTTGTCCTTTTTCATTAATATTTCTCACCAACATCAATTCTAAATATTCCTCTCAGCTTCAAATTTTACATTTTTAATACATAAATTGTGGTCGACGCTCCATGGTCATCCACCATCTTGAAATACGGTAACTATTTAGGGACATGTGAGCTCCACGTTATGTGTTTGCACTATGACTGTAACCTGAAAGAAACAGCAGAGGGCAGCAGTGCGCCGGGGAAGCATGGCGTCTGACAATGCAACTAAGACTCAAAAGACACATCAAATTAGTCAGGTCTTATTGATTTCCAACACTCAGCAGCCGCATATGAGAACCCCGCCCGCAACAGCTAGACACCAGCCTCCAAGTGTTGTTCCTGACTCACCTCAGCTGATCTTTTCTTCATAATAAAGCTCCCAATCCGGTCCCAACATATCAGTTCCAAAGTCCTTCTTCAAGAAAGTTCCTTACCGCAGCCTGCCGTGTCTCTCCCAACACGCTTCAGCGGTGGTCCGCTAGCCGGTAGCCACGTTAGCATTAGTTACCAGTACTTTATTTCCACAGCGTGTCCCCGGCTCCAGCCAAACCTCATCGGCTATCCGATCGCTAAACAGCCAGTGGTTGATGTTGGCTCCATCTCGATCTTCACTGCGGCGCACACCGTGTGCCACGATCAGCTGATGGCTAACCGGCAGAGCTTGTTTACTCCGCTGCTCTGATCCACGACACCGGACGCCACAGCTGATGTCACCCCACCTCCGTGTGTGAAACGGTGACAGGCAGCTATGCTAGCTTCCTTCAGGACTGGTAGGTAGATATAACAGCCAACAGCAGTGTTTCCCCTAGAAATGTTTACAGCCGTGATGCTTGTTGACTGAGGGGGGTGGCGGATCGCGCCGCCTCGTCGCGGGGTGCGCGCGCATCGTCGGGGGAGGGGGGGGGCTACGCTTGGCATTATGCATTATGACTGAACACTCATTACAAAATGTTTTTTACCTGCTTGAGTAGTTAGATGCTTTGTGTGGGTTAGGCTACAGAGATTGGAAATAAATCAATCTCATGCTTTTTATAAAAAAACGAACCAGATGGCTGGAGTGAATGCTGGAGTTGTTGCCTTTTTGAGTGGGCCACCGTAGCTGCAATACTTACTCTGAACTGCATGGCGCTAAAGAGTCGCAATTTTTACCATGATTTCTGTGAAAATCCCACATAGGACCTTTAAATATCGGCTTTTCGGCCAGTGAAATATCATTAGGAAGCCATTACATACATTTTTTCAAGTGGAAAAGTGAAAATTTCAGGTGATGACTCCTTTAAGATTGAAAACGAATAAAAGATTTTTTTTCCTTTACGGTCAGGAAAAAAAATCTTTTTTGAACGTTTATGGAAAATCAAATCTTCAATATTAGAACCAAATTTTTTGTCATTTCTTCTTTTACCCAAAATTAAAAAAAATTCATTTTAAGACAATTAATGATATTTATCCATGCTCTGAATTTTTGAGACTGAGATTTGATGTGAACAGAAATTAATGCAAATATTGTCAAATAATTGTTTCAAAGTTAATAAAGATAAAAAAAAGTAGCAAAAACAGCGACCGGCATCCTGGTGTGTGGCGCGGTTGATGACATGGTGGTCACTGTCCCAATTCAGCAATTGTTTGCACACTTGTGTACTACACACTCAAAATCTTAATATGCACTTCTTCCAAATGCACTTCAGTGTTAATTTTGACAATATATTCTCCCACTAGTCCATCAAACATCGAAATGGAACTGTTCAATGCCCAATCACTTGTAAACAATTCCTGTTTAATAAACCGCCATATTCTTGATGATTGTTTAGATCTGATGTGCGTCACGGAGACATGGCACCAACCAGACACCTTTTCCGTCTTAAATGAGAGCTGTCCCTCTGGATACAGTTACTTCCAGAAAGCTTGCAGCACAGGCAGAGGTGGTGGCCTGACAGTCATTTACTGCAGCAGTCTCACCTTGTCCCCATTGCCTTTACCAGAACTACTCTCATTTGAATGGCTTGCATTTAATTTCAAACCCCCTATGCCCATGTTACTTCTTCTCATTTATTGACCACCTAAACCGAATCCGTTATTTATCTCTGAGTTCTCCAACCTCCTCACTACCTTATGTACATCCTCTGCAAATATCATAATAATGGGGGATATGAATATTCACGTTGACACCCCTTCCTGTCGCACTGCAGCTAAATTCCTGCACTTACTGGACTGTTTTAACCTCAAACAACTTGTCAATGATCCTACCCACAGCAAAGGGCACACTCTTGATCTGCTCATCATAAACTCTGCTCCCCTCACCAACTTGCGGGTGTATGACCTGGGTGTGTCAGATCATAAGGCCATTTCCATGGAATTGCCATCTTTATCCTGTCTCATTAACCCCAAACGCAAAATCTCTTGTAGGAATATCAAAAACATAATCTCAGATATCATGACAGCAGACCTCCAGCATTTTTCATGTGAGTTTTCATCAGCAGACGAAGTTGTGGCTTTTTACAACACCCAGCTGAGCAGTCTCCTTGATGCTCATGCCCCATTCATTACCAAGACAGTTACTTTTGCCCGCTCAGCACCTTGGTATACAGATACTCTATGGAAAATGAAAGCAGCTGGAAGGATCCTTGAGCGTCGCTTAATCGCCTCTGGTCTCGCTGTTCATAAACAAATCTACAGAGAACACCAAAAGACCTACGCAAAATCTCTCAAAGAAGCACGATCACAGTTTTATTCTGATACCATAAGAAACTGCCCTGGAAATTCTAAGCAACTTTTCTCTACTATCAATTCTTAAACCTCAATGTATACCCTCTACAGGCTCCACTGAGGAACAATGCAACAACTTCATGGCTTTCTTCAAATCCAAAATTACATCTATTTGTTCTGGACTTTCTGACCCCCTTGTTCAAAGTGATCAGTCAGAAAATGCTCTGCCTGCCCCTAACCACCACTTAAACTGCTTCCCTAAAGTCACCCTGGAAACAATAAAAGACATTGTTATGAAAATGAGACCCTCCACATGCCTTCTGGACCCTTTGCCAACTACATTGGTGAAAACCCATATTTCATCTCTTGGCCCCCTCATCACTTCAGTTGTAAACCACTCCCTCACAACTGGTCACGTCCCTCCTGCCTTAAAAGATGCTATAATCAGACCACTACTCAAAAAACCCACTCTTGATCCCGATGTCCTGTCAAACTACAGACCCATCTCTTATCTCCCATTCCTATCCAAAATAATGGAGAAGGTTGTCGCTACCCACCTTCTGGACCATCTCAAACAAAATAATCTGTTTGAAAAATTCCAATCTAGTTTCCGCTCAGCCCACAACACTGAAACAGCTCTGCTAAGAGTTACAAATGACCTACTAATGGCAGCTGATGCTGGCTCACCCTCTCTTCTCATTCTCCTTGACCTGTCTGTGGCATTCGATACAGTTGATCACAACATCCTCCTTCGGCTTCACAATACCATTGGACTCACTGATACGGCCTTCAACTGGTTCAAGTCGTACTTAACAAATCGAAGAGAGTACGTCTCCATTGGACACTACAGATCACGCTCACACCCTGTCACTTTTGGCTATTGCAACTCACTGCTCACTGGGATCTCTAAAAAGAACCTTCAGAAGCTTCAATATGTCCAAAACTCTGCAGCTAGGATCCTGCAGAGAGTGCAGAAATATCACACCCATTCTGTACTCACTTCACTGGCTTCCTCTCGAATCAAGGATAAATTATAAAATATCTCTCCTAACTCCTCAATGTTTGTATGGAACTGCTCCTTAATCTACAAGAACTTCTCACCCCACTAACCTCTACACGCTCCCTCCGGTCCACTCACTCACATCTGCTCCACAGACCCAGAACCAGATTGAGCACTATGGGGGAAAGAGCGTTCTGTGCTGCTGCACCCCATCTGTGGAATGCCCTCCCTGAGACTTTAAGAGCACCTCAACCTACAGACAGCTTTAAAAAAGAACTAAAAACGTTTCTTTTAATTTTTCATAATCACGTCACTTTTTCTTTGTAAACGCTTTGAGATTTTTAAATGTAAAGTGCAATACAAATGAAATGTATTATTATTATTATTACCATTGCAGTAGTCCAGCCTGCTGGAGATGAACGCATGAACGAGTTTCTCCAGATCTGGTCTCGACATGAGACCTCTGAGTCTTGCTATTTGATGAAGATGATAAAACGCTGATCTAGTTATAGCCTTAATGTGACCAGTGAAGCTCAGATCGGAATCAATTATGACACCAAGATTTCTAACCTGAGTCTTTGTTTTTATTCCTCTGGAGCCAAGTTGAGCAATAACCTCCATCCTATCCTTCTGATTTCCAAAGACAATAACTTCAGTCTTGTCTTTGTTTAACTGAAGGAATTACTGCATCCAGTCATTAACCTGCTGACCCAGGGGGAGCATGTAGAGCAGTGGTCCAACTATCAAACCTTGGGGGACACCACATTTCATGGTGACCTGCTTTGATTTGTGATCACCAATAGAAACAATATAACCCCTGTTTTCAAAAAGAAAGAGAGAAAATTAAAAAAATTACTTTAAATAAAAGATAGAAACTGAGTTGCATTTCACTAAGTGAAATAGGTTTTTGAACCCCTACCAACCATTAGGAATTCTGGCTCCCACAGAGTGGTTAGACACTCCTACTCAGTCACCCCCATTAAATACACCTGTCGTAACTAGTCACCTGTATAAAAGATACCTGTCCATAGAATCAGTCAATCAAGCAGACTCCAAACTCTCCAACACGGGGAAGACCAAAGAGCTGTCCAAGGATGTCAGAGACAAGATTGTAGACCTGCACGAGGCTGGAATGGGCTACAAAACCATTAGCAAGACTCTGGGAGAGAAGGTGACAACTGTTGGTGCAATTGTTCAAAAAAAAAAAGACCATCAATAGATCTTGGCCTGGGACATCGCAAGATCTCACCTCGTGGGGTGTCAGTGATTCTGAGAAAAGTGAGAAATCATCCTAGAACTACACAGGAGGAGTTAATGACGTCTAAGTAGCTGGGACCACAGTCACCAAGAAAACCATTGAAAACACATTACACCGCAATAAATTAACCCTGCAGTCCTCGCAAGTTCCCCCTGCTCAAGAAGGCACATGTGCAGGCCTGTCTGAAGTTTGCCCATGAACACCAGAATGATTCAGAGAGTGACTGGGAGAAGGTGCTGTGGTAAGATGAGACCAAAATTGAGCTCTTTGTCATTGACTCAACTCGCCGTGTTTGGAGGAAAAAAAATGCTGCCTATGACCCCCAAAACCCCGTACCCACCATCAAGCATGGAGGTGAAAGCATTTTGCTTTGGGGGTGTTTTTCTGCTAAGGGCACAGGAGAACTTCACCGTATCAACAGGAAAATGGACGGAGCCGTGTATCGTCAAATCCTGAGTGACAACCTCCTTCCCTCTGCCAGGAAACAAAATGGGTCGTGGATGGGTGTACCAGCACGACAATGACCCAAAACATACAGCAAAGGCAACAAAGGAGTGGCTCAAGAAGAAGCACATTAAAGTAACTATCCGGAGTATTTCTTTTATCCGATGGCACCATCTAGTGGCTGACAAGTGTGCCACAGCAAGAGTCGGTCGATCCGTTTTTTTAGGATGGCGACTGTAAATTTTCTTGTTTATAAATGTGCTTCTGTAGCTGACAAACAGAGCTAAATCATGTTGTTTTACAAGTATTATTCTCATGTCATGTTGTGTTTTCATATATTTATATTTTAAAGACTTACTTGCTCGTAAAATGTTCATCAATGCTGCATCAGCTGAGGTACGTCCTTAATTTTGCAATGCATAAGTGGTAGTCTAATGCTATTGGTTAGATCTGGGCGGCGCTCAGTTTCCTATTGCACAGAGTTTACGGGGCAGGGGGCGTGCTTAGCAAAAAAAAGATGTATTGCTTACATTACATCACAGTACATGATAAGACAATCACTTTTACGGATTTCTGAAAAATGATCCATAAATCCTGAAATGACAAAACTCCAGATTGCTGCTTTAAGGTCATGGAGTGGGCCTAGTCAGTCTCCGAACCGAATAGAAAATGTATGGAGGGAGCTGAAGCTCAAAATTGCACAGACAGCCTCGAAACCTCAGTGATTTAGAGATGATCAGCAAACAGTAGTGGACCAAAATTCCTCCTAAAATGTGCGCAAACTTGGTCATTAATTACAAGAGATGTTTGACCTCTGTGCTTGCAAAAAAGGGTTTTGCCACTAAGTATTAAGTCTTTTTTGTTTAGAGGTTTCAAACACTTATTTCACTCAATGAAATGCAAATCAGTTTCTATCTTTTATTTAAAGTCATTTTTTGAATTTTCCTTTTGATGTGCTATCTGTCACTGTTAAAACAAACCTACCATTAAAATGATACTGTTCTGAGACTTTTTATTTCTTTGTCATTGGACAAATTAACAAAATCAGCAAGGGGTCAAATAATTATTTACTCCACTGTAAATGCTATTGCTGTAGTTGATTTATGATGTGATGAACACATGAATAAGGGTTTCAGGGATAGAAAAGGCAAGAGAAGGTCAAAGTCTAACAAATGCAATCTATTCACACAAAAAAACATCCAGAGCACCTCTACCACCAACACAAACCTTTTCCTCTTCCATCAACACAATGGGGCCCCTTCACAATTCTGTCTGCCCCCTAAAATATGCCAGTCTAGAACCGACCCTGCTCTCTACATACATTTATGTTTATAATATAGAAACTGAAGAAAACAATTTTCTCCTATCACTGGGCGTCAGATTTCAGAATCATAAATTGTTCATGAGGTTGTTCTTCACTCAGTCCACTGTATCTCTACAATATGTTGGCCTCACAGGAGCCGGGCTTCAGTATCTGTAAAGTTACAATATGTTTAATAGCTTTTCTGAACCAGGGATAAAACATGGCATAGATCACAGGGTTTAGACAGGAGTTAAAACAAGTGAGAAAAAACAAAAATGATACAAATGTTGTAGTTGTTAGACTATCTACAAAGAAAAAGCAGCAGTAATATGGACAGAAACACATCAGATAAACAACAACAAGAACACCTAGCGTTCTGGCTGCTTTTAGCTCTGATTTCTTTGTTTGTTGTTTCACTGAAAGCTGAAGTGTGACACTTCTATTGTGAGAGTGCACGACACGAGCCTGAGTCACAGCCACCACAAATACTCTCATATACAGAACTATGATGATTGTAACTGGAAATAAAAAGGTTATGAACAGATCAAAAGTTCCTGCAATATAGTCAACAGAAACTATACATTCTCCAATGCAGGAATTACTCCTGCCTGGCTGAATCAGCTCATCTTTAGTGAAGAAAGTGACATAGAAAGCAGCACAGCTCCAACAAAGACAAACACAGCATTTAATTCTTGGTAAGGTGATTCTGGTGGGATAATGTAGAGGGTAACAAATAGCCACATAGCGATCAGCTGATATGAGAACAATGGTTCCAACTGAAGCACAGATAGACACAGAGGCAACATAATAGTAAAAGGAACATGTGATATTCCCGAGTATCCAGCATTTTGTCTTTTTAAAGATTTCAAATGGAATGCATAAAAAGCCAATAATGAAATCTGATACAGCCAGAGAGAGGATGAGGATGTTAGAAGGTTTCTGGAGCTTCCTAAAAGGAAACAAAGAAAGTCAGTCAGTGAGGTTAAAATAACTTATGCAGGAAAGAAATCACATTCTGAACAGATAAATATTTTTGATCAATTTAATGGGTTTTCTAATATCTGCCTGAAATAGGAGACTGAGATTATGATGAGGAGGTTGAGAACTGCTGTGATCAGAGAGATGAAGGACAACACGATGTTCAGGAGGACAGCTTCAGACCAGTGAGGTGTTGGCCTCCTGCAAGATCTGTTGAGTTGTGGAAAACAGAGTTCAGCTCCAATCTGTACCTCCATCATCAGATGGATACTGCTGTCTGAACAGAACCCTGTCACACAGCTGATTTATCTTGTTCCTCTGTTACACAATTCTAATTTGTCCTGAGCTCTACTGTTACTCTTCCCTTGTGGCCGAAAACATTAAGACAGCCCAAACAGGCTAACAGATGATGTTAGACAGGAGTCTCCATGGACCAGTGGCGGCTCATCTGTAGTGGGCGCTAGGACGCCACCCTCCCTGACTGGAACGAAAAAAAAATTTAAAAAGTAAAAAACTCAATACGTATTCATATATTTACTATAAATGCGTCAGTTTTGCTTAATAGTGTGTGCCTGTGGGGAACCAATGGGATAGAGAATTTGACCCCTCCATTTGAACAATTATTTTGTTATGTAATAGAAAATGCTAATTTGTTTAGAGTTCAGCTCAGGTTGTTTATGTAAATCTATGTTGATAATTGTGCTGTTCGCGCTAATAGAGAATTATAATCAGGATTGTAGACAGGCACTGAGGGCAGCCAGGGTCCTAATAGAGTGAGTTTTGTGACGCATGCACAGTTCAGTAGGCGATGGAAGGCAGCCATGTGACGCACATTGGTATCTGTGTTTCCAGATGGATGGAGAATATACAAGTTGTTTTAAAGCTGCAATCTTAAATGTGTAAAACAAATTAGCTTAAAAAGTGTTTTTCATGCCTCTTAACATGCTAACATAGTATAAATATCCACGTTGTTCTTACGGCCCGTGATGCTTTGCGCGAAAGATGCAAGCAACTTCTGGTCTGCATTTGTTTACATTGAGACGATGTGATTCCTTCATGCTAATCCTCTTTTTATGGGCATTTAGAGACTGAAAACATGCATGAACACCAGCTGTCACAGCTCAAACGGGACACCGTTACACTCCTTCTGCCTACTGAAGCAGAGAGGTGGAGGGGACGATCCTAAAGTCTGGCCAAAGCTAACGTACAGTAGCAATTTAGCTACTTTCTGAACTCAGTTGCGTCTGACAGCAAGGCAATAAACAATCTCTGAGGCTTATCAGTACCTACATCTTAATAATGTTGGTCGTGTTTTGTTGAAAGAGTTGGGACACAATCTTATTTACTTAAAAATGTGAGGCAGACACCTTGTCTACTTTTAAGACTAGGCTCAAAACTTTTCTATTTGATAGGGCTTATGGTTAAATTCTGATGTTAGCCCAGGTTTAGACGAGTGGGGAGCAGAGGGAGGTGGAGTGTACAGAGGGGACTACTGTCGTTAAAGACTTCTCCCTGGCCCTGCCTCCCACATGCCTCCATCTAAAAGGCTAGGTTATCCTGAGTTATCTCTGTAGTTATGCTGCTATAGGCTTAGACTGCTGGAGGACATACTGACCACTTTCCATACTCTGCTACTCTCTTCTACCACCACTCTCTAATTGCATTATTTCCTGTTATTTCAGCTGTTAACTTTATTTTCTCTCTAAGTGTTTTTCTCCCCAGAAGAAGCTACACTGGCGTTCTGCTGAGCTGTGGTGGCCTCATGGAGGGGGCCATCGGCTGGCACACTGCTGCCAACCACCTAACATTCTCCCTTTCCTGATATTACATCTTACTTTCTTTAACATAGAATGTGCTACTATTAGTTCACCTATTGAATTAATTATAGATTCACTCAGATAAAGACAATAAAGTTTCTCTTACTCTTACTAAATAGAACTTCTACTAAGAAATCACAGTGTAGCCATAGAAACACTACTTGATATATGTGGTGTGTGTGTGTGTGTGTGTGTGTGTGTGTGTGTGTGTGTGTGTGTGTGTGTGTGTGTGTGTGTGGGTGTGTGGGTGTGGGTGTGGGGTGTGCCTGTGCCTGCTCTGTCTTCTCAATCCCCAGTGAGCCGTAGCGGATGGCTGCTCATACTGAGCCAGGATCCTCTGGAGGTTTCTTCCTGTTAAAAGGGAGTTTTCCTTCCCACTGTCGCTAAATGCTTGCTTAGTATGAGGATTGTACCAACACAATGACACTAGTCAGTGTCTTGATGCAATCTGCTGGGTCCCTTATATAGGAAACTTTTTTACTGATTGGCTTATGAACTGAACTGTATTGGAATGTTTACTTTGTGAAGTGCCTTGAGACGACTCTTGTCGTGATCTGGCGCTATATAAATAAACTGAATTGAATTGAATTGAATTGAATTAAAAGCAGATGTAGAGCCGAGTCAGAGCCTTAATCCCTCATCACCAAGCCTGGGTTTTAGTTTCTACATCAGGTGAAATACAAACAGCAGGATGGCACTTTTAGGTTAATAACAGCAGTCTAAACGCACTTTAAATTATAACTATTCAAAAAATTGTCCACATAAAATCATTCCTGTTGTTGTTGTGAGACTGCTGTCAGATCTCTTTACTACCCAGCGTCTCTTCTCTGGAGGTTTGTCATATCCAACAACAAAGTAGGATGCGGTTGTTCCTCTCAGAATTGGTGGTGGGTTTCAAGTTATTTTGAGCCACATCTTTCTTGGTTCATCTCTGGGGAGGCGGCGAAAACTGTACCGACGCTCGCAGCCGCACACTCTTTACTCTGGAGGTGCATGTTTTAAATATCACTCTTGTAGCCACAAATTTCATTTTCTCTTGTTAGTACAAGCGCAACATCTTCCCGAGCCGCGTGAATATATTTTTCGGGCTTAAATATTTTTTAAAATCCTCTTTGAATGTTCAAATAAATTGCAACTGGCAACGAAGCCTCACAGTGCAAACCAATGGCTATGCGTCACTTCCGGTATCTCACCGGATGTTGCTTGCATCAGCGTTTTTCCATGAGGCTACTCAAAAATAAAGTGGATAGATATATTTTGGAGATAAAAAACGGGAAAAAAATTAATGGAGTGGTTTCCTTGCATTTATCTAAAAATCTCAGCCAATAGTTGTTTTTGGACCAAAAGCAACTATTGGACCATCCGTCTTTCTGCCTCGCCAAACCGCAGCATTTTCGCACTTCCTTGTGTCCTTCATTCACGCACACGGATGTTATGGTGTAGGGTTAGTGAGGGTCCAAATGCAGGTGAGACAGCTTCTGGGAGGCCTCAGAGAAGGTATAAAGCGTTTTATTGTTAAAGCTGGTCAGGAACAACAGGATGGATCAACAGGAGGACCGACAGACAAAACAGCACACAAAACAAAACAAGCAGGGTTTAAATGCAAGAGGATAATCAGGGAACAGTTGGGTAGAATAACGAGGGGTAGGTGAGTTAAATTAACACTAAGAAGACACAAGACAAAAGGGGCTCGGGAGCAGATCCTGACAGTACCTTCCCCATAAGGGCGGCACCAAACCCCCCAACAAGAACAAATGGTGAGCGCAGGGGGCAAAATATAAAAAACAACTAGGGGTGTAACAATATCCAAATCTCACGATACGATATTGTCATGATATGAACCTCACGATACAAAATGTACTGCGCTTTTGTGGGCAGGCTCACGATAAGACTCACAACATAAAATACTTTGACTGGAATCCTCCATGCTGCGTTCATCGCTGTAGCCTCCATATATTTTTGTTTTTCTTTGCCGTGTGGGCTGCACGCACTCCCATTGGCAAACTGGCCGATGACGCGGAAGCAAAGGATCATGGTCTATGTCGTTTACTTTGCTATGCTCCGGTGGAGCAGACTGAAAAGTGTTATTTTTAACTCATGACGTACTGTACGATATCGTGACAAGACCACAATGATATTGTGGTCATTTTACTACGAAGATATTGCCAAAATTGTTGCAGCCATAGTATTCATATATTTACTATTAATGTGTCGGTTTTGCTTAATTGTATGTGCCTATTCTTGGGGAACCAATGGGCTAGAGAATGCGATCCCTGCATTTTAATATTTTGTGTAACGTGGGTCAAGGCCATGTAATGCAAGGGTTAAGACACTGTCCACGGCCTGCTCCATCAGTGTGCCACTATCTGGGCTCCAAACCAGTAAACATATTTGTTGGAGCTATTTTGGTGTTCTGTTTATCTTAGGCTTAAGTTTGTCTTGATTTATTTTCTGTTTTGCTAAAGTTAATTATTTTGTTTAGTATTTATGTTTATTATTTGCTCTTTGTTATTTTGCTAAGTTAAGTTACTTATATTAGGTTATTTATAATATTGTTTGTTTGTTGCCCACATGGGAATAATTAGCGGTATAAATAGGTGAAGGGGGGTGGAGTAGTCAGTCATGGCTGTGAGGGTATATGGTTTTTTACCACGCATACACATGCTCACACAATATAGATAATGGGTTTTTAACACAGCGATAGAGAAGCAGCAACAGGTGTGCACTTGCTTCCTGTGTGAATAAACCACCACCAAACGCATTTTAGAAAATGACATTGTTTTATTTGGAGCATTCACAAGTGCGTAAAGCCTAAACCTCGACGCAGCCATTTGAAGGGTATGGATCACGTTTGGTTTTTGGACAAATGACTGTAACAATATTGCTTGTGACCTTGCTATCGGGAGGCACATTCATAATAAATTTCTCTCCTGCAGAAACACAAGATTCCACAGAAGACGAAACTTTTTCCCTTTTAATAAAATGACCCGTATTCGTTCTCATAAACGATTTCCTAACTTTACAAGTTATTTACAATAATATTCTGTTTTATCTACAATGAATGTTATATCTAAAGTGATTTAATAATGACTTGACTGTTTTACAGCAATGAATTAATCAACATCTTTGTTTATCCTTATAACGCATTCTTTCAGATCTTAAATATCACAAATGAGACTACATGATTAATTTAATAATGGTTTATTATCAGTATATTCACATATTATTATTACTATATTAATAAAGGAATGTTAAATCTACTTAACACATTAAGGAAATAAGTTCTTTAATTGTCTAAGGAAAAAGTGAAGTTTGAGGACATTTGGTAAACGCCCACTTACACTTGTCAAATTCGGATTTGCCAAAATTTATAAACAACTAACATTAAAATAAGTAACACTTCTACAATTCAGTTCGTGCACAAGCTTCAAGCTCACAGGAGTTCCTGCAAAAGCATCCAGCTTACGCTAAATTATCATCTGTTGGAGATAAAGCCAGATTTTCCAGTGGAATAAGTTTAGCAGCAGATGAACCATCCTTTTCCAAGTAATCTTTTTTGTAAACTGCAAAACTCCATCAGATGCAAAACTCTGTCTGATTGCCAGCAGTCACCCGGGTTGTATCTCATCAGCCAGCCATGCAGATTCAAAAGGGCACTACAACCTTTGAATGCCACAGAAGTCTAGTTCCATCCGTAAGCCGGTCAGGATGACTTAAATCAGCTAGACCTTCTGAGAATGCCCACAAAGGGTTCGTAGATTCTGCACACTGGCGTTGGATGGTTTTTTTATTATTAATTTGATAACTTGCTAAACCATAAACATTCAGCCAGTTCCCTGGCATACCCAAATTATCTATTTTTCCCATCAATCAAATATTAAAGGCTCAATAATAGTGATAATTCATATTTATATGGAATATCACCTCTTAATGAATACCTTTATATTTTATTGAGGATTCCTTAAAAGTAACCACTTAGATCACGTTATATAAATGGCGAGCCAGCCAGGAGGTAATTCAAAGTCAATACTTTATTAGTGATTTGAAGTTTTAAAATCTTTTGGCTGGGTTTGACCCTGAACGGAGCCTCCTGTTCTCATCTTCAAGAGTGCTGTGTGTTATCAATCCAACCAAGTCTATGCTTTTTAAAGCTGTGTTTGTCTCAAAAGATTGTCTTGGTCTTAAAAGAGAGTGAACGATTGTGTATTTTATTTTATTTTTGTTTTGCTCATGTGTTAATGCTTGTGGTAATTCGGGCCGAGGACGCTCGGACGCTAACGTTAACCAAAGCTGCTTAACCAGATCTGATCAATCGGCGTTTTAATTCCAGCCGAAGCAACCAGTTTTCACGGTTTGTAATTCCAGGCACTCGCTGTATCTGAAGCGGTTCTGTCACCGGACTGAACCGGGTGTGTGCATTTCGACACACTCGTTTTTCCCGTAGTTAAACTAAAGACTAAATTCTAGCTTTAAATTACAAAGGCTGCAACGACACAACCCTTAGACGGGCATATTCCGTGTGCACGCATCTGGTCGTATTAAAGATGAGAGTCACGGACACGGTACCAAAATGGTTTCCTGTCCAGCCGAAGAGCTAACTAGCTAAGAACATGTTAATGTTAGCACAACCGCTAATTGTTACACTCCAGCGGAGATGAACGCTACTGAATTTCAATTCCAAACCACCTTTATCTACCAGCCACCGCAGCGACAGACTGCGAATTAATTCAAAATCCCTTTGGGGTAAAGTTTCGGCAAATCAAACCGCCGCATTTGAAGCCATTAAGTTGGCTCTGTCCACAAACAGCCAGTTTGTGTTCTTCACAGACAAAGAAGACGGAAGTGACATCATCCTTCCTCCTTCTCCATTTTCTCTTCTCTCATTAACCCTCTCCTGCCCACCCGGAGCCTATATCGCCCTCTCTGGCGTGTGTCATCCGGCTGCTTTATTGAGCTTTACTAATATTTACTAGTTACTCTTTTCTTTCTTAAGGGTTTTGTAGCATCCATCCTCAGAATGACTGCAGAGAGAGATAAAGTCTTGTTAGATATTTTAACAGAAATGAAGCTTGAGCTGTCCAACCTATGACAGGATGTACAACATTTGGGTATTAGAATTCAGGCCTTAGAATCGTCCTCCTCCTTGCCAGGAAGTGCCATGCAATTCACATCTGCTGATTTATATAAGATGGCTGGGTTCATCTCAAGGTTTGAGCCCATGCCTGGGGAGAATTTTGATGTCTTATCATATTTGAGGGACATCAATTGTCATCTTGATTGGTTTCCAACTGCTTCTGCATCACTTAAAATGTGTGTGTTCTACTTTATTTATTTAACCTTTATTTATGCAGATGAGTGGATTGAGAACTCATTCTCATTTGCAACAACGATCTGGCCAAGAGGCAGCAGCAACAGACACAAAGTTAGCTTTACACAAACAGATAAGATAAAAAACAGATAAGATAAAAAAATAAACGTGTGGCGATGGTGGCAGAGGAGTTAATTGGCTGCCTTGCAATCGGAAGGTCGCAGGTTCGCCTTGGGGGGTTGTAGAACCCTAAGAAGGCGCTATACAAATACAGGCCATTTACCATTTTACCATTTAAAAAAACAAACAAGATGAAAATAAGATAAAACAACTAGACATAACGTAAAACCAAATAATTATTTTTAAACAAAAATTATAAAAGATGTCATAAAAAGGTTTTAACAGCTCTCAGCTGTTATGAAACATGACATCACCCCTGATCCTCAGAAGCCCACAGCGTGACATTATCAAATCCAACCATGTCTGTTTATAAACATAACAAGTGGACTAGGACATGAATCACATGCAGGCACACACCAACATACAAACGAACTTGGATAACTTGAGTCGGAGAACAGCGGGAGAGAGAGAAAATCAACCCCCCTTTACGACGGAGCGAGGCCTCCATGGGGAGCACCCGAGCAGAGAAGTGACGGCAGAGTGCGTACACCAAACCGAGCGACAGACAGCAAGTTAACCAAATAGTGAGGAAAATAACAGAGTCAGAAGAGGACCAAGACTAAGTCACAGGCTGAAAGCTGAGGCCAGATTCAGTAGATGGCTCTCGCAGCCTGTCAGAGACTGTCATAGGACGTTTAGAACCCTTTGTTCATTTCTGTCCTGATGACTGGGGCCGGTAACCAATATGGAAGTTGGCCTTCACTCCTAACATCTGCCAAAGGTGTACCATCACCTCAGAAGTGAAGTGAGTTCCCCTGTCTGAATTAACACGCATGGGCAGTCCGAAGCTGGAGAAGATGTGATTTAGCAAAAGAATGGCGGTGGTTTGCGCTGTGATGTTAGGTGCTGGTAGACATTCAACCAACTTGGTGAATGCACAGGTCACAGCCAGGAAGTATTTATTACCTCTGCTGGACCTGGTCAGGGGTCCCACCCAATCAAATTGCAGGTCAGACCACGCTGATTTTAAAAGTGAAGAACCAGGCTGTTTTTAGTTTTCTTGCTTTATTTTTACTCTCCAACAGAAAGCACTTTTCTAGACACTCAGAGATTCTGTAAAAAGTCAAGATAAAACAGGCAGATTACGCAACAATAAAACATAAACTTTAAAACAGTTTTGAAACCAATCTTGAGAAGAGTTTTGAAGCTGGAGAGGTCAGAACAGATATCAAGGGGTTGTAGGAGTGAGTGAGGGTGTGGTCAACAATGGAGAAAGCTGTGTCTCCCCAAGTTCAGAGCCTGGTCCTGTGGGTGAGGGAGAGGAGGCAGAGGGATGGAGCACGGTGGTGGAGCAGGTCAGAGAGGTAGGAGGGGGCCAGGTTATGGAGGACTTTAATGTGATGCACTGAGGGAGAGGAAGCCAATGGAGGTCATGAAGAGACAAGAGTGATGTGGTCATGGGAGTGGGTCAGGGTTAGGAGACAGGCAGCAGAATTCTGGATTTCAGGAAGTTTGATGAGGGTTGTGGATGAGATACCATGTAGATGTTCTTGCTGTAGTTGATTTGTGACGTGATGAACACATGAATAAGGGTTTCAGGGATAGAGAAGGAAAGTCAAAGTCTAACAAAATGCAGTCACATGACAAAAACATCCAGAGCACCTCTACCACAAACACACACCTTTTCCTCTTCCATCACCACAATGGGGCCCCTTCACAATTCTGTCTGCCCCCTCAAATATGCCAGTCTAGAACCGGCACTGCTCTCTACATACATTTATGTTTATAATGTAGAAACTGAAGAAAACAAATTTCTCCTTTCACTGGGCTTGCTCAGTCCACTGTATCTCTACAATATGTTGGCCTCACAGGAGCCGGGCTTCAGTATCTGTAAAGTTATAATATGTTTAATAGCTTTTCTGAACCAGGGATAAAACATGGCATAGATCACAGGGTTTATACAGGAGTTAAGATAATTGAGAAAGAACAAAAAGGATACAAATTTTGTAGTTGTTAGACTATCTACAAAGAAAAAGCAGCAGTTATATGGAGAAAAACACATCAGATAAACAACAACAAGAACACCTAGCGTTCTGGCTGCTTTTAGCTCTGATTTCTTTGTTTGATGTTTCACTGAAAGCTGAAGTGTGACACTTCTATTGTGAGAGTGCACTGCACGAGCCTGAGTCACAGCCACCACAAATACTCTCATATACAGAACTATGATGGTTGTAACTGGAAATAAAAAGTTTATGAACAGATCAAAAGTTCCTGTAATATAGTCAACAGCTATTGTACATTCTCCAATGCAGGAATTACTCCTGCCTGGCTGAATCAGGTCATTTTTAATTAAGAAAGTGATGTAGAAAGCAGCACAGCTCCAACAAAGACAAACACAGCGTTTAATTCTTGGTAAGGTGATTCTGGTGGGATAATGTAGAGGGTAACAAATAGCCACATAGCGATCAGCTGATATGAGAACAATGGTTCCAACTGAGGAACTGAGAGACACACAGGCAACATAAGAGTAAAAAGAACATGTGATATTCCCGAGTATCCAACATTTTGTGTTTCTAAACATTTCAAATGGAATGATTATAAAGCCAATAAGGAAATCTGATACAGCCAGAGAGAGGATGAGGATGTTAGAAGGTTTCTGGAGCTTCCTAAAAGGAAACAAAGAAAGTCAGTCAGGTTAAAATAACTTATGCAGGGAAGAAATCACATTCTGATCAGATAAAAAATCTATTTGATGTTTTTTTAATATCTGCCTGAAATAGGAGACTGAGATTATGATGAGGAGGTTGAGAACTGCTGTGATCAGAGAGATGAAGGACAACACGATGTTCAGGAGGACAGCTTCAGACCAGTGGGGTGTTGGCCTCCTGCAAGATCTGTTGAGTTGTGGAAAACAGAGCTCAGCTCCAATCTGTACCTCCATCATCAGATGGATACTGCTGTCTGAACAGAACCCTGTCACACAGCTGATTTATCTTGTTCCTCTGTTACACAATTCTAATTTGTTCTGAGCTCTGCTGTTACTCTTCCCTTGTGGCTGAAAACATTACGACAGTCCAAACAGGCTAACAGATGATGTTAGACAGGAGTCTCCATGGACCAGTGGTGGCTCATCTGTAGTGGGCGCTAGGACGCCACCCTCCCTGACTGAAAAAAAAAAATTAAAAAGTAAAAAACTCAAAATGTATTCATAGATTTACTATAAATGTGACAATTGTGCTTAATAGTGTGTGCCTGTGGGGAACTAATGGGATAGAGAATTTGACCCCTCCATTTGAATAATTTTTGTAATTATTCTGTAATGTAATAGAAAATGCTAATTTGTTTAGAGTTCAGCTCAGGTTGTTTATGTAAATCTATATTGATAATTGTGCTATATGCGCTAATGGGGAATTATAATCAGGATTATAGACAGGTACTGAGGGCAGCCGGGGTCCTAATAGATTGAGTTTTGTGACGCATGCACAGTTCAGTAGGCGATAGAAGGCAGCCATGTGACGCACATTGGTATTTGTGTTTCCAGAGAATATACAAGTTGTTTTAAAGGTGCAATCTTAAATATGGAAAACAAATTAACTTAAAAAGTGTTTTTCATGCCTCTTAACGTGCTAACATAGTATAACTATCCACGTTGTTCTTACGGCCCGTGATGCTTTGCACGAAAGATGCAAGCAACTTCCGGTCCGCATTTGTTTACGTTGAGACGTTGCGATTCCTTCATGCTAATCCTCTTTTTATGGGCATTTAGAGACTGAAAACATGCACGAACACCAGCTGTCACAGCTCAAACAAGACATCATTACACTCCTTCTTTCTACTGAAGCAGAGAGGTGGAGGGGACGATCCTAAAGTCTGGCCAAAGCTAACGTACAGTAGCAATTTAGCTACTTTCTGAACTCAGTTGCGTCTGACAGCAAGGCAATAAACAATCTCTGAGGCTTATCAGTACCTACATCGTAATAATGTTGTTCGTGTTTTGTTGAAAGAGGTGGGACACAATCTTATTTACTTAAAAGCAGACGTAGAGCCGAGTCAGAGCCTTAAATCCCTCATCACAAAGCCTGGGTTTTAGTTTCTACATCAGGTGAAATACAAACAGCAGGATGGCACTTTTAGGTTAATAACAGCAGATCTAAACGCACGTTAAATTATAACTATTCAGAAAATTGTACACATAAAATCATTCCTGTTGTTGTGAGACTGCTGTCAGATTTCTTTACTACCCAGCGTCTCTTCTCCGGAGGTTTGTCATATCCAACAACAAAGTAGGATGCAGGTGTTCCTCTCAGAGTTTGTGGTGGGTTTCAAGTTATGATTTTTCAGCCACATCTTTCTTGGTTCATCTCTGGGGAGGCGGCGAAAACTGTACCGACGCTCGCAGCCGTACACTCTTTACTCTGGAGGTGCATGTTTTAAATATCGCTCTTGTAGCCACAAATTTCTCCTCATCTTCAAGAGCACTGTGTCACACTCCTCACCTGAGCTCCACAGCGTAAGCAGTGAGGAGGGATGTAATAATAATAATAATACATTTTATTTAAAATAGCGCCTTTCAAAACACCCAAGGTCACTTCACAAGATAAAACAGGATAAAATACAATAAAATATTAAAACAATCAGTCATAAAAACAATCAAATAAGTCACAAATCATAAGCAGTTTTGAATAGATGAGTCTTGAGTTTTGATTTGAAAAGAGTGAGGCAGTCAATAGCTACGTTTACATGGACACAAGTAATCGGATTGAACGCCCTATCGGATCAAAAATTCGTCATGTAAACATGTCAATCGGAATATTCTGATACGATTCGGCCTGATCCGAATGAAATTTCATTCCGATTGAGAGAGGTGGTTTTGTCCGATCGTCAATCCGATTGGCGTCCATGTACACAGCCATTCGGATCGTTGGGGTAAAATAATGCCCACTGTGCATGTGTGCAACTTCAGCGTGCCCTCTTTTCGCCTCTGCGCATGCTCAGGACAGATCGAAAACATGGCGGGCGGTGAACAGAAGTGGTCTGTTGCCGACGCTATTTTTTACTGGAAATACTACGGGAGCTCAATATTGCTGAACGTCTCGATGGCCGAATGGTTAAAAATGCCGAGTTATACACTCAAGTGCAACTAAAGTGCATCTAAAGATGCAGGAAGCGGGAATTCACCGAAGCTAGAGAATAAGCAAATAAAATGCAAGGGGAAAGACGTGCGGACAAGATGGCGTTTGTTTACAATTTCTCTTCCGGGAAAGACAAGTCTGCGCATGCGCAAGCTATGGTGCGGGCATCGCGGCGTGATCGGATCATTTCAGTTAGTGTCCATGTAAACAGAGGTTTGGGAATTCTGATCAACTAAGATTTTAATCGGATTGGGGAAATTTGGCGCATGTAAACGTAGCTACTGTTTCTAATGTCTGGTGGGAGCGTGTTCCAAAGACGAGGAGCAGAGCGACTGAAATCTCTGTCCCCCATGGTGGTGAGGCGTGCAGGAGGAGTAACAAGGTGGAGAGATGAAGAGGATCTGAGTGAGCGTGATGGGGTTGCAATATTAATTAGGTCGGTTAAGTAGGCAGGAGAGAGATTATGTATGGCTTTGAAAGTATGAAGGAGAATCTTGTAGGTGGACCTAAATTTAACTGGAAGCCAGTGAAGCTGCTGAAGAACTGGGGTGATGTGGAGAAAGGAAGGGGTTCCGGTGATGACACGGGCTGCTGAATTCTGGACCAGTTGCAGTTTATGAAGGAGTTTATTGGGGAGACCAAAAAGAAGTGCATTGCAATAGTCAAGACGGGAAGTGACAAGGCTATGGACAAGAATGGCTGCAGCATGAGGGGTCAGAGAGGAGCGAAGACGATTTATGGATCGAAGATGGAAGTGGGCTGATCGAATTATGTTATTGATGTGTGCATGGAATGACAGTGAGTTGTCGAGGATGACACCCAGACTCTTAACCTGTGGAGAGGGGTAGACCGTGGCATTGTCAATGGTTAGGGAGAAACTGTCAGCTTTAGAGATGGTGGACTTTGTACCAACAAGAAGAATCTCAGTTTTATTGCCATTAAGTTTGAGAAAATTTGAGGTGAACCAGGATTTAATATCAGAGAGGCAGTGGGTCAGGGATGAGGGCGGGAGAATGGAGTTAGGCTTGCTAGAGATATAGAGCTGGGTGTCATCCGCGAAACAATGAAACTGGATGCCAAATTTGCGGAAAATATTGCCAAGAGGGAGAAGGTAAATTATAAAGAGGAGGGGCCCCAGGACAGAGCCCTGGGGTACACCTGAAGTGACTGGGGAGGGTTGTGAAGAAAAAGATTTTAACTGAATGAACTGAGTGCGGCCGGTGAGATAAGATTGAAACCAGCTGAGGGGAGT
>SSNS01000360.1:565533-589740 GCA_006937985.1 Aphyosemion australe
GAAGGGGAGCTGATCAGCAGAGCAGTTGGAAGGGGACACACCGGAACAGCAAACTAAATCCAGAGTGTGACCTTTAATGTGAGTGGGAAAATTAATATACTGACAAAAACCAAATCCATCCAACGATGAGGAGAAATCCTTGGTTAGGGGGAGAGCTGCGTTGTCCATATGTATATTAAAATCACCAAGTAAAATAACATTGGGAGAGAGAGTGGAGAGATGAGTGAGAAGAACACAAAATTCATTTAAGAAGACAGAGTTAAACTTGGGGGGTCGATAAATTGAGGCAATGACTGTAGGGGTCGGGCCGGATATTTGACAGGCTAGGCACTCCAAACTGGTGAGGGGAGGCAGAGATACCGGGAGAACCTTCCAGGTCTCGCGATGGAGTATCGCGAGACCTCCTCCGCGGCCTGACCCACGAGGTTTGCAGATGTAAACAAATCCAGGAGGAATGGAGTCATTCAGCTGAGAGAAATCACCGGTTTGTTGCCAAGTTTCACTCAAACAGAGAATGTCTAAATTACGGTCTTTAATGACGTCTTGAAGGAGATGACCTTTACCAGAGAGGGAGCGGATGTTGAGAAGACCAAAGTTAGCAGTGCAGTTATTGTTGGCGACAGGAGCATTAGCCGAACTAGCCAGTTGGGCTAGCACATTGGAGTCCACAGATCGGCCGGTAGACTTGGGTAACCGCCGGCGAAACGTGGACCAAAAGGAGGGAATTCCTTTGGAGCCATTATGATGGAATTTCTGCTGTGACCCTCGATGGATATATCGCCGGCGAGGCTGGAAGGCGATGCAGGGGAAAAGGCACAGCGCTGCTGTTGGAGATCCGGACTGCTGGAAACGGAGGTTAAAAAGCTCAGCTGCCGAGTACTGGATAAGCCCATCCACGGATAACTGGATGGGAGACAGAATGATCCAGGCCAGTATAAGCCCCACAGCAACTCCATGGGCCCGCATCACAGAGAGAAGCAGAGTGGCGATGATGTTGGACCAGTAGGTGAGCTTGACAGGTAGGTGAAAACAATTTCACCAACACTCAGAGCGAGGACAATTAGGTTAAAAACCGCAACAAAAGTGAACAATCGTCAAAGGAAGAGTAGGCTGGAGGCTAAAAAATGACTTATTCGAAAAAACAATAACAAAAAACAACAAATTTGTTTGCCGGTGAGCAGCGGCAGCAAGTCGTGCCAGCGTTCACTCAGGACGGCCGACTCCAGATCCTCATGTAGCGTGTGATTAAACCCAATCGCAGGGAGTGCTAGCATTGGGTGACGTCTAACACGCAGTTTATTATAGGAGCACCGACACGCACCTCGAAGTGAAACGAGGACGTGGCGGTGTTCCAGAAAGGAAAAAACGGGCTTACTGTTTGGATGCAGATGGATGAGGTGAGCGTAGGAGCTCTGGATCGTCTGGCGTGAGTGTGGAGCCATGACGACTGGAACGGATGAAAGCTGTAGCCGGCTGGCGTGGATCTGAGCCAAGAGGGCTAGGAAGCTAAGGTGTGAAGGGAGCGCCAGAAGCTCCGGGCGCACGACGTGACCTATTGAGCCGATGCACTGGAAAAGTAAGAGTTAATATTGAATGAAAAACGCTACTAAGCGAGGCGCCGTTAGATCCGAGACGAAACGGGAACGCCAAGGCCACGGACAGAGAAACGATGAACCAGCGCTGGAGTTGCCGGGAAGACTTCCTGAAATAGTGTAGACGTGATGACGTGGAGAGGTGCGTGACGGTGTGGGGAATGCTGGGAAGTGGAGTCCTATATATGGTGCGGTGTCAGAAGGATGGCTGGAAGGCAGGAATCATGACACACTGAGTGTTATCAATCCAACCAAGTCTGATGCTTGTTAAAGCAACATTCTGCAACTTTTACACCTTAAAATTATGCTTTTTGTAAAGTTTTGGCATCATACTGTCATCTATTATGTTAATTTTTGTACCTGTGATAGTGTTGGGGGCTCCCACGTCTGTTTACCGCACTATACAGTTTTTGAGCTCGGGTCACTACCAGAAGTACTGACTGGGTGTTGCTTTACAGCAGAATATGGCAAGCCAAAGGGATTTTAAAAATTGCGCCTTCTAAACTCGCATTATGTCCACCAAAATGCTTGTTCAAGATGCGCGTTTTGGCGGACATAATGCTCGCTTTTAGAACACGCGAGTTTTTGCCCCCTTTGGCGTCAAAACTCATGTGTTCTAAAAACTCGCATTATGTCCGCCAAAACGCGCGTTTTTTACCCCTTTGGCTTGCCATAATTGTGTAATGTAGACTCACTGTTTAGCAGTGGCAGATTCACCAAAGAAAGCTAGAAATCCCTTATCAGAGGAATCTAGGAAAAGAAAAGAAGAACGTCATAGAGCAAGAGCAAAGACCAGAGATAATATTGGGCCGTCTTTTCCTCGATGGAGAGCTCTTTTAGAAAGAACGGCATGTACTATGGACTCTGACCTAGCCGTGCTGCTAATGGCTAGGTAATAGTCAGGGGGCCAAAGTCTCAAAAGTGGGTTGAACCTGACATGGTCTGCCATACTTTTTAATTGTGTTTTTTCTGTTAACTTAGACCCTAAGGACCAATAATTGGAGGGTCTGCTCTGCTGGAAATATTGCGAAAAAATTTTGTGGCCTTTTTAGTATATGAACCCTGTATTTTTATCAGAAAAATGTAAAAAATGATTTTTTCCCCCCAAATTCTCAATGGGTTGGGTACGATATCAATAAATGCATTCCAGATACACAGAACACATGTGCTGACAACATCCACTGAAAAAATAACTCTTAAAACACATTTCTACATAATTTTGCATCAATTTAATACCAAAAAATCAGCGTTTTATCACTTTTTTACCAGTATTTTCATCTTCTCTTCACTGGCAATCAACTATTCCATAAAGTTATGGCATCAGTCATATGCCATGTTTTTCTACAACGTGTACACTCATTCCACAGAAAAAATGATAAAAATTCAACCAAAATCTTTGGATCTGTGAGCCTTTAAATACCAATTGGCGATCAAAAGACTCGGACCATCAGAACTCTCAAGTGGGTAAGAGGTTAATAAACTAGGTGCAGGTGGAATAATTTGCTGCATACATTTAACTTACATTTCCACTTAATGTTAAAACAGCCAGTTTATTTCTATTTGTTGTTGTTTGTGTAATCTCTTGTGATGCATTTAGTTCAGGCATGTTCATGGCCAACTAAAGAAATCTCTCTAGAACCCCCAACAATCAGAATAACTGTTAGAATTTCAATTGTATCTTCACAATGCGTCCAAAAGATGTTTCTGCATTCAATAGCAAGTAAGTTATCAAATGTAAAAATGTATTTATTTATATTGTACAACTTGTCAAAAGCAAATTGGTGGCAACAATGATGCTGAAAGAGGCAAAACCTTCAGAACTCAATCACAGCAAATATCACCACTGCAAAAAGAGCATGTGCTCCCGAGGTTGCTGCTGTGCAAGAGCCATTGTCAAGTGTGACGTTGCATGTCTCTGCACCGGGGACCCCAACAGATGTTCAAGGATTGAACTTGCACTTGAAGACAGGTACACTTAAATAGGCGGTGTGTGTGGGGGGATATATATGTGTGTGTGTGTGTGTGTGTGTGTAAAATTATATTGTCCCATTAAAGTTGTATTTGTCTTCAGCAATAAAAAAATTGCCATATTATGGTTTTGTCTGACACATTTCCATTGGGAGAACAGGGTTATGTTAAGATTAAAAAGATTCCTAGGCAGTGATGGTTAATAATGTGGACTCAAGCACCCATGAAAAATATCCAGAATATCTAACTCCATTGGTTTTTCTTGCTTTCTAAACAGTGTAGCAATGGTTTTTTACCTTAAATTACTGACGGTTTTGGCGACTCACTGATGCCATCTTCAGAGCCACGCCGGCTCGACGGCTTCCCTTCCGCCGTTTATCCGCGGCAGTAGGGGACGATGTTGCCCCCTACTGCCTGTGCCTTCCCGGTTAATCACTACGTCCCATGAATGATCCAGCGTGTAAGCTCCTTCATCCCTATTCATGGTCCAGGGTCCACGTCTCCTTATCTCGATCGCTTCTTTTATCCATCTTCTGTACTTTTGTTGTTCTGTTGTTATGACCCGTGTGCTGTCCCAGTCCATTATATGATTTTCTCTTGTGCAGTGTTATGGCTGATTTCTTTATTGTGTTATCTGCTTCTTCTTTGGCTGCTCTGGTGTGGCTTCGACTTGTTTCTTTTTCACATTCCTTTTTGTGTTCCATTTTGCGTGTGTTGAGTTGGCCTCCTGTCTCTCCTTTATATGTTTTATTGCAGAGTTTGCATGGGATTTCATATATGACTCCACATTTTTGTTCCTGTGCTATCTTGTCTTTTGGATGTACTAGTTCTTTTTAAACTGTCATAAAAGAGTTGGAGTGTTTATGTTATGACTTTGCTTTTCTTATTTTTTCTGTTATTCCTTTAATGTATGGTAGGGTTATCACTGGTTTTGGTTCTTGTTTTTTCTGGTTCGTCTTTGTTTACTGTTGTTGTCTGTAGTTTTTCTTGTTTTATTGCCCATGTTGGGTATCCGCAAGTTTTTAATGCCTGTTGTATGTGTTTATCTTCTTTGCCTATATCCTGTTCCTCTGTTATCATTTTTGCTCGGTGATATAATGTTCTAAATACTGACATTTTGTGAAAGACTGGATATTCTGATGTCCAAAGTAGATATTGATCTGTGTGTGTTGGTTTCCTGTATGTGTTAATGTTTAGAGTATCCTCTGTTTTCCTGGTCATTTTCATGTCAAAAAATGTAACACAAAAAGGAATGTGAAAAAGAAACAAGCCGAAGACACACCAGAGCAGCCACAGAAGAAGCAGAAAACACAATAAAGAAATCAGCCATAACCGACCACTGCACAAGAGAAAATCATATAATGGACTGGGACAGAACAAGGATCATAAACACAGAACAACAAAAGTACAGAAGATGAATAAAAGAAGCAATCGAGATAAGGAGATGTGGACCCTGGACCATGAATAGGGATGAAGGAGTTTACACGCTGGATCATTCATGGGACTAGGTGATTGACCAAGAAGGCGCGGGCAGTATGGGGCGAGATCGTCCCCTACTGCCGCGGATAAACAGCGGAAGGGAAGCCGTCAAGCCGGCGTGGCTCTGAAGATGGCGGCAGTGAGTCGCCAAAACCGTCAGTAATTTAAGGTAAAAAACCATTGATACACTGTGTTTAGAAAGCAAGAAAAATCAATGGAGTTAGATATTCTGGATATTTAACATGGGTGCTTGACTCCACATTATTAACCATCACTGCCTAGGAATCTTTTTAATCTTAACATAACCCTGTTCTCCCAATGGAAATGTGTCAGACAAAACCATAATACGGCAATTTTTTTATTGCTGAAGACAAATACAACTTTAATGGGACAATATAATTTTACACACACACACACACACACACACACACACACATAGGCCTGGGACGATAACAAATTTTGCTGGACGATATATTGTCCAACAAATTATTGACGATAAACGATATTATTGTCGACATTATCGAGACCAAAATAACCACTTATGTAATGTTAATATATCATAATAATGCAAGTACATCCTTTAAAATGACCCTGTCTCTCCAAAACAATAAATACAATGGTGTCAACAACCTAACTGCACTTGAACGCTCTTGTCATCCAGCGTCTTTGGAGGCCAGAGACAAGGAAAACATATACACACAGGCACATGGCGATATATTGAGGCTGGAAAAATTATTGAGTTCATTTCCATCTATGTACTGACCCTACATACTATGTATGTATTGACTTATTGATTATCGTCCCAGCCCTACACACACACGCACATATACAGGTCCTTCTCAAAAAATGAGCATATCATGAAAAGGTTCTCTAAACGAGCTATTAACCTAATCATCTGAATAAACTAATCAACTCTAAACACCTGCAAAAGATTCCTGAGGCTTTTAAAAACTCCCAGCCTGGTTCATTACTCAAAACCGCAATCATGGGTAGGACTGCCGACCTGACTGCTGTCCAGAAGGCCATCATTGACACCCTCAAGCAAGAGGGTAAGACACAGAAAGACATTTTTGAACCAATAGGCTGTTCCCAGAGTGCTGTATCAAGGCACCTCAGTGGGAAGTCTGTGGGAAGGAAAAAGTGTGGCAGAAAACGCTGCACAACGAGAAGAGGTGACCGGACCCTGAGGAAGATTTTGGAGAACCGATTCCAGACCTTGGGGGACCTGCGGAAGCAGTGAACTGAGTCCGGAGTAAAAACATCCAGAGCCACCGTGTACAGGCGTGTGCAGGAAATGGGCTACAGGTGCTGCATTTCCCAGGTCAAGCCACTTTTGAACCAGAAACAGCGGCAGAAGCGCCTGACCTGGGCTACAGTGAAGCAGCACTGGCCTGTTGCTCAGTGGTCCAAAGTACTTTTTTCGGATGAAAGCAACTTTTGCATGTCATTCAGAAATCAAGGTTCCAGAGTCTGGAGGAAGACTGGGCAGAGGGAAATGCCAAAATGCCTGAAGTCCAGTGTCAAGTACCCACAGTCAGTGATGGTCTGGGGTGCCATGTCAGCTGCTGGTGTTGGTCCACTGTGTTTTATCAAGGGCAGGGTCAATGCAGTTAGCTATCAGGAGATTTTGGAGCACTTCATGCTTCCATCTGCTGAAAAGCTTTATGGAGATGAAGATTTCATTTTTCAGCACGACCTGGCACCTGCTCACAGTGCCAAAACCACTGGTAAATGGTTTACTGACCATGGTATTACTGTGCTCAATTGGCCTGCCAACTCTCCTGACCTGAACCCCATTGAGAATCTGTGGGATATTGTGAAGAGAAAGTTGAGAGACGCAAGACCCAACACTCTGGATGAGCTTAAGGCCGCTATCGAAGCATCCTGGGCCTCCATAACACCTCAGCAGTGCCACAGGCTGGTTGCCTCCATGCCACGCCGCATTGAAGCAGTCATTTCTGCAAAAGGATTCCCAACCAAGTATTGAGTGCATAACTGAACATAATTATTTGAAGGTTGAACTTTTTTGTATTAAAAACACTTTTCTTTTATTGGTCGGTTGGAATATGCTAATTTTTTGAGATAGGAATTTTGGGTTTTCATGAGCTGNTCTAAAATATATGAAAGTCTAATGTTTATCAGTACATTACAGAAAATAATTAACTTTATCACAATATGCTAATTTTTTTTAAATGACCTGTACATCTCCCCCCTACACACCGCCTATTTAAGTGTACCTGTCTTCAAGTGCAAGTTCAATCCTTGAACATCTGTTGGGGGCAGAGACATGCAACGTCACACTTGACATTGGCTCTTGCACAGCAGCAACCTCGAGAGCACATGCTCTTTTTGCAATGGCAATATTTGCTGTGATTAAGTTCTGAAGGTTTTGCCTCTTTCAGCATCATTGTTGCCACCAATTTGAATTTGACAAGTTGTACAATACTGTCATGTGGTGGTGGTTGTTGTAGGACCCAAAATGCAGGTGAACAGGAGGCAGACTGGCAGGCAAAAGAACTGTTTATTTTGAATAATGGTAGGTAGCGATACAACAGGTAGACAAGACGAGGATCTGACACAGACCAGGACAAACAGAGGGTTTAAATACATGAGGGCAATCAGGAATCAGGTGGGTAGGATAACAAGGGGCAGGTGAGTCCAATAAACAGTTAACGAGGGGAGACAGGACAACACATCTGAGGGAAAAGGAGCAGATCCTGACAAATACAAATAAATACATTTTTACATTTGATAACTTACTTGCTATTGAATGCAGAAACATCTTTTGGATGCATTGTGAAGATACAATTGAAATTCTAACAATTATTCTGATTGTTAGGGGTTCTTTAGTTGGCCATGAACATGCACAAACAACAACAAATAGAAATAAACTGGCTGTTTTAACATTAAGTGGAAATGTAAGTTAAATGTATGCAGCAAATTATTCCACCTGCACCTAGTTTATTAACCTCTTACCCACTTGAGAGTTCTGATGGTCCGAGTCTTTTGATCGCCAATTGGTATTTAAAGGCTCACAGATCCAATGATTTTGGTTTAATTTTTATCATTTTTTCTGTGGAATGAGTGTACAGGTTGTAGAAAAACATGGCATATGACTGATGCCATAACTTTATGGAATAGTTGATTGCCAATGAAGAGAAGATGAAAATACTGGTAAAAAAGTGATAAAACGCTGATTTTTGGTATTAAATTGATGCAAAATTATGTAGAAATGTGTTTTAAGAGTTATTTTTTCAGTGGATGTTGTCAGCACATGTGTTCTGTGTATCTGGAATGCATTTATTGATAGCGTACCCAACCCATTGAGAACTTGGGGGGGAAAATCATTTTTTACATTTTTCTGAAAAAAATACAGGGTTCATATACTAAAATGGCCACAAAATTTTTTCGCAATATTTCCAGCAGAGCAGACCCTCCAATTATTGGTCCTTAGGGTCTAAGTTAACAGAAAAAACACAATTAAAAAGTATGGCAGACCATGTCAGGTTCAACCCATTTTATTGACCTTTTGAGACTTTGGCCCCCTGACTATAAGTAATAAATGATTTTACCAGGGTTATTGTGTTTGGTCGGGCATAAAGTTGTTATGCAGTCCTGATAAAACTATTTATTCAATGTGTGGAGGTGGAAAATTTTGTTTTCGTTGTTTTGCCTGACATTAGGAATGTAAACATGCCTCTTATGCCCGAGAGAGAGATTTGATTTTAAGACAGTGACATTACGCAGCAAGCCTCTAGAGGGCGACAGAGACCATATAACTGCAAAGTTAAGGAATGGGGCTTTAAAGGCAAGGCAAGGCAGTTTTATTTATATATTGCATTTCCTACCCGAAGGCAACTCAAAGCTGTGTTTGTCTCATAAGATTGTCTTGGTCTTAAAAGAGAGTGAACAATTGTGTATTTTATTTTATTTTATTTTTGTCTTGTTCATGTGTTAATGCTTGTGGTAACTTCGGCCGAGGACGCTCGGACGCTAACGTTAAAGGTCCTATGTGGGATATTCATTGAAATCATGGTAAAAATTGCGACTCTTTAGCGCCATGCAGTTCAGAGTAAGTATTGCAGCTATGGTGGCCCACTCAAAAAGGCAACAACCAGATGGCATTCACTCCAGCCATCTGGTTCTTTTTTTAATAAAAAGCATGAGATTGATTTATTTTCAATCCCTGTAGCCTAACCCACACAAAGCATATAACTACTCCACCAGTTAAAAAACATTTTTTAATGACTGTTCGGTCTTAATGCATAATGCCAGGCGTACCGCCCCATCCCCAGATGAGACGATGTGCGCCCCCCCCCCCCCCCCCATCCCCCCTGCGACGAGGCAGCGCAATCCGCCACCCCCCTCAGTCAACAAGCATCACGGCTGTAAACATTCCTAGGGGAAACACTGCTGTTAGCTGTTATATCAACCTACCAGTCCTGAAGGAAGCTAGCATAGCTGCCTGTCACCGATTCACACACGGAGGAGGGATGATATCAGCTGTGGCGTCCGGTGTCATGTGGATCAGAACAGCGGAATAAACAAGCTTCTGCCGGTTAGCCATCAGCTGATCGTGGCACACGGTGTGAGCCGCAGTGATGATCGAGATGGAACTAACATCAACCACTGGCTGTTTAGCGATCGGATAGCTGATCAGGTTTGGCTGGAGCCGGGGAAACACTGTGGAAATAAAGTAACTAATGCTAACGTAGCCACCGGCTAGCGGACCCCCGCTGAAGCGTGTTGGGAGAGACACGGCAGGCTGCGGTAAGAGAGGAGACTTTAATATAAGGAACTTTCTTGAAGAAGGACTTTGGAACTGATACGTTGGGACCAGATTGGGAGCTTTATTATGAAGAAAAGAAATGATCAGCTGAGGTGAGTCAGGAACAACACTTGGATGCTGCTGTCTAGCTGTTGCGGGCTGAGTTCTCATCATATGCAGCTGCTGAGTGTTGGAAATCAATAAGACCTGACATATTTGATGTGTCTTTTGATTTCATTAGCTACATTTACATGCGCCAAATTTTCCCAATCCGATTCAAATCTTGGTTGATCAGAAATCCCAAACCTCTGTTTACATGGACACTAACTGGAATGATCCGATCACGCCGCGATGCCCGCACCATAGCTTGCGCATGCGCAGACTTGTCTTTCCCGGAAGAGAAATTGCAAACAAACGCCATCTTGTCCGCACGTCTTTTCCCTTGCATTTTATTTGCTTATTCTCTAGCTTCGGTGAATTCCCGCTTCCTGCATCTTTACCATACCATACCATACCGTTTTATTTATATAGCGCAATTTAAACACAGCATGTGAGCTGACCAAAGCGCTGCACAGGCAACAATCACAAAATAATGATATTAAAACAGGTACAGTTAAAATCAATCAATAAATATAGATAAAAGCAACCTAAAAGCAATTTAAAACAAAGGCAAAACAACAATAAAAATAGAAAATAAAAAGTCATTGTCCAAAAGCCAAAGAATAAAAGTGGGTCTTCAATCGTGACTTGAAGACAGCGACAGATGGTGATTGGCGAGTTTCAATGGGTAGAGCATTCCAGAGGACAGGGGCAGCACATACAAAAGCCCGTTCCCCCCTTGTTTTGTAGTTCATTTTTGGAGTGCAGAGAAGCAAGCGGTCTGCTGATCTCAGTTGGCGCACCGGCACATAGGGTGTGAGCAAGTCAGACAGATAAGATGGTGCAAGACCGTTCAGTGCTTTAAAAACAAAGAGCAGGATCTTAAATCGCACTCTGAAAGTCACGGGCAGCCAATGAAGATGCGCCAGAACCGGGGTGATATGGCTACGCCTGTGTGTGCTTGTTAAAAACCTTGCAGCAGCATTTTGTACCAACTGCAGCCTGTTCAGTGCCGTAGCAGGGGTGCCAATGAGGAGGGAGTTCGCATAGTCCAAACGGGAGGTGATAAATGCATGAATAACAGTTTCCAAATGGTACCGTTTCAGTATAGGTTTCAGGCGTTTTAAATGACGTAGTTGAAAGAAACATGATTTCACAACAGCATTTATTTGAGGGACCATTGAAAAACTGACATCCAACTTCACCCCAAGGCTAGTGACACTCTGTTTAAGGTCAAAACTTGGAAGATTTGGAACAGATGGTGTGCGAGATAGGTTCTTTGGGTCAAAAAGAATAGTCTCAGTCTTTGACTCATTGAGTTTTAGACAGTTTGCAGCCAAACAACCCTTCACATCAGCAAGGCAATCTGCAATTTGTAAGTCCATGTTAGGCCCATTCATCGCCAGGTAGATCTGAACGTCTTTAGATGCACTTGAGTGTATAACTCGGCATTTGTAACCGTTCGGCCATCGAGACGTTCAGTAATATTGAGCTCCCGTAGTATTTCCAGTAAAAAATAGCGTCGGCAACAGACCACTTCTGTTCACCGCCCGCCATATTTCGATCTGTCCTGAGCATGCGCAGAGGCGGAAAGAGGGCATGCTGAAGTTGCACACATGCGCAGTGGGCATTATTTTACCCCAACGATCCGAATGGCTGTGTACATGGACGCCAATCGGATTGACGATCGGACAAAACCACCTCTCTCAATCGGAATGAAATTTCATTCGGATCAGGCCGAATCGGATCAGAATATTCCGATTGACATGTTTACATGACGCATTTTTGATCCGATAGGGCGTTCAATCCGATTACTTGTGCCCATGTAAACGTGACTATTGTTTGTTATTCAACCTTAAAAACTACAGCAACGATGTAGCAGCTAGTCTCGTCTCTTCTTAGTTGCATTGTCAGACGCCATGCTTCCACGGCGCACTGCTGTCCTCTGCTGTTTCTTTCAGGTTACAGTCATAGTGCAAACGCGTAACTCAGAGCTCGTATGTCCCTAAATAGCTACCGTATTTCAAGATGGAGGATGACCATGGAGCGTCGACCACAATTTATGTTTTAAAAAAATGTAAAATTTGAAGCTGAGAGTAATATTTAGAAGTGATGTTGGTGAGAAATATTAATGAAAAAGGACAAGTTTGTGCACTGGATACACAGAATTTGGTAGAAAACAGGTAAAAATGTTACATACTGGGGCTTTAAAGGGACATTATGGAAGTTTAACAGCTAATACAAGTATAGAAATTTTAAATTTATTCCTCATACATTCTCCTGCAATGCCCTGGTCCTGTAGAATGAGCCCTGGCATTTTCACTGTGATTGCCTCTGTAGGCCTGTAAACTCACAGAAAAGATCTTGCTCGGGTCGAGCAAGCAGGCTTCCCCAGTGTCCTCCAGAGGCAGCGTAATGCGTGATGACGTCATGCGCGCTCACGCGCCCGCAGCGTTTGTTTGCTAGCTGTAGCTTAGCGGTAGAGCGAGAGGTGGTTTTGGTAGCTGATTCAGCCAAGAACAAGAAGAGAGCTGCTTCAAGCACCAGCGAAACTCCAGCCCAGACCCCAAACAAGACAAAGAACCCAAGAGTTTATTCCAGCGCGACAAAAAGGGCAAAACTCAAGTCTGGTCGCCGAAGACAAAGAATGAGGATAAATATCGTTGCTGGACAGGTAAGAAATTATTACTAAATACGTGTGGGGTAAGGGTTGTGGGTGCTTTCAAAGCAAACCGGGGGCTTACGTATGTCATAGTAGGAACATTTAGGCTGCTTGTGTAGCGTGTCTCCATCAGAGTCAGTGCTGGTCAGGATATTAATATTAGTCTTATTCTTATTTTTACTTCTCAGCGCACTGGGACTTTTTTCCAGGGTAGGATGAGTACCGGTACTATTACCGCTCATTTATTAGTGGAAATCTCAGAGATTTCTGCAAAAATATGTCCATCTCCAAGTAAACACATTCCCCCCCAGCGCCGCTGACCCGAACCTCCCGATAGGCAGAACACACGCTACAAGAGGGGACACAATTTGCGCATTAGGATGCATCCTCTCCAAATCCTCTCCAAATGCGCCTGACGGAGCTGTAAGCGCGGCGCACAAATGCGCATTTGGAGATGATGTACGCCGCGCGTACAGCTCCGTCAGCTTCCGTCAGCCCAGGCAAGAGGAGAGAGAGTAAAAAGACGAGTTATCTGACACCGTGCACGTTCCCTCAATGACTGACAACACGCAGCATCTGACCAGCGTCAGATGTGCCGACAGACAGGTGGAGACATGCAGGTGGAGAGGAAATATAGATCAGGAGCACAAGAAAGTAAAAGTCATAACCAGAGGAGTGTGTTGTTGGAGCAAAAAAGAAAAACTTTGTGGGCAAAAACATACCAGCTTCTGTTCATGAGACAGAAGATAGGATAATTGTGTCTGGATGTGGAGAATAAATGATACAGCAGTCCTGGTTATCATTTATGAGAAGTCTTGGTAAATGCAGAAACATGCAGAGCTTTTATCATTTGATTCATAACCTATGTTTTTGTAATTGATGTTTTCTGTTTGTTTTTGTAGCATCAAATCGATGGAGCTGAAAGAACTCTTTAGATGAGGAACAAGCCAATAGTTTGGAAACAGTGTGTAAGTAACACATTATTCTCATAGAAATGCAATGGCTATATGTCAGTATATATAATCATGTTCTGCTGCTGTTTTTACTTCCAGATTAGAGCTGGAAAGAGAAGGAAGGAGCTTTAGACCCGTATGATTCAGATTATGTATCTCCAATATCAATAAGGTATGTTTTAATATTGTTTTTTTTAATACCGTAGTAACATCCCACTCTCACTTTCTATTCACTGATTATATAAAATTTATTTGTCTTGTGCAATAGGTGTGCATCACAGGAGAAGGTTGACCAACTTCCTTGCATTGGCCTGGATGAAGCTGACAATTATAAGAATTATAATTATATAACAATTATAATTATTATATAGGCTAACAATTATATGTGCTATTTGAGTTTCACTCAAAATGCTAAAATTCTGCTTACAATAGTGGCCTGCACAGAACCCAACTAATGCTGCTACTCTGTGTGTATATTTGCACATATTATTGTTGATTTTATATTTACATCATTTCTGCATTATTTTTTTTGTATTTTTTTACATTTTGCACCAAAGGGAGTGGCACTCCAATTACTCTGTACCCTGTACAAAATCAATAAAGGCTATTTTATTCTATTCTATTATATTCTGTATTCGACATTGTTAATTGTGTGGAGGCAGATTTGAAAGACAATTTAGAAGAGCCATCAGCAGCAGGACTGACTCAGCTGTTGTTTTCATTCAGGAGTACAGCATGCATGCCTCGTGCACGAGCTTACTATTGAAGCTGCAGTTACACGTTTGGCCTGAGGGGGCGATAGCGAGCATGAAAATTTCAAAGTCCATAAAGTCCCTTTAACCAAAGCTGCTTAACCAGATCTGATCAGTCGCTGTTTTAATTCCGGCCGAAGAAACCAGTTTTCACGGTTTGTAATTCCAGGCACTCGCTATGTCTAAAGCGGTTCCGTCACCGGACCGAACCGGGTATGCGCGTTTTGACACACTCGTTTTTCCTGTAGTTAACCCCTTGAGCCCTAGGCCATTTTACAGAGATTTTCTCGAAAAAGACGTGCCCAAAATGAATTGAGTATATCTCAAGAACTACAAGGTTTATTTGAGCTGTTTTGGTATCAAAATGAAGGTAGGACTCTAGATATTACTCTACATTTCTAAAAAGCAACACTTATGTCACTGATTGAGAGTAACAGGATTTGGAACACAGCAGAAATGAGAAAAAAAATCTGTTCGCCTAAAAAAAATCCACTTTATGATGTCAAAAATCCTTCTAAAGTATCTAGTAGTAGCCTAAAACATCTAGAAATCCACAGAATATGATCTGACCATTTGCTGACCCAAATTTCATGCAAAAAAAATGAAGTATAGAAAAGTTAGGGAGGTTTTAGTTGATAGAAATCCAGGCGGACCTCATATTGGACCATTTGGGCACCTCTTGGCACAGTTTGTGCCATTAGGAATTTCTCAGGTTTTTTCCTTAGGTTCTTTTTTCCTCCACTTTTATATTATCTTAGAAAGTAATTCCATTAAAAAAAATGTTTTTGAGGGTTTTTGGGAAAAATCCACCAGATATAAATTTACCCATTCAATATAATGGAAAATCAAACAGAGGAAGTAATTTGACTCCAAATGGAGCAAATTTATTCATAAATGAGTCTGATTTTGAAAAAAACTGGTGTAAATTTGCTAAAAAATACAAAAGCAAACAATAATAATAATAATAAGATGAAGAAGAAGAAATCTTCACTATGACAACACATGTAATCACAACTATAAATTATGCTGGAAATAAAAAGGAGGAGAAGAAAAACTATATATACATATTTACAAGAAAGTAACACAAGACACATCACAGCTTTAGGAATGGACATCATGCCATTCCCTGAAGCAGTTTTTTTTTTAGGTGAAGCACAGAGGGACTTGACATTTTCTACAATAAACTGATTTCTTCACTCTTGGGATGCCAGCTTACAAACAGTTTTTACATTACCTCCTAGACTGGTGGCATCACTCCCCAAAGTACTCTGGCATGCATGTCAGGTTGGTGGGCTGAGGTCCAAGCAAATGGCAGCATTTCTGCAGCTAGTTGCTCCTTGAATTGTTTGTCGAATGGCTTTCCTCCACACCACCCATGTTTGTTTGTTGTAATCAACAACAGCATCAGGAACTGGAATGAAGAGAAAGCAGCAACCACGAAGCAGTGGAGTCAAAGGTGGGACCTGGTTTCCTGGCTGGCATGAGGTGTGATGATATCCTCTCTGTTGTGCCATTTCCCCCCCTGCACCACTGAATCACCTCGACCCAGTTTTGGAAGGGAAGATGAGCTTGGGGTTTTTCTTTTCCTCAGTTTTGGAGCAGATGGGACCTGACTGTGGCTGAGTGCAGGATGCCTGTCCAGAGGATGAGCCCTCTCACTATAAAGTCACATGAAAAAAAAATGATTATGAGGTAAAGTTATATTCAGTCAAAATAACACACAGAAAACTACTTATTTGAACAGAGAAAATAAGCCAAAATGCTCATGTAGACAGGAATGTGTACATAAAAACAAAAATATAAATATTTAGTAAATATATCAGTAATTTTACACAAAATCAAACTTTATGTTGTAAAATTATATTCATTGACAATAACCCTGCTGAAAAAACAAGCATATGTTGTGTTTTGGATGCTGGTATGCTGGTCCAGCATTTGAGGCTAGTCCAGCCTGGAATGTTGTTAATTGGATTCTGGTCCGGTATGCTGGTCCAGGATGGGATGGTGGTCTAGCATGGTAGTCCAGAATCCAAGTAACAGCATCCCATTTTGGACTACTGTCAAATGCTGGACCAGCATACCAGCATCCAAAACACAACATATGCTGGTTATTTTAGCAGGGAACACAGAGAAAAAGACTTATTTGAACAGAAAAAATAAGCCAAAGTGCGCATGTAGACTGGATTATGTACATACAAAACAAAAAATGTATAATATTTGGTAAATATATCAGTAATTTTACACAAACTCAAAGAAAAGAGTTGTGAAATTTTTTTTACATACCTTTCCGAGGAAGGGATTTCATAATCCGCGCTTCGATCGTCAGAACAAGAGTCAACCGGACACAGATTAGCGCCGCCACCAGAAGCTAACACATCCAGTACCTCATCAGTGGTAAAAACATCTTGTTTTGCCAGCCATTCTAAAGCCAACATGTCGAAAAAACCAACAAACTAGCTGAAATGCTCCTCTCGTCAAGAAATGTGAGCCAAAAAGAAACAGTGTCGCAGGGAGAAGATTCATCCGCATCCCATCCAGGCGCGTCATGCGTTCTGAGCGTAACGCCCCTTTTTGGCAAATTTGCCAATGAGCATTACGCAGGAGGATATCTCTGGATCCCATTGGACGATTTCAGAGGTTCAAGTACCGCCTTAAACCTCTGAGTCCGAAGAATCACGTGGGGGTTTGTTTCAACGTCTCACCTTTGAACCGGAAAGAATACAGGGCTCCGAAGCGAAAGCCGTTGATTTAGGTAAAATCATAGATATCATATACATCACTAGATGCCTTAACTGGGAGTCGACAGCGTCCCTACACGGCGGCCATCTTACCTCGGACAGCTTACGTTCCGTTCTCAATGGTAGCAGATGGAAGGTGAGTGAACAACTTAAACAAAAACACTCTTAACTCGATTAAAAATGAACGGATTTACAAGCGGGTTGCATTATTACAAACCTTATAGCACATAGGCTTGATAGGACATACTTTAACATTTTTAAATTAACGGGCCAAATCCATCATATTTCACAGCCACATCTCTGGCGTTTATAACAAACCAAACCGTTTGAAATTCGGTTAAAAATTGAGCAAGTTAGAGTTATTTAAATAGTACAATCACCATTGACACCAATGTTACGAAAGGGGGCAGCTGTCCGAGGTAAGATGGCCGCCGCGTAGGGACGTTCGTCCAATCGACGAACAGCGCGGGTAAGGCATCTAGTGTTTATATGATATCTATGGGTAAAATAGCCTGGCAGATTTGTTAGCAGTCTGGAGGAATCAAAACAATGGCAAGGACATTCAGGAACCCATTTGTTTGGACGTTGGGAATATGGATTACACACATCGAGTGGATTTTTTTACTAGAAAACGAATTATGAGGATAAACAACAGAAGGTAAGGCTGAATATATGCTGTTGACTTCCGGAAGTGAGCTGTGTTTGGTTGCTTTGATCGCGGCTTGCTTTGTGAGTTTTGGTCGTAGAGACATGAGACTGGTGTCGTTTGAAAGAGGAGAACCTGGGCTTTAATTTGCATGGCTGTTTTCCTGGATATGATCTTGATTTATTGTCGCTATTGCGTGCTATTGCGTGCTTTCCTTGATACGCAAATTTAGCGTTTTTTTACTTCCGGTTGATTTAGCAGCTTACTGTTGGAATAGGGCTTGGGATCACACGTGATCATGCGTTGCATTCTGGGACAGTGGCGGACATGTTGGCAACCTGTCGAGTGTAAACATACCATATGAACAAAGCACAGAGGCAGAGTTGAGAGAAGGAAAGTAGAATACAACATGTTAAAATCCCGAAAAAGATGCGGACTATACTGGGATACGTTAAATAGGAAAGCCAGGGACCGGTATGTGGACAAAATCAGGATTATAAACGGTTTGGATCCATATGAAAGACCCAAGACTGGAGCACCAACGACAACTTGTTGCTGCCGCAGCTCTGCATAACAGGTATTTTCGGCTTTCTTGTTTGTGGTGTGAGCAGATGTAAACGTTCGGATGAGAGGTATATGTTTCATTTGCTGGTTTTTCTAGTAAAACAATCAAAATTGTCATCCCATATAAGAAGGGTAGCAGAAGAAGTTGTGTTTCAGTGCGCCCGCATTAGCCTACCGGTGTGTGTGTATCTATGCATGTGCGAGTTGAACTAAAGTAACGATGTATAAAAAAACGTATATCATCTGTAACTTACCAGAATGAAAATGCAACGAATAGACTCTCATCAAGACCGGGATACTCTGGAGAGTGATGTTTGGTCGCCTTTACAGCTGCGATCCCAGGTTATGCATCCAAGCAGGAAAACGGTGAAACGTTAGCCCGTTTTTTTACCTTTTTTTCACTGGCGATCATGATAATGTTGCGCTGTTGCACCCCACAACACACCAACGATTAACCATAGTTGAGTATTATTCAATCAAATGAATAAGAGATTAAATGAAGCCGCAAGACTGAGCGCGCTGTTGTCTGAAGTTACAAGAAACAAGTAATGAGGCTTCCAACATGGCGGCCGCGCCGGTGATGACGACAGGATCTCAAGCCCTATAGGGTGTTGTTGAGTGAGAAAATGTGGATTTTATCATTTAGACGAGGTTCTTCCCATTATGTAGGTGGGCAGGATGCATATATTGGTGAACATTAAGCATGTCTTTGGAACAACTTTAAAACCGAAAGTAACTCCGTACCCGGTACCGGGGACCCTCGGGTTCAAGAGGTTAAGCTAACGACTAAATTCTAGCTTTAAATTACGAAGGCTGCAACGACACAACCCTTAGACGGGCATATTCTGTGTGCACGCATCCGGGCATATTAAAGATAAGAGCCACGGACACGGTACCAAAATGGTTTCCTGTCCAGCCGAAGAGCTAACTAGCTAAGAACCGGCTAACGTTGGCACAACTGCTAATCATTGCACTCTGGCGGAGATGAACGCTACTGAATTTCAATTCAAAGCTGCCTTTATCTACCAACCACCGCAGTGACACACTGCGAATTAATTCAAAGTCCATTTGGGGTAAAGTTCCGGCAAATCAAACCGCTTGAAGCCATTAAGCCATTAAGTCGGCTCTGTCCACAAACAGCCAGTTTGTGTTCTTCACAGACAAAGAAGACGGAAGTGACATCATCCTTCCTCCTTCTCCATTTTCTCCTCTTCTCTCATTAACCCTCTCCTGCCCACCCGGAACCTATACCGCCCTCTCTGGCGTGTGTCATCCGGCTGCTTTATTGAGCTTTACTAATATTTACCAGTTACTCTTTTCTTTCTTAAAGGTTTTGTAGCATCCATCCTCAGGATGACTGCAGAGACAAATACACTCTTATTGGATATTCTAACAGAAATGAAGCTTGAGCGGTCCTACCTATGACAGGATGTACAACATTTGGGTATTAGAATTCAGGCCTTAGAATCGTCCTCCTCCTTGCCAGGGAGTGCCATGCCACTCACATCTGCTGATTTATATAAGATGGCTGGGTTCATCTCAAGGTTTGAGCCCACGCCTGGGGAGAATTTTGATGTCTTATCATATTTGAGGGAGATCGATTGTCATCTTGATTGGTTTCCAACTGCTTCTGCATCATTTGAAAATGTTCTAATGTAAAACCAAATGATCATTCTAAAACAAAAATGATAAAAGATGTCAAAAGGTTTTAACATCTCCCAGCCGTTATGAAACATGACATCACTCCTAATCCTCAGAAGCCCACAGCGTGACATTGTCAAATCCAACCATGTCTGTTTATAAACATAACAAGTGGACTAGGACATGAATCACATGCAGGCACACACCAACACACAAACGAACTTGGATAACTTGAGTCGGAGAACAGCGGAAGAGAGAGAAAATCAACCCCCCTTTATGACGGAGCGAGGCCCCCATGGGGAGCACCCTAGCAGAGAAGTGACGGCAGAGTGCGTACACAAACCGAGCGACAGACAGCAAGTTAACCAAATAGTGAGGAAAATAACAGAGTCAGAAGAGGACCAAGACTAAGTCACAGGCTAAAAGCTGAGGCCAGATTCAGTAGATGGCTCTCACAGCCTGTCAGAGACTGTCATAGCACGTTTAGAACCCTTTGTTCATTTCTGTCCTGATGACTGGGGCCGGTAACCAATATGGAAGTTGGCCTTCACTCCTAACATCTGCCAAAGGTGTACCATCACCTCAGAAGTGAAGTGAGTTCCTCTGTCTGAGTTAACACGCATGGGCAGTCCGAACCTGGAGAAGATGTGATTTAGCAAAAGAACGGCGGTGGTTTGTGCTGTGATGTTAGGTGCTGGTAAACATTCAACCCACTTGGTGAATGCACAGGTCACAGCCAGGAAGTATTTATTACCTCTGCTGGACCTGGTCAGGGGTCCCACCCAATTGTTGACCACGCTGATTTTAAAAGTGAAGAACCAGGCCGTTTTTAGTTTTCTTGCTTTATTTTTACTCTCCAACAGAAAGCACTTTTCTAGACACTCAGAGATTCTGTAAAAAGTCAAGATGAAACAGGCAGATTATGCAACAATAAAAAATAAACTTTAAAACAGTTTTGAAACCAGGCTTGAGAAGAGTTTTGAAGGTGGAGAGGTCAGAACAGATGTCAAGGGGTTGTAGGAGTGAATTCCAGCGGGTGGGGGCAACAATGGAGAAAGCTGTCTCCCCAAGTTCAGAGCCTGGTCCTGTGGGGGAGGGAGAGGAGGCAGAGGGATGGAGCACGTCAGAAAGGTAGGAGGGGGCCAGGTTATGGAGGACTTTAATGTGATGCACTGAGAGAGAGGAAGCCAATGGAGGTCTTGAAGAGACAAGAGTGATGTGGTCATGGGAGTGGGTCAGGGTTAGGAGACAGGCAGCAGAATTCTGGATTTCAGGAAGTTTGATGAGGGTTGTGGATGAGATACCATGTAGATGCTCTTGCTGTAGTTGATTTGTGACGTGATGAACACATGAATAAGGGTTTCAGGGACAGAGAAGGAAAGTCAAAGTCTAACAAAATACAGTCACATGACAAAAACATCCAGAGCACTGCTTTTACAAACACACGCCTTTTCCTCTTCCATCACCACAATGGGGCCCCTTCACAATTCTGTCTGCCCCCTAAAATATGCCACTCTAGAACCGGCACTGCTCTCTACATACATTTATGTTTATAATGTAGAAACTGAAGAAAACAATATTCTCCTATCACTGGGCGTCAGATTTCAGAATCATAAATTGTTCATGAGGTTGTTCTTCACTCAGTCCACTGTATCTCTACAATATGTTGGCCTCACAGGAGCCGGGCTTCAGTATCTGTAAAGTTACAATATGTTTAATAGCTTTTCTGAACCAGGGATAAAACATGGCATAGATCAATGGGTTTAGACAGGAGTTGAGATAATTGAGAAAGAACAAAAATGATACAAATGTTGTAGTTGTTAGACTATCTACAAAGAAAAAGCAGCAGTTATATGGAGAAAAACACATCAGATAAACAACAACAAGAACACCTAGCGTTCTGGCTGCTTTTAGCTCTGATTTCTTTGTTTGTTGTTTCACTGAAAGCTGAAGTGTGACACTTCTATTGTGAGAGTGCACGGCACGAGCCTGAGTCACAGCCACCACAAATACTCTCATATACAGAACTATGATGGTTGTAACTGGAAATAAAAAGTTTATGAACAGATCAAACGTTCCTGCAATATAGTCAACAGCTATTGTACATTCTCCAATGCAGGAATTACTCCTGCCTGGCTGAATCAGGTCATCTTTAATGAAGAAAGTCATGTAGAAAGCAGCACAGGTCCAACAAAGACAAACACAGCATTTAATTCTTGGTAAGGTGATTCTGGTGGGATAATGTAGAGGGTAACAAATAGCCACATAGCGATCCGCTGATATGAGAACAATGGTTCCAACTGAAGAACTGAGAGACACACAGGCAACATAATAGTAAAAGGAACATGTGATATTCCCGAGTATCCAACATTTTGTCTTTTTAAAAATTTCAAATGGAATACATAAAAAGCCAATAAGGAAATCTGATACAGCCAGAGAGAGGATGAGGATATTAGAAGGTTTCTGGAGCTTCCTAAAAGAAAACAAAGAAAGTCAGTCAGTGAGGTTAAAATAACTTATGCAGGAAAGAAATCACATTCTGAACAGATAAAAAATGTATTTGATGGGTTTTCTAATATCTGCCTGAAATAGGAGACTGAGATTATGATGAGGAGGTTGAGAACTGCTGTGATCAGAGAGATGAAGGACAACACGATGTTCAGGAGGACAGCTTCAGACCACTGAGGTGTTGGCCTCCTGCAAGATGTGTTGAGTTGTGGAAAACAGAGCTCAGCTCCAATCTGTACTTCCATCATCAGATGGATACTGCTGTCTGAACAGAACCCTGTCACACAGCTGATTTATCTTGTTCCTCTGTTACACAATTCTAATTTGTTCTGAGCTCTACTGTTACTCTTCCCTTGTGGCCGAAAACATCAAAACAGTCCAAACAGGCTAACAGATGATGTTGGACAGGAGTCTCCATGGACCAGTGGCGGCTCATCTGTAGTGGGGGCTAGGACTCCGCCCTCCCTGACTGGAACGAAAAAAAAAAAATTTAAAAGTAAACAACTCAATACGTATTCATAGATTTACTATAAATGTGACAGTTGTGCTTAATAGTGTGTGCCTGTGGGGAACCAATGGGATAGAGAATTTGACCCCTCCATTTGAACAATTTTTGTAATTATTTTGTTATGTAATAGAAAATGCTGATTTGTTTAGAGTTCAGCTCAGGTTGCTTATGGAAATCTATATTGATAATTGTTATATTAGCGCTAATGGGGAATTGTAGACAGGCACTGAGGCCAGCCAGGGTCCTAATAGAGTGAGTTTTGTGACGCATGCACAGTTCAGTAGGCGATAAAAGGCAGCCATGTGACGCACATTGGTATCTGTGTTTCCAGATGGATGGAGAATATACAAGTTGTTTTAAAGCTGCAATCTTAAATGTGGAAAACAAATTAGCTTAAAAAGTGTTTTTCAATTCAATTCAATTCAGTTTATTTATATAGCGCCAAATCACGACAAGAGTCGTCTCAAGGCACTTCACAAAGTAAACATTTCAATACAGTTCAGTTCATAAGCCAATCAGTAAAAGTTTCCTATATAAGGGACCCAGCAGATTGCATCAAGACACTGACTAGTGTCATTGTGTTGGTACAATCCTCATACTAAGCAAGCATTTAGCGACAGTGGGAAGGAAAACTCCCTTTTACCCGAAGAAACCTCCAGAGGATCCTGGCTCAGTATGAGCAGCCATCCGCTACGGCTCACTGGGGATTGAGAAGACAGAGCAGGCACAGGCACACCCCACACCCACACCCACCCACACACACACACACACACACACACACACACACACACACACACACACACACACACACACACACACACACACACACACCACATATATCAAGTAGCGTTTCTATGGCTACACTGTGATTTCTTAGTAGAAGTTCTATTTAGTAAGAGTAAGAGAAACTTTATTGTCTTTATCTGAGTGAATCTATAATTAATTCAATAGGTGAACTAATAGTAGCACATTCTATGTTAAAGAAAGTAAGATGTAATATCAGGAGAGGGAGAATGTTAGGTGGTTGGCAGCAGTGTGCCAGCCGATGGCCCCCTCCATGAGGCCACCACAGCTCAGCAGAACGCCAGTGTAGCTTCTTCTGGGGAGAAAAACACTTAGAGAGAAAATAAAGTTAACAGCTGAAATAACAGGAAATAATGCAATTAGAGAGTGGTGGTAGAAGAGAGTAGCAGAGTGTGGAAAGTGGTCAGTATGTCCTCCAGCAGTCTAAGCCTATAGCAGCATAACTACAGAGATAACTCAGGATAACCTAGCCTTTCAGATGGAGGCATGTGGGAGGCAGGGCCAGGGAGAAAAGTCTTTAACGAC
>SSNS01000360.1:599721-615743 GCA_006937985.1 Aphyosemion australe
GATCTGCCTCCCATCCTACTTTTAGATATTCTAGGAACCACCAGTAAACCTGCAGTCTGAGAGCGAAGTGCTCTGTTAGGAACATATGGAACAATCAGATCACTGATGTATGATGGAGCTTGATTATTAAGAGCTTTATATGTGAGAAGGAGGATCTTAAAATCTATTCTAAATTTAACAGGCAGCCAATGTAGGGAAGCTAAAACAGGAGAGATGTGGTCTCTCTTTTTAATTCTCATCAGAACTCTAGCTGCAGCATTTTGGACCAGCTGAAGACTTTTGACTACATTCTGTGGACCTCCTGATAGTAATGAATTGCAGTAATCCAACCTTGAGGTAATAAATGCATGAACCAGTTTTTCAGCATCACTCCTGGAAAGGATGCTTCTAATCTTAGCAATATTCCGAAGGTGGAAAAAGGAAATCCTACAAACCTGTTTAACGTGGGATTTGAATGACATGTCCTGGTCAAAGATTACACCGAGGTTCTTTACTTTGTTCTCGGAGGCTAATTTAATACCGTTTAGATCAGGTGACTGACTAAGCAGTTTCCTTTTCTGAGGTTCTGGACCAAAGATGATAACTTCAGTCTTGTCTGGATTTAGCAGCAGAAAGTTTAGAGTCATCCAGATTTTTATGTCTTCAAGACAAGCCTGTAATCTACCTAACTGATTAGGTTCATCAGGGTTTATGGATAAATATAACTGAGTATCATCAGCATAACAATGGAAGTTTATCCAATGTTGTCTAATGATTTTACCGATTGGACTCCACAGAAGACGAAACTTTTCCCCTTTTAATAAAATGATCCGTATTCGTTCTCATAAACGATTTCCTAACTTTACAAGTTATTTACAATAATATTCTGTTTCATCTACAATGAATGTTATATCTAAAGTGATTTAATAATGACTTGACTGTTTTACAGCAATGAATGAATCAACATCTTTTTGTCCCTATAACGCGTTCTTTCAGATCTTAAATATCACAAATGAGTCTACATGATTAATTAATAATGGTTTATTAATTAATCATTAATATTACTATATTAATAAAGGAATGTTGAATCTACTTAACACATTAAGGAAATAAGTTTTTTAATTGTCTAAGGAAAAAGTGAAGTTTGAGGACTTTTGGTAAACGCCCACTTACACTTGTCAAATTCGGATTTGCCAAAATTTATAAACAACTAACTTTAAAATAAGTAACACTTCTACAATTCAGTTCGTGCACAAGCTTCAAGCTCACAGGAGTTCCTGCAAAAGCGTCCAGCTTACGCTAAATTATCATCTGTTGCAGATAAAGCCAGATTTTCCAGTGGAATAAGTTTAGCAGCAGATGAACCATCCTTTTCCAAACAATCTTTATTTGTAAACTGCAAAACTCTGATCGCCAGCAGTCACCCAGGTTGTATCTCATCAGTCAGCCATGTGGATTCAAAAGGGGACTACAACCTTTGAATGCCACAGAAGTCTAGTTCCATCCGTAAGCCGGTCAGGATGACTTCTATGGCGTCAAATTCCCGACAAAAGTCATCACGCGCACACAAAAGTCATCCACGGGCGTGTTTTAAACTCCACGCGCGCATTGGCAGTCAGTATTGTTATTCACCGCGAGCGTATATTACTATCCACGGGTGCATTGAACGTCTCGTGCGCACAATTCAGTGACCATGGGAGCGGCTCCACAAATGCAGGCACAAAACACAACACATGCGCATGAATTGCAGCCGATTGCAGCTCTCATTCTGCTCGCTCGTCTATTTACTCCTGCTCGTGTATCTACTGCTGCGCGCTCGTGTGAAATTTCTCCTGTCCAACCACCACCACCCCCTCCTCCCCCTCCTTTTCTGGGTAGAAAAAAACACGGAAAACCTAACCTGCATTTGATTGGCCACTTTCCTTTTATCTCCGCCCCGTGACCTTTGCCTCCGACTGACCGGCTCAGCCATAGACATAATAATTGAGCTCTGTGCGGTTTATTCTTGCTCTAATCGGCGGACTATTGAGACCATGGCTCGGGGGATAACTTTCACAAGTAAGTTCAAGCATTTTTGTAAATATAACTTTGTTGTACTATATTTGTGTCCACCAGCAACACTTCCTTGTTGGCTAACGTTAGCTACATGTTTACTGCTGGTGCTCCCCTGACAATGAAGGCTAAATGAGACTATTAATCATTTATTCCTAAACACTGACTTAGGTTACAGCTGACACAAGAGTGCTGCTGTAGAAATCAAACAAATCTTCCTGGTATCAGATATAGCTCATGTCTCAGACCCTCCCCTCTGACTGGAGAATAGTTAGCTAACATGCTGAAGAGTTTTGCTGTGCAGAACATTTTTCTGGTTTTACCCTTTGAGGAGTTTTAGTTCATTATCAATAGAAATGCAGTTTTTATGTTAAAGAAGGGTTCTAAGAAACCTTAAAGAAGAAGTAAACAGAATTGTAGGAATAACACAAGACGAATTAAGAAAATAGCATTGACCTCCTTTGTACAATATTGGTAGACACTAATCTGCAAATTGCATGTTTTTGTTTTCTAGGTTTTCCCACAAAAGATGTGAGGAAGAAGTGTGAGGCTTCCTGCAGCTGATTTATTATGATTAGAACTGGGCTGTGTCAGATGGAGTTTGTTTCATCTTCAGCTTCCTGGTTCTCCTTCAAACAGTAAGTGTATCATAAGGCCATCAGCATTCATAAATGTACATATCCTTTTATCAATCACAAGGCAGAGTGTAATAATTATCCTCCCTACATACCTTGTCTTGATAATATTTGTCACAAATTAATTTATTTTAATAAACGTCCTAAGAATCATGTCTAGGTGCCCCAGAGTTTTCACAGCACCAGAGGCCCCCTGATGTGACCTGAGAACCACAGGTGTGTACTATAAACAGTATATTATTGTCAAACATTATGCTTGTTTGTTTTAACCAGAAAAGTGCAGAACTACATCCAGAAGAGCCAAAGAGAGCCTGTCTGTGACCTCCCAGAGACTCTAACCTCAGCCTGATGATGTGAGTATTTAAACATCATAAAACTAACCCTAACTTAAACCAAAAGTGTATTCACACCATACCTCTAAACCATGTTTTAGGGCATTTTGTCATTGTGATGCCCAGCCAAATGTCCCCACAATGTAGAAATGTCCACACGCTACACGCTTAAAATTTGTTCACTTCAGCATATAAAAACAAGTACCTCAGAGAGACTCTATTTTTGCCCCTACCACTCCACACACAATACAAAGCAAATCGTAATGTTGTCCAATTCAATTTTTTGAAATGACTGATGCAAATATATTAAATATGTTTCTATTCCTTTACAGGAGGCTGTGATTGGTGGATGATGAGGCTGGGCTGGGCCAGAAAAACCAAACTAAACACAGATGTGTAGCTGTCATGCTGGATGCCACGGCCGTCAGACTTGATCTCATTGGTTAAGTCTGTGGTTCTGAAGAGAAGGCTGCACCATGTGGCCAAACTCACCTCTCTTGAACTGCAGAAGGGGAGCTCCAGATAAAAGTTCTACAAAGCAGTCCTCTTCCAGGGGTTTTAGCTCATGTAAAGCTTTCAAATACTATTTAAAAAAATTCTCAACACAAGTAACAGATAAATTAAGACAAAACAAAAAAAATTAACTCCATTAAGCAGTTAGTTCTTTTTTCTCTCTCTTTCTCCTCGTGTGGTGTTCGGCTGTAATCAGAATTGATGTCTGAGTATTGAAAACAAGCCTTACAATTTTATTCTCACAGGTGGAGCGTTATAGATTCAGCTACACACAAAAAAACAACAGAACCAGAATATCACTATGCAGTCAGTTCTGACAGATGGTTTGTCGATTTCTTGTCATTCAGACTTTGTTTTAGTTGTTGTCTCTCTCACCCTCTCTTTGAGTTATATTGGTACTATATGTATATGAAACACTCATTTATTTAAATTGTGATCTATAAGAATTATATTGTATATATTAATTGTTTATTAAAATGGCTGAGTAGTACTTTCTGCTTCTCTTTCATATATTAAGTGTGTTTTTTATAAATACCTACCACAGATCTCACACTTGGTATATACCGGTAGTCCTTTTTGAATTATTTTGATTCTCATTGTTTGACTGTGATTTTTATGTGTTTGATCCATTTTTTCTATAGGTTTTGTCATAAAGCAGTGGATAAGAATCACATTTGTACCCACAGCAAACCCATTATGATTAAAAACGCTCAAACATGTGTCCTGTATCAGAGCTACATGTGTGAAGTTTACAGAGAAAAAAAACGCATCAAAATCGGTTCAGTATTCAAGTAGTTATGGTTGATTTAACATGCTGACACTTCAATGTCTCTGCAAAGGGAGGGGGGGGGCGCGACCCATCCAAGATGGCGGCACCACCGCTCGTCAGCGCCCATAAGCAATAGCGGTCGCGAGGGGTCTGGTTGGACAGGCGAAATTTCACACGAGCGCGCAGCAGTAGATACACGAGCAGGAGTAAATAGACGAGCGAGCAGAATGAGAGCTGCAATCGGCTGCAATTCATGCGCATGTGTTGTGTTTTGTGCCTGCATTTGTGGAGCCGCTCCCATGGTCACTGAATTGTGCGCATGAGACGTTCAATGCACCCGTGGATAGTAAAATACGCTCGCGGTGAATAACAATACTGACTGCCAATGCGCGCGTGGAGTTTAAAACACGCCCGTGGATGACTTTTGTGTGCGCGTGATGACTTTTGTCGGGAATTTGACGCCATAGACTTCAATCAGCTAGATCTTCCGAGAATGCCCACAAAGGGTTCGTAGATTCTGCACACTGGCGTTGGATGGTTTTTTATTATTAATTTGATAACTTGTTAAACCATAAACATTCAGCCAGATGTATTTTTCTAAACCCAGACATCACATTTTCTAAGACACTTACATTTTTAAGCTTATATTTCATCATTGCTCATTCATTGTCTCAGTTATTTTGCTTTAAACCATCATTTATCATAATTTGTCTTGTATCATCATTAGTAGTAGAAATATAGTAATAAATAGATTTTTATGAACTATATTTTGGCCTCCTTGTCAAATTATTATAAAGTGTTGATTCCCTGGCATACCCAAAGTACCTATTTTTTCCATCAATCAAATATTAAAAGCTCAATAATAGTGATAATTCATATTTATATGGAATATCACCTCTTATTGAATACCTTTATATTTTATTGAGGATTCCTTAAAAGTAATCACTTAAAACACGTTACATAAATGGCGAGCCAGCCAGGAGGTAATTCAATGTCAATACTTTATTAGTGATTTGAAGTTTTAAAATCTTTTGACTGGGTTTGACCCTGAACAGAGCCTCCCGTTCTCATCTTCAAGAGCGCTGTGTGTTATCAATCCAACCAAGTCTGATGCTTGTTAAAGCTGTGTTTGTCTCATAAGATTGTCTTGGTCTTAAAAGAGAGTGAACGATTGTGTATTTTATTTTTGTCTTGCTCATGTGTTAATGCTTGTGGTAATTTGGGCCGAGGACGCTCGGACGCTAACGTTAACCAAAGCTACTTAACCAGATCTGATCAATCAGCGTTTTAATTCCGGCCAAAGCAACCAGTTTTCACGGTTTGTAATTCCAGGCACTCACTGTGTCTGAAGCGGTTCTGTCACCAGACCGAAACGGGTGTGTGCATTTCGACACACTCGTTTTTCCCGTAGTTAAACTAACGACTAAATTCTAGCTTTAAAAGTGCGAAGGCTGCAACGACACAACCCTTAGACGGGCATATTCCGTGTGCACGTATCTGGTCGTATTAAAGATGAGAGTCACGGACACGGTACTGAAATGGTTTCCTGTCCAGCAGAAGAGCTAACTAGCTAAGAACCTGTTAATGTTAGCACAACCGCTAATTGTTACACTCCAGCGGAGATGAACGCTACTGAAAGTCAATTCCAAACCACCTTTATCTACCAGCCACCGCAGCGACAGACTGCAAATTAATTCTAAATCCCTTTCAGGTAAAGTTTCGGCAAATCAAACCGCCGCATTTCAAGCCATTAAGCCATTAAGTTGGCTCTGTCCACAAACAGCCACTTTGTGTTCTTCACAGACAAAGAAGATGGAAGTGACATCATCCTTCCTCCTTCTCCATTTTCTCTTCTCTCATTAACCCTCTCCTACCCACCCGGAGCCTATATCGCCCTCTCTGGCATGTGTCATCCGGCTGCTTTATTGAGCCTTACTAATATTTACTAGTTACGCTTTTCTTTCTTAAGGGTTTTGTAGCATCCATCCTCAGAATGACTGCAGAGAGAGATAAAGTCTTGTTAGATATTTTAACAGAAATTAAGCTTGAACTGTCCAACCTATGACAGGATGTACAACATTTGGGTATTAGAATTCAGGCCTTAGACTTGTCCTCCTCCTTGCCAGGGAGTGCCATGCCACTCACATCTGCTGATTTATATAAGATGGCTGGGTTCATCTCAAGGTTTGAGCCCACGCCTGGGGAGAATTTTGATGTCTTATCATATTTGAGGGACATCGATTGTCATCTTGATTGGTTTCCAACTGCTTCTGCATCACTTAAAAATGTGTATGTTCTACTTTATTTATTCAACCTTTATTTATGCAGTCGATTGAGAACTCATTCTCATTTACAACAACGATCTGGCCAAGAGGCAGCAGCAACAGACACAAAGTTAGCTTTACACAAACAGGGTTAGGAGACAGGCAGCAGAATTCTGGATTTCAGGAAGTTTGATGAGGGTTGTGGATGAGATACCATGTAGATGCTCTTGCTGTAGTTGATTTGTGATGTGATGAACACATGAATAAGGGTTTCAGGGACAGAGAAGGAAAGGGAAGGTCAAAGTCTAACAAAATGCAGTCACATGACAAAAACATCCAGAGCAATTCAATCCAGATTTATTTATACAGCACATTTATCCACAGCATGACAGCTGACCAAAGTGCTGAACATATAATAAAACAGCGATAAAACACGTAGGTCAGATTAAAATAACAAGAAAATACAAGTTAATAGATAGCAAAAAAAAGCACCTCTACCAACAACACACACCTTTTCCTCTTTCATCAACACAATGGGGCCCCTACACAATTCTGTCTGCCCCCTAAAATATGCCAATCTTGAACCGACCCTGATCTCTACATACATTTATGTTTATAATATAGAAACTGAAGAAAACAATTTTCTCTTATCACTGGGCGTCAGATTTCAGAATTGTAAATTGTTCATGAGGTTGTTCTTCACTCAGTCCACTGTATCTCTACAATATGTTGGCCTCACAGGAGCCAGGCTTCAGTATCTGTAAAGTTACAATGTGTTTAATAGCTTTTCTGAACCAGGGATAAAACATGGCATAGATCACAGGGTTTATACAGGAGTTAAGATAAGTGAGAAAGAACAAAAATGATACCAATGTTGTAGTTGTTAGACTATCTACAAAGAAAAAGCAGCAGTAATATGGACAGAAACACATCAGAAAAACAACAACAAGAACACCTAGCGTTCTGGCTGCTTTTAGCTCTGATTTTTTTGTTTGTTGTTTCACTGAAAGCTGAAGTGTGACACTTCTATTGTGAGAGTGCACGGCACGAGCCTGAGTCACAGCCACCACAAATACTCTCATATACAGAACTATGATGGTTGTAACTGGAAATAAAAAGGTTATGAACAGATCAAACGTTCCTGCAATATAGTCAACAGCTATTTTACATTCTCCAATGCAAGAATTACTCCTGCCTGGCTGAATCAGCTCTTCTCTTAAGAAGATCATGATGTAGAAAGCAGCACAGCTCCAACAAAGAAAAACACAGCGTTTAATTCTTGGTAAGGTGATTCTGGTGGGATAATGTAGAGGGTAACAAATAGCCACATAGCGATCCGCTGATATGAGAACAATGGTTCCAATTGATGCACTGAGAGACACACAGGCAACATAATAGTAAAAGGAACATGTGATATTCCCGAGTATCCAACATTTTGTCTTTTTAAAGATTTCAAATGGAATGCATAAAAAGCCAATAAGGAAATCTGATACAGCCAGAGAGAGGATGAGGATGTTAGAAGGTTTCTGGAGCTTCCTAAAAGTAAACAAAGAAAGTCAGTCAGTCAGGTTAAAATAACTTATGCAGGGAAGAAATCACAATCTGAACAGATAAAAAATCAATTTGATGTTTTTTTAATATCTGCCTGAAATAGGAGACTGAGATTATGATGAGGAGGTTGAGAACTGCTGTGATCAGAGAGATGAAGGACAACACGATGTTCAGGAGGACAGCTTCAGACCAGTGAGGTGTTGGCCTCCTGCAAGATGTGTTGAGTTGTGGAAAACAGAGCTCAGCTCCAATCTGTACCTCCATCATCAGATGGATACTGCTGTCTGAACAGAACCCTGTCACACAGCTGATTTATCTTGTTCCTCTGTTACACAATTCTTATTTGTTCTGAGCTCTACTGTTACTCTTCCCTTGTGTCTGAAAACATCAAAACAGCCCAAACAGGTTAACAGATGATGTCAGACAGGAGTCTCCATGGACCAGTGGTGGCTCATCTGTAGTGGGCGCTGGGACGCCGCCCTCCCTGTCTGGAACGAGAAAAAAAAAATTAAAAAGTAAAAAACTCAATGTATTTACTTTAAATGTGTCAATTTTGCTTAATTGTGTGTGCCTGTGGGGAACCAATGGGATAGAGAATTTGACCCCTCCATTTGAATAATTTTTGTAATTATTCTGTGTTAGGGATTTTCTCAGTCAACCTAACTACCCGGAACTGAGGAAATGGGAGAGGAAGACAAAATAAGACACAGAACCGTTTGCAAAGGGTGACAGACCAGACTCAGGACAGAGTACAGTCTGCCCCGAGCGGCTGCCAGCAGAGTTTATTTAAAGTATGAGATAAGGAAGTGGGTGTGTTCAGATGTGTGTGTGTGTGTGGGTGTGTGTGAGATACAGAATGAAATAGAGAAGCGGTACAGGATTCAGAAATCCTATAACATAATCCCTCCTGTTTATGGTATATATACATAACATGCATGAAACATCATTAATCATAACTTCAGGGAAGGGGGAATAAATAAAACCAGGAAAAGTGGTCGTCATGAAAATCATAAACCCCTAGAGGGCACAAGGAGAGCAAATCAATAAACCAAAATAAGCGTCAACAGCAGAATCAAAACAAAAAAAAATCTCGGCACGGTGCGTGAAATCAGTAGAAGCAATCACATGACGGGAAATTACAGCACATGAAGCTGCAGCTGAGCAGCAGTCAGAGATCAATACCACAATACTAAGAACTTCACCCTAAGCATCATTCCAGGAAAAACGTAGAGTAAAAAATCAACATGTACAGTCAGAATACCGGAATACCGGTCAAAATCAGATATTTCAAAATCATTAGGAGCAGCAGGTGTGTGAGCCAAAACAGCAAAATAGTGAAACACAAATCATATTGGTGATACAAATCTTGATACATGGAACCATGCAGCATAAAAGTACAGCAAGAAAAACAAGGAAAATAATGACAGGAATCAAATATCAATAAATTGTAATAATTATTGTAATAAATTGTACCAGGAACCGGAATTCATCTATTCCCAGAAGACGAATCCTCCTGGAACACTGAGCTCATCAGTTTTTTATTAGGGAAAAGAGGTTGTTCACGTGTGTGTAAGGGTGGTGGTGATGTCGCCGGCTGTGTCAGGTAAAAAGGCGCAACATCAGAAACCAAGAGCATGACCCACGACATGGCAAAGGCCCCCGTCAGAGGCCAACAGATGGTCAGGCGATGGTGTTGCATTAACATGTTCCTGGATGCTACCATGAAAGGTGGAAAAACTAAAAAACCTCGGGAAGTGAGTGCAGTCAAGTTTTCTAGCTGAATGCGCGGTCTATATGTGGTGTGTTCGAACCCGTGGGGTCTGCAAAAACGTCAGTACTATTGATTCTTATCAAATTGTCAAGCCATGATGAATACTGTGTCAGGGCAGAAGTGTCTGTGTGCAACCAATGATCATCAGGGTCAGTGGAGTGTTGTGGATGAGCAAAGCCATACAGAATACAAAAAACATCAACTGAACATAACGCTTCAGGCTCAAGAAGCGATGACGCTCTGAGGGAGTGCGGAACCAGCGAGCAGACGTAGCACGACGCGTTGACTTGTGACTCGTGCAGCTCGGACGATGGCAGTGACCGATGCAAACCAGGAGTTCCCTCCCAGCAGTGGTGTGTCCAGACGAAGTCCCTCCATCCCAGGAACCGTGAAACCAGGGTGCAGTTTGGGTGTGTGGGTCCGGAAATTCCATCCCGATCTGGAGTCTCTCTTCTATCTTGTCTTCCTGTGACGTCCAGACAGGTCCGCGAGTGCAGGTGACGGTCCATCATGTCGGTCTGTGGGCAGGGAGGGGCCCCGTCCCACAATAGGTGCAGATCCAAACTCCGTTCCATCCCCAGTGCCCCAGGCAGCTATTGCTGTCCCAAACCGTCTGTCAGGTGCTGAGAGGCGGGCCATAGAAGAAGCCACATTCACGTAAACCCATCATCAATTGAGTGAGGCATCCCGTATGCCTGTAGCGGACGACCATCTTCACCAGGTTTGAGACGCTCGTGACCTGTTGTCATGAGCCCCTTTGAAGCCTGGACTTAGTTGCCGCCCTAATGGCGGTTAGGTGACTTCGATGAGTTTACAATGCGATCCAAGATGGCCTCTCAGCAACTTCCACAGCTGTGGGGGGAGCAGGACCTGATACGGACCGACCCAACGCAGAGGAATCCAGTTGTCTCGTTTAAGCACTTTGATTAGGACCCAATTTCCTGGTTTCACGACCTGTGTGGGCGAAAAAGCACAAGAAGGCTCTGCGAGATCATTGTATATTATGACTTGTTTCCTCAGAAAACATTTTAACCATCCAGTCGGCCAAGGTATTTTGTCCGTCATCTAGTCATCACCTCATTAACAATAATGTGTTCCATTGTTTGACCATTGTCTGACCCGATAACAGAAGGAATTCCATAAGTAGAAAGAAAAAAATTTCTGGCCATTTGGATAATGCATCTCACTCCATGCATCTGTGACAATTCAATGAAATCCATATGTATGGTGTGAAATGGGTACAAATCAAACATTACCGATAATAGTCTTTAGCAAAAGAAGAAAAGTTTACAGTGTGGAAAGACGTGTTTATCAACTATCACCCGTCAAGCAGGATCTCGTGTGCCAGGGTCTCAGAGCAGTAAAATGAAGTCTCCGGCAGAGGGAGCCCTTGAGCTGCAAGCTTTGCACTCCGGTCAGCAAAAGAGTTTCCCCTGGAGACATCTGAGTCAGCAGTCTGGGAGCCTGACATTCTCACAAGGCCAGGTGTTCCGGGAGCTGGATCGCTTCCAGCAGCCCCAACAGTTTCGAAGTGTGCATTAGCTGCTTGTCACGGGGCGTTCCCATGCTGCGATTCTGCCATAGTTCAAAGGTGTGCAACCAGAGAAATTCATCAACTTAAGCATCTTTCTGCACCGATTTTGTCCACCAGAAAATAATCCATTTGTATAAATAAATAAAGTTCTAAGAAATTTGTTTCCACGGTAGAGGATGGAGCTGCATTGAGTCTGGACAACGTCCTTGGCATCAGCCATTGTATAACTGCTCTGTACCAAGACGTCGAGGCAAAATAATAAACAGGCCTGAATAAAACAGCTGCTCAACCTTTGGAGCAGCCTAAACTGTCTACATAGAATAAATATAAAGAGACAAATAACCCTGAGATTTAACTATTGACCATTAAATGCTCTGATACAAGAAGAAACGTGACAGTGTGACTGAAACATTAAAGTGAAATCATGTAGGCCTTGGAATGCGTGCGTGTGTGTGCGTGAGCCAGTGGTCACTGACATTTGAGGTTTTATGACGTGGTGTGGTTAACTGGACATGTTCGAGGTCTTCTGGCTGTGGTTGGATGTTTTGGGACCGTTTGAAGTAGGGTGACCAGATGTCCCGCTTTGTGCGGGACAGTCCCGCATTTTCATCATTTTTCACACGTCCCGCAAATTGAGACAATGTCCCGCATTGACAGTCTCCCGTTCCGAATTTCAATCTTGCATAAACGCTGTGGAGAAAGCCGCCTGTTGCTGTCAGTCGAACCAGGAGGCGGGACTTTACCGCCGGTCCGGAGCGCTTGGGGCGCGCTGCGCGCGCACCCGAACCACCAAAACCCTCTTATATATACAGTCTTTGACCAAAACAGAAGCGTCAGCGAGAACGGAGGAAAGATGAACACCGTGGCGAAAATGCTGTTAGAATAAACTCGTGGGTTAAAAGTGTTCATTGAGACTCTGTCAGGGTCTTTGTGTTGTTTCTCAGAGTCGTTTTTTTGTGTCACGGCGCGGAGTCTGATATGAAACAGAGCAGAGAATCCAAGAGTCACAAAAAATATGTTGGTCTGAACTGAAGCAGGTTCCCAGTAAGTAGACAGGTCCCAAACGAGTTTCTAACACACACAAGGTGCTGGAGTTATTTTTATTTCAAATACATACAAGCTAAACTCTTTTAAAGCACATTAAAGAGAGAATTAAATGTAAGCCTTCATTATTTTTCTCAGAAATTTGAGGAAAAAAGTCTTTCTAAGGAACCCTGTTAGATTAGATCTGAATTTCTTCAGATTTAAGTCAGTGATGTTTTTTCTCTCTCCCCTAAATATTTACTAGAAAAGATGTGTTGTCATTTTTGGAAAAAAACAACACCACTTTGTTTCTGAATTAAGAAAAAAATAGCAAAAAAGTATGAATATTTGTTGATTTTATTGGAAAATGTATTAAAAACAAACTTAAATAGATCTAAAATTGTTACTGGTACTTTTACTGTCATTCTGTTGTGGAAAATATTCAATGAAAACTCTGAAAAGCTGCTAAAACCTGCATATTCTTTTACTGTGGGCCTTTCTACATTATTAAAATGAGTTGATGGTTTAAAATCCTTTTAGCTAAAGCTAATCAGAACCACTAGAAGGTCCAAAGAGCCTGAGTTAAGCTGTGGTAATGAGAGGAACTGTGAGTCTGAAAACTTTTGCTTGTTCAAGTTGAATTCAAATAGAATATATAGTACATGAAATATATGATGATAATAATTATAATAACTATGTATATTTACCAGTGATGTTGGAGCTAAAAGGCAGAAAATAAGTTTTGTTTTTTTTACTTTTTCACTTTATCTTGTTAAATTGGAATTTTACGTTGTCCCACATTGAGTAGTCTCTGTCCCACATTTGGCGAGTTGGGATCTGGTCACCCTAGTTTGAAGGCCTCGTGAAAGATTTGTGGGGTTTACTCGGACGAATGCGATAAAGATTATAAAATTACAGTATCCATTGTTTCTATATTGCCCAGCTAAACAACTGTAATGTTTCCTTCCTTTACTCTGGAAGACTGTGTGAATTCTGCCACACAAGCTTCCCTTATTGTTGGAAAAAGTCCTTGAAAGTTTAATCTCGAAGATAAGGGCAATGTTTCCTTTTTCTCCCCTCTCAGCCTCATTGTTCGTGGGCCAGACAAACACGGCTCTGCTTCATGTAGATATCCCAGCATATATCACACTGATTGTCATGTCAAATTAAAATCAGTATTCCGTAGACAACTTCAGCTATGAATGTTTTTACCCCTTAATCGACTTAATGTCATTCAAAATAAAACAAATAAAACATCTAACCCATAAGATATACATAACAAAAAACTCAACTTTGAATGAAAAGGAGCAGAATGAAGAAAACATCTTATAATTTCTGCCCCCTTTTCCAGGAAAAAAAAAAGATCTACACAGTTTCCATTTGTCAGACACATATACAGATTAATTTTTAAGTATTTCCTATTCTTATTTCCAGAACGATCATGACCATTGGCTTCATGTAACATTTTCATAAATACTTAGAACACTTAATTTTGTACATTTTCTGAATACATTAAATGACAGTGATTTTTTAATTTCCCTTTTAAGGTTATTCCAAAAAATTTAACACCATTTACAGACATACTCCATTCTATAATTGTAGCTCTAATTCTAGGTTTTGTAACATAACAGTTTCTTTCAGCATATAATCACTAGTTCTCTTTACACATATCCTCTGAATGTTTGTTGGCAGAGTACTTAAGTTGGCTTTATACATAGCTGTAAGATTTTCCAGTCTTTTAAATCATGAAATTTCAGTCATTTATATTTGATGAACAACGGGTTTGATGGATCTCTACAGCCACTATAGTTGATGATTCTCAAAGCTCTTTACTGCAAAATAAATAAGGGTTGTGTATAGCTTTTGTATGTTGCTCCCCAGATTTCTGCACAATAAGTCAAGTATGGGACACTCAGTGAATTGTACAATGCCAATAAACCATAATTAGTCAGTAAGAACTTGACTTTATGTAATGCTCCTAAGGATTTGGCAATTTTATCTTTTATGTAACTAATATGTGATTTCCAGGTCAAGTCTTTGTCAATAAACACTCCAAGAACTCTTGTTTCTTTTACCCTTGTGATTTTAGTCCCAGCTATTGCCAATGACACATCACTGTTGTGTATCTTTAAATAGTATGAAATGTGTTTTATTAAGATTCAGTGTCAATTTACTGAAGTCAAACCAGTTATTAAATCTTAATCTGTTCATTATTTATCACTTTCTAAATATCCAATCCCGAGTAAAACAGTGTTGTGTCATCTGCAACCAGACTGGTACCGAGTACTTTGGATACATTTACCAAGTTGTTAATAAACAAAATTTATATTTATGTAGTTACAATTAGATCTGGAATATAGCAACTTTAAAATGTGCATGTTGTCTTTTGCTGTGGCCACATTCTCCACCACTACAACATATTTTCATTCTGTAATTTTATTATCACTTATAATTTTATTATAATTTTATTATCCATTAATTCTATCATCCATAAACCTGTTTATGCTGCATTCAAATATCTATCATCATTATCAGTACTCCATTAACATAAATCTGTCTAAAAACACCATTCATGCATCATACTTCTCTCCGTCTCACCTATATATTTTATTTTATTTATTATTTCATTTTTATCTACTAACAAAGTGCCCCCCTTGACTCCTAAGGCTGTAAGTTCGCCCCTGTGAGAAACCCTCCTGCTGCTTGGTTTCTCTCTGTCTCTCTGCCGGAGAGAAACACACACATAGCTCTCTGTGTGTGTGGACGTAAAACAGGTGATTTCTTAACTACACCTTCAGTCTTTTCACAGATTCTTCAACCAATAGGAATTTCAATGTTCAGAGGCAATAATTTAAGGTATTCAATATGCAGTTTCAAAATTTAACAGGTACTGCAACCCCTAAATCGCCCGGGCTCCGCCTCTCATCACTGAAATGCCTTCTATCATCTTAATTGATTTGTAGGAGGTCTACACTTAATATTTAATCACAGTTTGAACTTTGAAAGAAGTTTATATTTTTTATATTATAAAGTTTATTTCGAACAACACAAAAAAGAAAACAATTTCAACAACAACAACCAATCACACAATGAGTGGATTATGTAAATTAAAGTGTTCGAAAAGGAAATAGGTTGAAGCAAAAGCTTATATGGTCCTACTCCTTTCTGCCCAATTCAGCGAGTCCACATAACTTCTGTCCTGTGCAATTATCATAGCACAGACTCGTATAGCCACATAGGGTCCAAGTATTAACACAAAATACATGCATATTATTATGTACAAAAAAAACACAAAAAAAAACAAAAAACAATGTACAACCCTAATGTACTCATATATATACTTTGTTTGCACACTTACATAAATATATACGCCCAACACACATACCCACGCCTGTCATTTTCTAAAACACACACCCCCCTCTTAATTCCTGTGACCTGTCAATTCCCATATATATACATACAGTGTTTGCGAAAACTTTTCAGCCACGCCTGCCAAACTGGTAGACGTGAGAGCGTCTCACTCAGGACATTTTTGAACCACGTAGGACAAAATCCACGCGGGCTTCAGACTTGTATCTATTTAACAGTGGGTATTGTAG
>SSNS01000360.1:616744-630249 GCA_006937985.1 Aphyosemion australe
GGGGTTGCACTGTGCCGTGGTCCCCGAAATGCTTAGAAACAGCCCTGGGTGTGGGACTGAGTTTTGAAGGTGATCTGAATTGTATCAAATAAATGAATATTACATGCTTATAAATTATTATTATTATAAAATTACGTGTAGTGGATATATCTGCCTACATTTTCCTTTTCAAACACTGTTTTGTTTTTTATGCGACTATTTTCCTGTCCTGCTGTCTCTTAGCTGCATCTCCTCTCAATCCTCCAGAAAAACTGCTGCCTGGCTTCTTACTTTTCAACTCACAAGTTACTTTTGAAATTAGCCGATCAAAAAGATCCGTCGACCGCAAAAATAGCGGAATGTGCGGCCGCGCCAGTGAGGTGACGTCACCGATGCACGGGAGATGATCTCTGCAGCAGCATAGCGCGTCAGGCACAATGAAAGAGAGTATGACCAAACGTGAACGATCGCGTGTTAATTATGTTTTTTTTTGGGTGGCGCCACTTTGTGAAAGTTACTGTGGCCGTGCGCACGACGCAGCTGCCCGGCGGAGCGCATCAGTAATCAGCGCTCTGCCGCTGTCCATCCTCTCCGCCCAATAGAAGACCCGCTACGCTGAGAGTCCAAATAAATAATGAAATATATGTAGAAACTAGATCTTTTGAGGGGGAAGTCAACAAACAGTCTGCAGTTTTCAGGAAGTTTATTTTATTTTGGCACGTTCAGAGTAGACGCACGGCGTCGGTCATAATGTCCGACGATGTGAAGTTTTTCGTCGGACAATATTAAATCACGTCGGTAATGTCCGACTGTCCGACGTGTTTTCGCAAACACTGATACATATACACATACACACACACGCACACACACACACACACGCACACACACACACACACACACACACACACACACACATACATACATACATACATACATACATACATACACACATACATATATACACACATATCCATAATAACACACATACACGAAATTACACTTATATATATATATATATATATATATATATACACATACATATATATATATATATACATACACATATACATAATTGCACATCCCTTAACCACAGACATAAATGACATGTTTATACATTCACTTCCTGCATATAGTTAGTGAAAATAAGATTTTTATACTGATTTTTGAACTGTATTATATTTGAACTTCTCTTTATTTCTGGACTCAACCCATTCCATAACTTTACTCCAGACACTGAAATAAACAAACTTTTCAGTGTAGTTTTAACCGCCGGCTGTTTGTAGTGGAACTCTCCTCTAAACTGATATCCTCCATCTCTACTAAGAAATAATTTCTGAATATTATCAGGGAGGAGATTTTTTAGTTACTTTGAACATCATCAGTGCTGTTTGAAACTGGACCAGATCTAAGAATTTGATAATTTTTGAAGTTAAAAAAAGAGGATGTGTGTGATCTCTGTAACCAGTCCTATGAATAATTCTTATAGCTCTTTTTTGTAACATAGTTATTGATGATAAGTTGCTTCTATAGGTATTGCCCCAAACTTCAACACAGTAGTTAAGGTATGGCAAAATCAGAGAGGAGTAAAGAATATGGAGTGAACAGTAGTTCAGAGTATGTTTAGCTCTATTCAGTATTGATATGCTTCTTGCAATTTTACTCTGTATATGTTTTATGTGTGGTTTCCAGCTAACTTTGTCATCCATAACTACCCCTAGGAACTTGATTTCATACACCCTTTCAATGTCAACACCATCCATCATGATTTTAAGACAACTTCTTCTCTTATTTTTTCCAAAAAGCATAAATTTGGTCTTATTTAAGTTTAATGTTAATTTATTGAAATCAAACCATTTTTTTAATTTACACAATTCTAAGTTAATCATATCTTGTAGCACTTGTAAATTATCTCCTGAGCATAGAATAGTAGTGTCATCAGCAAACAGCACAAATTTAAGCATATTCGATACTTTGCAAATGTCATTTATAAATAAAAGAAACAGCTTTGGACCCAGAATTGACCCCTGAGGGACACCACAAACAATATCTAGACACTGCGATTTATGTTCTCCCAATTTCACAAATTGTTTCCTGTCTCTTAAATAACTTGTCAACCATTGTAATACAATCCCTCTAATCCCATATCTCTCCAATTTATCAATTAAAATATTATGATTAACCGTGTCAAAGGCTTTTTTTAGATCAATGAATAATCCTACAGTATGTTGCTTATGGTCTATAGCATTTGTAATTTCCTCCATCACATCAATCAAAGCCAGTGAGGTTGAGCTGTACATTCTGAAACCATACTGATTGCCATGAAGTAACTTATTTGTATTTATAAATTTTTCTAATCTTTTGCTAAACAATTTTTCAAGAATTTTTGAGAATTGTGGGAGTAGAGAGACCGGCCTGTAGTTTGTGAAACAGTGTTTATCCCCAGACTTATACAATGGAACCACTTTGGCTATTTTCATTTGGTTTGGAAATTGACCCTTTTGGAATGACAAGTTACAGATGTAGGTAAGAGGCTGTGAGATTCCCTCAACAACCTTCTTAATTATCATCATATCTAAATCATTACAATCCGTTGATGTTTTATTTTTACAGTTATTTACAATATCCACAACCTCTTGCACATCTACAGGAGTTAGAAAAATGGAGTTAGGATTCCTCTCTATTAACTTGTCATTCCAGTTTTCTGATGAGCCTGTATGAAGAATATTATCAGCAAGTTCTTGTCCAATATTGACAAAAAATGTATTCAAACTGTTAACAATATCCTTCATACTTTCCTTTATACTACCGTTATCAATAAAGTAGTGAGGGTAACTTTGCTCTCTCTTTCGATTCAGAATGCTGTTTAGTGTATCCCATAAGCCCCTGGTACTGTTTTTATTATTATCCAGTAACCTGTTGAAGTACTGCTTTCTGCTTACTCTTATAATATTGGTTAGTTTATTCCTATATTTTCTATATTTAATTTCAGCCTCTTTAGATGGTCTTTTGATAAACTCTTTATATAGTAGATTTTTCTTTTTACATGCATTTTTTATTCCTTTAGATATCCATGGTTGATCAACCCTTTTTTGATTTATGGTGTAATGGATAGTAGGGCAGTTTTTGTTATATAATCGTATAAATAGGTCCAAAAATGAATTATAAGCTTCATTTACATCTTTTTTTTTATTAAGTAGAACTTCCCAATTTTGTGCTAGTAAATCATTTTTGAAAGCCATTATATTTTCCTCGGTCCTTAATCTTCTATATTTGTTATGTGATTGTGGCNAGTCCTTTATAGTTCAATTTGATTCATTTCAGGAGTTATCAACCTAATTTAGTAATCCTTTGTGTGCGTTTGTGCTGTTAATTATGCCAAAATAATGTTTTATTATTCACCGTTCATGAGTTTGCCACTGTAGTTATTCTGCTTTGCGTGTGGGACATTTAGTTTGATGTAGATAGCACAAAATGTGAATTTGGGAAAAGCAATTTGGGGCCAAATTAATAAATTGTTTTGCTTTTCATTGCTGCAGCTCAAGCAAACACACACGAACAGTCACGCCTCCAGACAGACACCACAGCAGCATTTAACACACAGGCCCTGAGCCCACACGGATCAGAACCAGAACCTCAGACACACCTCCAGACTCCTCGCTTCGGTCCACTCAGCAGCAGCACACACTCAGGTTCCAAACTCACTCATGAAACGCAACAGGCTTAGACAAAGTTACAGCAGGCACACCGCAAATCACACCAAGACCACCAATAACTGGTCATTCATCCACGTAGGCACACCTTAACAAAAAACATCCACACTCTCAAATCATGCACTAGGAAGTAGGTGGAAGTCTACCTCCTATCAGTGTGGGAACTCGTTCCACTACTACCAACCAATGAACAAACAAATAAACAGACAGACTAACAGACATACAACAGGAGATTGCGTTTATCACGGTCAAAAACGCTCAAAAACCATCCGAAACTCCCACAGTTCCCTTACCGGCATATCTATCACAGCTGTTCAACTTCAGAGTAGCGTTTATTTCCGGGAAAAACGCCCAAAAACCTGCCAAACAGCGTTTATATCAAGGCAAAACGCCCAAAAGCCACAATTTAGGGTACTCTGTGTCAATAGCATATAACTGGAGATAGCGTTTATTTCACGGCAAAACGCCCAAAGACCTGCCAATATCAGCGTTTATAATAAGGCCTAACGCCCAAAAGCCATAATTTAAGGTGCTCCGAGTTAATAGCATATAAGTCCAGAGTAGCGTTTATTTCCTGGCAAAACGCCCAAAGACCTGCCACTAATTGCGTTTATATCGGCCAAACGCTCAAAAGCCAAACTTTAGGGTACTCTGAGTTAGGATCCACACATAAACAAGAATGTCTCACCAGATCTCCCCAGCTCAGCTGTTTGAGTTTGCAGACCTGGTGGCCCCCTGGCGACGTCAGAGTCCAAGCGCCGACCTCCAGCGAAAGCAGGGCGCTGCACTGTCCGGCGGATGGCATCCGGCGTCGACAGCAAAGACCCCCAGGCTCCGCTCGAAGGACCAATTTATGTTAGGGATTTTCTCAGTCAACCTAACTACCCGGAACTGAGGAGATGGGAGAGGAAGACAAAATAAGACACAGAACCGTTTGCAAAGGGTGACAGACCAGACTCAGGACAGAGTACAGTCTGCCCCGAGCGGCTGCCAGCAGAGTTTATTTAAAGTATGAGATAAGGAAGTGGGTGTGTTCAGATGTGTGTGTGTGTGTGGGTGTGTGTGAGATACAGAATGAAATAGAGAAGCGGTACAGGATTCAGAAATCCTATAACATTCTGTAATGTAATAGAAAATGCTAATTTGTTTAGAGTTCGGCTCAGGTTGTTTATGTAAATCTATATTGATAATTGTGTTATTTGCGCTAATGGGGAATTATAATCAGGATTGTAGACAGGCACTGAGGGCAGCCAGGGTCCTAATAGAGTGAGTTTTGTGACGCATGCACAGTTCAGTAGGCGATAGAAGGCAGCCATGTGACGCACATTGGTATCTGTGTTTCCAGATGGATGGAGAATATACAAGTTGTTTTAAAGCTGTATGTTTTATTGCATTGTTTGCATGGGATTTTATATATGACTTCACATTTGTGTTCTGGTGATATCTTGTCTTTGTCTAACTGTAATGTATGGTTTTGTTGGTGTACTTATGTTGTGTTTTTTCATTGTTGCCATTATTTTCTGTTATGCCTTTTATGTATGGTTACATAAACAGAGTAGGAAGTGTATACTGGTCAGAAATCACAACCAACCAACAACAACAGAGGCCTGCCATTAGAGCCTCACAGGCAGGATAACTGCAAGGCCGACTTGAACTGTTCAGCTATTTGTGAATAGGTGACTTTTAGCAGACGAACTTGCTATAGTTGCATTTGAAAAGATGCTTTCTAGCACCTATGATAAAGCTGCTTTTCAGGTGTAGAAAACAAGTCATACTCATACACAGACTTGGGTGTGGTGTGGTCACTACACCACCGATTCACATGTAATTGCCACATTTACAGAACAAAGGCAACCATCCACAAGTGATTAAGAATCCTAGATAACAACAGCCCCGTCAAATGACGACTCTCTGGTAGAGATGAGGGATCTCGTCAAATGACGACTCTTTGGGAGTTCTAGTGTTAAATGTGGAAAACAAATTAGCTTAAAAACTGTTTTTCATGCCTCTTAACGTTCTAACATAGTATAACTATCTGCGTTATTCTTACGGCCCGTGATGCTTTGCGTGAAAAATGCAAGCAACTTCCGGTCCGCATTTGTTTACATTGAGACGATGTGATTCCTTCATGCTAATCCTCTTTTTATGGGCATTTGAAGACTGAAAACATGCACGAACACCAGCTGTCACAGCTCAAACGGGACATCAATACACTCCTTCTGCCTATTGAAGCAGAGAGGTGGAGGGGATGATCTTAAAGTCTGGCCAAAGCTAACGTACAGTAGCAATTTAGCTACTTTCTGAACTCAGTTGCATCTGACAGCGAAGCAATAAACAATCTCTCAGGCTTCTCAGTAGCTACATAGTAATAATGTTGGTCGTGTTTTGTTGAAAAAGGTGGGACACAATCTTGTTTACTTAAAAGCAGACGTAGAGCCGAGTCAGAGCCTTAAATCCCTCATCACAAAGCCAGGGTTTTAGTTTCTACATCAGGTGAAATACAAACAGCAGGATGGTACTTTTAGGTTAAAAACAGCAGTCTAAACGCACGTTAAATTATAACTATTCAGAAAATTGTACACATGAAATCATTCCTGTTGTTGTGAGACTGCTGTCAGATCTTTTTACTACTCTGAGTCTCTTCTCCGTAGGTTTGTCATATCCAACAACAAAGTAGGATTCGGGTGTTCCTCCCAGTTTTTTCACAATAAAATGAAAGGAAAAGTTTGTGGTGGGTTTCAAGTTATGATTTTTCAGCCACATCTTTCTTGGTTCATCTCTGGGGAGGCGGCGAACACTGTACCGGCGCTCGCAGCCACACACTCTTTACTCTGGAGGTGCATGTTTTAAATATCGCTCTTGTAGCCACAAATTTCATTTTCTCTTGTTGTTAGTACAAGCGCGAATAGTGAAACATCTTCTCGAGCCGTGTGAGTTTTTCGGGGGTAAATATTTTTTTAAATCCTCTTTGAATATTCAAATAAACTGCTACTGGCAACAAAGCCTCGCAGTGCAAACCAATGGGTATGCGCCACTTCCGGTATCTCACCGGATGTTGTAGTCCCCTTTTGAATTTGAATTTATCATAATTTGTCTTGTATCATCATTAGTTGATAACTTGTAACTAGGGATGCACCGATACCGATACTGGTATCGGGCCGATACAGATACCGATACCAGAAAAAAGCTAACCGATACCAGGTACCGATTTCTTCAAAAGGAACCTGCAGCTCATGTTTCCCAAAAAAGCTTAGTTCAGAGTCCACACTATTGCATGCTGACTATAGTTTTTTTTATTTAAATGTGGACACTGCGATAGGTTCATAAATGTTATGTTCATGAAAGCTGGAGACAGAGCCAATTAGTTCATTTTGTTTGTAGAAAACTGTGCAATGATTTCACAGAAAATATTTATTTTTCACCTAATATGTTAGTTTTGTGATCTCCATTAATATATTTTATTTTTTTATCTAACTCAACGTCTTTTCCTGTTGAAAGCAGAGAAGAAAATAAAACCTGTATTCCAATTCATTGCATTTTGTGTGTGGTACAAGTATCGGCATCGGTAATCGGTATCGGCGAGTACTCAGATCCAAGTATCGGTATTGTATCGGTTTGGAAAAAAGTGGTATCTTTGCATCCCTACTTGTAACCATAAACATTCAGCCAGATTTATTTTTCTAAACCCAGACATCACATTTTCATTGCTCATTCATTGTCTCAGTTATATTGCTTTAAACCATCATTTATCATAATTTGTCTTGTATCATCATTAGTAGTAGAAATATAGTAATAAATTGATTTTTATAAACTATATTTTTGCCTCCTTGTCAAATTATTATAAAGTGTTGGTTCCCTGGCATACCCACAGTACCTATTTTTCCCATCAATCAAATATTAAAGGCTCAATAACAGTGATAATTTCATATATTTATATGGAATATCACCTCTTATTGAATACTTTATTATTGAATATTTTATTGAGGATTCCTTAAAAGTAACCACTTAGATCATGTTACATAAATGGCGAGCCAGCCAGGAGGTAATTCAAAGTCAATACTTTATTAGTGATTTGACATTTTAAAATCTTTTGGCTGGGTTTGACCCTTGTTATAGAATTTCTATGTCCTGTATTGCTTCTCTATTTTCATTCTGTATCTCACACCCACCCACCCACACACACACACACACACACAACATCTAAACACACCCACTACCTTATCTTCTACTTTAAATAAACTGTGTTGGCAGCCGCTCGGGGCAGACTGTACTCTGTCCTGAGTTGGTCTGTCACCCTTTGCAAATGGTTCTGTGTCTTATTTTGTCTTTCTGCCTTATCTCCTCAGCGTCAGGTAATTAGGTTGATTGAGAAAATCCCTAACAACCCTGAAGAGCGCTGAGCGCTGTGTGTTATCAATCCAACCAAGTCTGATGCTTATTAAAGCTGTGTTTGTCTCATAAGATTGTCTTGGTCTTAAAAGAGAGTGAACGATTGTGTATTTTATTTTATTTTATTTTTGTCTTGTTCATGTGGTAATGCTTGTGGTTGGGCCGAGGACGCTCGAACGCTAACGTTAACCAAAGCTACTTAACCAGATCTGATCAATCGCCGTTTTAATTCCAGCCGAAGCAACCAGTTTTCACGGTTTCTAATTCCAGGAACTCGATGAGTCTGAAGCGGTTCTGTCACTGGACCAAACCGGGTCTTTCGACACACTCGTTTTCCCCGTAGTTAAACTAATGACTAAATTCTAGCTTTAAATTACGAAGGCTGCAACGACACAACCCTTAGATGGGCATATTCCATGTGCGCGCATCTGGTCATATTAAAGATGAGAGTCACACGGACATGGTACCGAAATGGTTCCCTGTCCAGCCGAAGAGCTAACTAGCTAAGAACCTGTTAACGTTAGCAGAACCGCTAAATGTTACGCTCCAGCGTAGATAAACGCTACTGAATTTCAATTCAAAACTACCTTTATCTACCAGCCACCGCAGCGACAGACTGCAAATTAATTCAAAATCCCTTTGAGGTAAAGTTTCGGCAAATCAAACCACCGCATTTGAAGCCATTAAAGGAGACATATCATGAAAAACCAACTGTTTTATCCCTTAATACAGTGTTTTTCACATTTTCTGTGTCTAAGTGTACAAAAAAACTTATATTATTCACTATAGGTGCTATTTAGGTATTTAATTATAAAGTATTGGTCATATTTGTCCACCCGTTCAGTTTTTAAATTTGACTATTACATATTTTTTACTATGTCGTCACAATAACTTCCAAATATGGTCTTGGACCTCCGGTTACACAGAAAGTAAATCCGCTATTTTTTCTTCTCGCAAAGATTTTTGTAGTCCAATGTGGAGAATGAATAAGTCAGGAATGGAGAGTCTCAAATGTTTGTTTTTCTGAGCCACACAAAGTTTAAAGTTTTATTTCCTTTAACTCATTCCCTGCCATTGACGACTAAAGTCGTCTTTTCAAATCCAACCGCTGTCTGCCAAAGACGACTTTTTTACAGGGCGGGCGTCGGAGCGAGACCCCGCACCATGAGAACAAACATCACATGTCTAAAGCGCAGCAGTAGCTCAGGAGGTAGAGCGGGTTGCCCAGTAATCGGAAGGTTGCAGGTTCGATCCCGGCTCCGGCTAGAGAATGCTGCTGTGTGTCCTTGGGCAAGACACTTAACCCGCCTTGCCTGCTGGTGGTGGTCGGAGGGACTGGTGGCGCCAGTGCTCGGCAGCCTCGCCTCCGTCAGTGCGCCCCAGGGCAGCTGTGGCTACATCGTAGCTCATCCCCACCAGCGTGTGAATGGGTGAATTGAGTTGATTGTGTTGTGAAGCGCCTTGGGGGGTTGTAGAACCCTAAGAAGGCGCTATACAAATACAGGCCATTTTAAAGCAGATCTTCATCTGTGTACGTCACAAATCACGTGATCAGGAAGCGGAAAATCAATGGATTATGAGTTTGTTTTGGGCCGCTGCTGTGAAAAAAACGATGCGCCGAACCGGAAATGCGTCTGGAGCGGCGGTTGGGCACCAGATTGTGAACGAACGGATAACGCTAGAAATACGGCGATTCTCACTGGTGTAAGAAGTGAGTCTACTCTTTCTTTTGGTAGTTTTGGCGTTTACATGATCATAGAGCACAATGTTCTGTGACTCTTCAAAAAACAGGAAAAATGTTCAAAAACGCTGGCAGTCAGAGGCTTTCTGATCAGAAAACGGCTGGCAGTAAATGAGTTAAGGACGAGTGGTGTGGCAGTATTTTCACACGTCAGGCTGATGACTACCGCTAAAAAACCATAGAAGGAGACGTGGACCGGCCGTGACCAGGTTAAGAGCCGGCAGAGCCAGCCGGCAGACGGGTACTTTCCCAGTGCAGGGTAGCAGACAGACAACATGCTTCCTCCAGCACGGTCCGGAGAAGGACTTTGAGGGGTCGTTTGCTTCTGAATGTGACAGTGAGGAAGGAAAATATATTTTTGCCTACTGTGCCTTTAATTTTAGAATTTAGAATCCAGTTAATCTAATATATTAATCACTTTTCTTTCCAGGTTTATTGATACACATATGATTCATATACTTTTATTCATCCTAAATGTATGATTTATGCATGTTTACATCAAGCTTTAAGTTCCAGCTAAAGGCAAGAAAGTTCTCAGCTCATGTGAAGGTCTGGTTTGGATGTCATAAAATTGTGTGCAAAGGGAGGTCAGGATTCTCTGACCTAGAAACAGATTAGACAGGAGAAAGTTTAGACCAGATGGCTTCATTCCTGGAGCCAGATACCATAAGAAATGTCTGTTACTAGGGAAACCAGAATTATGACCTTGAAGGGAGGTACCAGGCGGAACCAGGTTCTGCAGAAGGGATATAATCTGTGTGCATGCTGTGAAACTTCAGATTCGCCATTATACGATGGGAGATGGTCGGAATCTCCCCAAGTGACACTGGGTTAAAATAAGGATGTAATAAAGAGTTTACGTTGATTGCAACGAGGCAGTCTTTATGGCTCGTTCTTTGTCGGTCAGAAGATTTAACGAACCGGGAGAGTGGGAAAAGAACGAGAAGTCAAATGCTGAACCAGATTGGAGGAAAGAAGGCCTGATCCAGCATCGCACGGGCCTGAGAGGAGTGACGTCAGACGAGCTGCAGAAAACCATCAGATTTGAGCTAAATACATCAGGAACAGAAACAACATATTTTCCCACAACAACAGTGATGGACACAGGAGCAAAGCGATAAGCTTCATTAACTCTAAAATGTCGGCAAACTTTACTTCAGAATTTTATTTATTGGCTACATTGTTTTGCTAGCATTAGCATTGGGCTTCTTAAGCTAATGCTATGTGCTAGGTATTTTTGAACTATATAAATGTGGATTCGGCTGATCTTTGTGGAAAAAAACGTGATCTGCAAATTCTAATCAACACCTTTTATCATACCAGATAACTGTTCACACTTTGTAGTGCAGCAGAGACACTCTGTCTTTTACTTGTGAGAGTGATGTAAACTGTCAGTTTAGCTGTGTCTGACTTTGCAGTGAGCCATGAACCCTGACCCCATTTCACCCAAAGATTGTTCATTAAAACTTGTATTAAATCCACTGTGTTGACACATTTTAACAACCTTGTTTTGCGCTGTATTTTTGCATGATATTTGCAGCATGCTAACTCTGTATGAGCCTGACCGTCAGAAAGCTGATAAAATAACCTGTAAAATAATTATAACAAATGTAAAAATGCACCTTTGCTTTTTATAGAGTCCACATCCAGGAGGCTGGAGCATCTTTCACTGGCAGGATGTCAGACTAAAGCCCAGATGTGCTCAGTTGGGACACAGCTGTTCATAAAATCTGATGTCTGATGTTTAGGTAAGTGAAATTTTGGCACTGCAAGGCTTTGAAATGTCTGTAGAATAAAATATTTTAGCAAGCAAACCTCTCCATCTAGCTAAGTTTACTTTTTTCCCCTCAAAGGAACAAACCACAGAATGCTCAGATGTTGGAACTTCCAACTACACACCAGGTGTAGAGGAAGAAGTCTGAAACAGACCAAAGTGATTGATGACACTTTATCCCTACACCTCAGACCTCTAAGAAGCCACCATCATTATCATTTAGATCATCACACCCCCTGAATCACTCCATCTGAGGCATCAGAGTGATTCATTTTATGTTTTATTGGCTGTTTGGAAAGACAACATTCTGTTGAAATGATTGAATTACATTCTTTTCTGTAAACGACCACCTGATCTGTGCAGCATGTGTACAGAATGTGTTTATAAAAACAGCTGCAACATTTAATAAGTCTAACTGTGCTGTTCTTTAATATGCTTATTTTGATTCCAATAATTTGAATAATTGTAGTGGCAGTATTTTATTAACATTTTTTTATAAATTGTTAAATCACTGAAGCAAAGTGAACTTATAAGCAAAGTAAATAATGAACCAAAACAACAACAAAAATGTCTCTATAAACTTTAGTAGAACAGAACCAACTTTCCAAAAGCTGCTTGTAAACAAAATATGTCATTAAAGTTATTGTTGATCATTTCAGAATACGTCGATGACATCATCGAACTGGTCTTTGGAAAAGTTCTCCCTGAACCATCTCCGTTTCTAGATGAGGTAGAGAAGATCAACATCCCACCAACCCTCTCATCTCAGTATTCAGACAACAGAGGTCTCTGCCTATGTCTCCTGCTTTAATCCAGGACCGGTTTGAGGCCCTCATCATCAGGAAACTCCTGCCATATTCTGAGGACAACACAGGATGACAGAAACTCTAAGACCTACATACCACCATCACCAGGACACAAACCACCTGTGTGCACAACGCCTGGAATAACTAAAACCAAAAGTGTCCAAAGCCAATTATTCAAATATTTTTGTTCATTCTTTCTATTTATTATATTTTTTATTTGTTTGCTGTGACATTACTGCTTTGTAAATTAATATAAAGAAATAATAAAAGCATTCACTGATTGTACAATTCTTTTTAGTTGTACTGGTCCAAACTGGGCCTTGTAAACATTTATTCTGTAGTTGAACACAGGGCAGGCTCAAATCCAGGATGATCCAGCATACCCCATGGTATTTAGAATGCAGGTAAGATTTAACTAGATTTGTTAGCAAAGCAGGCTGATCATGGGGATTTCTCTACATCATTGATTTCAACCTCTGGGCATTTTAGAGCAGTTATCACAGTTACACCTAAATACTGAAAAAAGATCCAACCGAAGAGGTTAAAAAGACCATGAAAAAATTATTAAAACCACTACAGGAAAAAGGAAAAATAACGGAAAAAATTTACAAACAATGGATACCAACAGCCAACATCATACCAAGGATATACAGAACACCAAAAATACACAAACAAGGTACACCTCTGAGACCAATAGTAGATAGTATAGGAACACCAACTTACAACATGGCAAGAGACATCAGTAAAATCATCAGTCCACTATTAGGAAACACAGATCAACACTGCAAGAACAGTACAGAATTAGCAACGGAACTTAAAAAGATCACCATAGAAGAAAACGAAACATTAATTTCACACGACGTCACATCCTTGTTCACCAAGACTCCAACCAAGAAAACCATTGAAATAGTAGTTAACAGGATCAAACAGGACAAATTTAACAGCAGAAGACATAGCACAGGTAATAGAATTAATAGCAAACTCAACATGCTTCCAATATAATGGAACAATATACAAACAGCTTGAAGGTTTCGCAATGGGAAACCCCTTATCAGCAACCCTCTGTGAATTTTTTATGGAAGACTTGGAGCAAAAAGCGATGAGAA
>SSNS01000360.1:632543-643302 GCA_006937985.1 Aphyosemion australe
CAATGTTCTGGGAGGTGTGGGTGTAAAGTGGTCGTTGCATGACAAAGTGAACAATAGGTCTACCTGATAGAGCTGTTGATGTCTGGAATGTGTGGAATGTTAGGAACATTTGAGTCAAATGCAAACCCTCCAATGCAAGTTATCAAGGACATGATTGGATATTTTCCCATCAAAGCCAACAGAGGATGATGCCGACACTGTGCTAAAGGCTACACCAACACACTTTGCAGAAAGTCCAATGTTTGCCTCTGCTTTTCAGAGCAACATAACTGCTTTTGGGAATACCATAATTGAATCAATCAACAAATTACACAAGCCCATTTTGTTTTTTCCCTTTATGATTTGCACATATAGTCCGGATCCTAGGGCTGGGACGATAATCAATAAGTCAATTAATCGTACGATAGATGAAAATTAACTCAATAATTTTTCCAGCCTATCGCCATGTGCCTGCGTGTATATGTTTTCCTTGTCTCTTGCCTCCAAAGACGTTGGATGACAAGAGGGTTCAAGTGCAGTTTTGGTTGTTGACACTGGATAGGACATTGTATTGATTGTTTTGGAGAGACAGGGTCTATTTTATTGTTTTTGGTGCAATATTTTCTAACAGAGAGTGAGAGTCCTTTATTATTTTTATTTTTATTGTTTTTTTGTTTGTTTATTTATTTAGAAGTTCTGGTTCTGGACATTTCAATGTTAAATAAAGGTTTAATTGTTGCATTTCAAAGGATGTACTTGCATTATTATGATATATTAACATTACATAAGTGGTTATTTTGGTCTCCATAATGTCGACAATAATATTTTTTATCGTCAATAATTTGTTGGACAACATATCGTCCAGCAAAATTTGTTATCGTCCCAGGCCTACCGGATCCAGTGTTTTTGAATATGATACTCAATTTTTGTACTAAATTGATCATAAACAATGACCTTTTTTCTATTATCCAATTGTTATTGTGTAGATACATACATTTCTGTGGGCCTTTATAAGCAGTAAAGTTCAAATAAATGTTTAATTGTTCCTTACATGTGCTCAGAGTGTGAGTGATGTCATTGAAATTCTGCTACCCTACAGACCCAGCGTTGCATTTTTACAACATCCTCCCCAAAAGTTACTAAAATGTCATAATTTTAAAAAACCACTGATTTAGGCATCACAAGCACCCTAGAACAACATGTGAATGGTTGAAAAAAATTTTTAAAGTTTTTTTCTATATTTGGGTTTCTGGGGGTTAATCACTTTCAGCTGTATTGGTGTTCATGGACTTAACGACAGGTGCACTAAAGTGGCAACAATTACAAAACCCTCAAAACAGGAGTGGTTTAACATGTGGAGGTCATTTCAAGTTTCTCCCTCTTGATCTTTTTTGGCTGGTTTTCCACTCGTGCTAGTTTTGGCTTGAGTAATTATCTCTACTGGCAGCATGAGGCGATTCCTTAACCCTACAGAAGTTGCACAGGTTGTCCAACTTCTCCAGGATGGCACATCCACACGTGCTGCAGCAAGAAGGTTTAATGTATCTCCCAGCACAATCTCCAGAACATGGAGGAGAATTCAGGAGACTGGCGGTTATTCTCGGAGAGCTGGACAGGGCGGTAGAAGGTCCACAACCCATCAGCAGGACCGATACCTGCTCCTTTGTGCAAGGCGGAACAGGCTGAGCACTGCTCGTGCCCTACAGAATGACCTCCAGAGGGCCACTGGTGTGAATGTCTCTACCCAAACAATCAGGAACAGACTTCATGAAGATGGCCTGAGGGCCCGACGTCCTGTAGTGGGCCCTGTGCTCACTGCCCAGCACCGTAGAGCTCGACTGGCATTTGCGCAAGAACACCAGAATTGGCAAGTCCGCCACTGGCGCCCTGTACTTTTTACAGACGAGAGCAGGTTGACCCCGAGGACCTGTGATAGACGTGAAAGAGTCTGGAGATGACAAGGAGAACGTTATGCTGCCTGCAACGTCGTTCAACATGACTGGTGGTGGGTCAGTGATGGTCTGGGGAGGCATATCCACGGAGGGACGCACAGACCTCTACTGCCTAGGAAATGGTGCTCTGACTGCCATAAGGTATCCAGATGAAATCCTTGAACCCTTTGTCAGACCCTACGCTGATGCAGTAGGTCCTGGCTTTCTCCTAATGCACGACAATGCCCGGCCTCATGTGGCAAGAGTATGCAGGCAGTACCTGGAGGATGAAGGAATTGAAACAATTGAATGGCCTTCACGATCCCCTGACTTAAACCCAATAGAACATCTGTGGGACATTATGTTTCAGTCCATTAGGCGGTGCCAGGTTGCTCCTCAGATCTGGGAGGAAATGCCACAAGACACCATCCGTTGTCTCATTTGGAGCATGCCCCGACGTTGTCAAGCATGCACACAAGCTCGTGGGGGCCACACAAGATACTGAAAAGCATTTTGAGTTGCAGAAATTAAGTTTTTGAAATAATGGACTAGCCTGCCACATCTTCATTTCACTCTGATTTTAGGGTGTCTACACAATTGAGCCCTCTGTAGGCTGAAAACTTTTATTTCCATTAAAAGACTTGGCATCCTTTTGTTCCTAAGACATTGCCCTGTTGTTATTTGTATAGATATCCAACTTAATATAGAGATCCGATGTATCTAATGTGTTTCTTTAAAGTGTTCCTTTCATTTTTGTGAGCAGTGTATATATATATATATATATATATATATATATATATATATATACATATAAATGTTTACTTTGTGAAGTGCCTTCAGACGACTCTTGTCGTGATTTGGCGCTATATAAATAAACTGAATTGAATTTAATTGAATATATTTATATATGTATATATATATATATATATCAGATATGGTATACATAGGTGTTGAATGATATTTTCCAATGAGCTGGTATTGATGGTTCATGTAATTACAGTGATAACAGACCATTGCATTACATTCATTTGGAGCCGTTATGTGTGTGTGTGTGGGGGGGGGGTTCGCGTGTTGGAGGGGCAGGATGTTGGAAAGCTCTCTGCTCATGTTTTAACAATGGAAATATAACGTTTCTGCTACTGTAAATAGTAATTTACCTATCAAACTACAAAAATGTCCGACTGGGGTGGAGTGTAAGGCCCTGCTCAGTGGAGGGGGCGGGGTTTGCAGAGCTTCATTCAGGTTTAAAGAGTCAGTACAAAAACGGGCCATTTTCAGACTCTGCTCATAAAAGAGGTAGAAAAGGGCTCTGTACAGAAACAATAATGAGGAATTCAGACCTAGGAACTGCAGTTCCACCGTATATGGACCACAACTGAATGATGTAGATGCAAAAAGGAAGGATTTAAAATCATGATATGTCTACTTTAAGCCATTAAGTCGGCTCTGTCCACAAACCAGCCAGTTTGTGTTCTTCACAGACAAAGAAGACGGAAGTGACATCATCCTTCCTCCTTCTCCATTTTCTCTCATTAACCCTCTCCTACCCACCCGAAGCCTATACCGCCCTCTCTGGCGTGTGTGTTATCCGGCTGCTTTATTGAGCTTTACTAATATTTACTAGTTACTCTTTTCTTTCTTAAGGGTTTTGTACCCTCCATTCTCAGGATGACAGCAGAGAGAGATAAAGTCTTGTTAGATATTTTAACAGAAATGAAGCTTGAGCTGTCCAACCTATCAATCAAATTTTCAATAAAATTTTATTTATAATGCACTTTTCATACTTGAATGCAGCTCAAAGTGCAATACAGATTAAAATAACCCCACAAAACCCTCAGTATCCACCCCTCCCAGCCAACCCCATCCCCCTTACACACACACACACACACAGACACACACACATCATGAATACAAGACATTGGCGTCTGGCTGAGTTCAGAAAAACCATAAATCTGGGAAACGTCATTGGTGGGGCGATCTGACCCGGGAGCATTCGGTCAACAGGTCTGGACAAGGGGCGTCGTAGTCAAATGACGCTCCCGGGGCAGAGGGCTCCCTAGAGGAAACACTGGATGAAATTAATAAAAATAAATAAATAAAATACAAATTAATAATGGTAATTGAGTAGAAATAATTAAGAAGAATAAAAATTTAATGAATAATATTAAATAAATAGTAGAACAACTGTAATGTAAAATATGTTGTAAAATTAAAAGATGTAGTCAAACTAAAACATGCTAACAAACAACAATAACAATAATCAATTAAAAGCTAAGCTAAAAAGGTGAGCCTTAAGCCTGCTCTTAAAATACTGAATGTCCCCTGTGGCCCTGAGGTCCTCTGGCAGCGCGTTCCAGAGACGAGGGCCATAATACTTGAAAGACGCCTCGCCGTGGGTACGTGTCCTGACCTTAGGAATAACGAGGAGGTGGCTGCCGGAGGAGCGCAGAGGTCGCAAGGGTTCATAAGGTAAAAGAAGTTCTGCAAGGTAAGAAGGTCCCAACCCATTGAGACACTTAAAAACCATTAAGAGAATCTTTAAATCAATCCTGAAACGTACGGGGAGCCAATGCAATGATTGTAAAACTGGTGTAATGTGCTCCCGCCTCCTGGTCTTCGTCAGGACACGTGCTGCCGAATTCTGTAGTAGTTGTAAACTTGAGATGCTTTTTTTGGGAAGACCAGAAAGCAGGGCATTACAATAATCCATTCTACTGGTGATAAAAGCATGCATCAGCGTCTCCGTATTAGCCCGAGAGAGAATGGGGTGTACTCTGGCGATGTTCTTTAGATGATAAAAACCTAATTTTGTCACATTTTTAATGTGAGGGATAAAAGACAGGCCCGAATCGAAAATTACGCCCAGGTTCTTCACTTGTTGTGAAGGATTAAAAGACAGTGATTGTAATTTTGGTAAAAGTTTCTCTCTCTGAGCCTCAGGACCGATAACTAAAACTTCAGTTTTGTCCTGGTTGAGCTGGAGACCTATGACAGGATGTACAACATTTGGGTATTAGAATTCAGGCCTTAGAATTGTCCTCCTCCTTGCCAGGGAGTGCCATGCCACTCACATCTGCTGATTTATATAAGATGGCTGGGTTCATCTCAAAGTTTGAGCCCACGCCTGGGGAGATTTTTGATGTCTTTTCATATTTGAGGGAGATCGATTGTCATCTTGATCTGTTTCCAACTACTTCTGCATCACTTAAAAATGTGTATGTTCTACTTTATTTAACCTTTATTTATGCAGATGAGTCGATTGAGAACAACGATCTGGCCAAGAGGCAGCAGCAACAGACTTAAAGTAAGCTTTACACAAACAGATAAGATAAAAAACAGATAAGATAAAAAAAATAAACGTGGGGTGATGGTGGCAGAGGAGTTAAGTGGCTGCCTTGCAATTGGAAGGTCACAGGTTCGCGTCCTGCTCAGTCTGTCGCTGTCGTTGTGTCCTTGAGCAAGACACTTAACCCGCCTTGTCTGCTGGTGGTGGTCAGAGGGACAGGTGGCGCCAGTGCTCGGCAGCCTCGCCTCTGTCAGTGCGCACCATGGCAGCTGTAGCTATGATGTAACTCATCCCCACCAGCGTGTGAATGTGTGTGTGAATGGGTGGATGACTTATTGTGTTGTGAAGCGCCTTGGGGGATTGTAGAACCCTAAGAAGGCGCTATACAAATACAGGCCATTTACCATTTTACCATTTAAAAAAAAAAAGTATCCTGTGGAGTCTGTGTTAGGTCCTAAGTTGTTTTTACTTTATATAAATGATATTTGTACAGCCAGTGATAAATTAAAATATGTAATGTTTGCTGATGACACAAACATATTTTGTTCAGGAATGAATATAAAGGAACTATTGCAAACAGTAGAAACAGAACTGATGCAGTTAAATAGATGGTTTGCTTTTAATAAGCTATCATTGAATGAAAGTAAAACAAAATTTATGTTGTTCGGAGGTAGTAAGAGTACATTTGAAGTAAAATTGAACTTGAATACTGTTGAAATTGAAAGAGTATATGAGGCAAAATTTCTGGGAGTAGTGATTGATGACAAACTTTGTTGGAAACCCCATATTGAACATGTGAAAAGGAAATTATCTAAATCTATTTCTGTTCTTTATAAAACAAGAGATTTTTTTGAATAAGAGTTGTCTTAAATTGCTGTATAATTCCCTTAGTTTGCAGTATATGACATATTGTGTGGAAATCTGGGGGAACACATTTAAAACATATTTAGATCCAATCTTCTTGCAAAAAAGAGCTATAAGAATAATAAATAAAGTTGGATATGGGGAGTCCACCAATCAGTTTTTTATAAGATCATCGTTGAAATTTAAGGACATTGTATATTCTAAAACTGTAGAAATGGTATATAGAGTGGTGAAAAAGAGTGTACCAAATTGTATTTTAAGTATGTTTAAACCAAGAGAGGGGAAAATATGATTTGAGGGGGTCGAATGTGTTTGAAATGCCTAAAGTGAGAATCAATGTTAAGTACAGATGTGTGTCAGTTATGGGAGTGAAGTTATGGAATGGACTTAATGATGAAATGAAGACGTGTCATTCTAAGTTATTATTTAAGAAAATTTTAAAAATTACAATTATACAGGGTTATATGGGTTTGGTTTGATATGGAATTATGGAATTGTGTGTTGATTTTGAGTCTTAATTTGTTATTATTATTTTTTTTCTTTTTATTATTATTATTATTATTAGATTTTTTATTTTTTTTTATTTTTAGTTTTGTTGTTTAGGGTAGAGGATAGGCTAATTATTATAAGCCATTTGGCTTCAGCCTATTCCTTTTTCAGTTGATGTGTACTTAAGTACTTGTTATGTTAAATGAAAAATTGTTTTACTGAATTGAAATAAAGATTATTATTATTAAATAGAATCCATTATAGTCTACGGGGGTGTCACAAACCAGCCGCGACGTGGCAATTTCCAGACGCGTCGCTAAAGATTGGATCGGGTTCTATTTTTGCCGCGTGCCGCTTCTGGGATGCGTCAATTTCCACAGTTAACATAGGGCTAGAGAGGAAATCACACTCGGTTTCAGTGTAAAATGCCCGTTAATTTTCAAAATAAAAGTCTGTTACAGCGATGCGGTTTCATATCTATGTAGATTACGTCTATACGTGTGACCTCACGGCTTATTTACTTACCGCATCGTTCGAGAAGTGCAGAGGTGTGTTTTTCATGGGTTTAATCCTGGCAGTGGTGAGTAAAAACATTATATAGGACATCAAACAGCGATGTCACACGTGATTTCATTCTTTTTGGTTTAATGGCGGACATAAACAAACCGTGACCTTTGAAGTCTCGAGGGATCTTGTGATCTCGCGAGTTGAGCGAGGAGCGCTGCGGTGAAGCCGCTTCGCTGCTGACTCTCCCGGTGTGCACTGGAGTGCCGTGATTGTCGCAAGTAAACTGTTCCGCTGCCGTTCCGCGCCGCTGATGCTTTCAGTGTGCAGCAGGTGTAACAGAGCATGGGTAGTCCGAAGCTGGAGAAGATGTGATTTAGCAAAAGAACGACGGTGGTTTGTGCTGTGATGTTAGGTGCTGGTAAATATTCAACCCACTTGGTGAATGCACAGGTCACAGCCAGGAAGTATTTATTACCTCTGCTGGACCTGGTCAGGGGTCCCACCCAATCGAATTGCAGGTCAGACCACGCTGATTTTATAAGTGAAGAACCAGGCCGTTTTTAGTTGTCTTGCTTTATTTTTACTCTCCAACAGAAAGCACTTTTCTAGACACTCAGAGATTCTGTAAAAAGTCAAGATGAAACAGGCAGATTACGCAACAATAAAAAATAAACTTTAAAACAGTTTTGAAACCAGTCTTGAGAAGAGTTTTGAAGGTGGAGAGGTCAGAACAGATGTCAAGGGGTTGTAGGAGTGAATTCCAGAGGGTGGGGGCAACAAGGGAGAAAGCTGTGTCTCCCCGAGTTCAGAGTTTGCTCCTGTGGCGGAGGGAGAGCAGGCAGAGGGATGGAGCATGGTGGTGAAGCAGGTCAGAGAGGTAGAAGGGGGCCAGGTTATGGAGGACTTTAATGTGATGCACTGAGGGAGAGGAAGCCAATAGAGGTCTTGAAGAGACAAGAGTGATGTGGTTATGGGAGTGGGTCAGGGTTAGGAGACGGGCAGCAGAATTCTAAATTTCATGAATTTTGATGAGGGTTGTGGATGAGATACCATGCAGATGCTCTTGCTGTAGTTGATTTGTGACGTGATGAACACATGAATAAGGGTTTCAGGAACAGAGAAGGAAAGGGAAGGTCAAAGTCTAACAAAATGCAGTCACATGGCAAAAACATCCAGAGCACTTCTACCACCAACACACGCCTTTTCCTCTTCCATCACCACAGTGTGCCCCCTAAAATATGCCAGTCTAGAACCGGCCCTGCTCTCTACACACATTTATGTTTATAATATAGAAACTGAAGAAAACAATTTTCTCCTATCACTGGGTTTTAGATTTCAGAATCATAAATTGTTCATGAGGTTGTTCTTCACTCAGTCCACTGTATCTCTACAATATGTTGGCCTCACAGGAGCCGGGCTTCAGTATCTGTAAAGTTACAATATGTTTAATAGCTTTTCTGAACCAGGGATAAAACATGGCATAGATCACAGGGTTTATACAGGAGTTAAGACAAATGAGAAAGAACAAAAATGATACAAATGTTGTAGTTGTTAGACTATCTACAAAGAAAAAGCAGCAGTAATATGGACAGAAACACATCAGATAAACAACAACAAGAACACCTAGCGTTCTGGCTGCTTTTAGCTCTGATTTCTTTGTTTGTTGTTTCACTGAAAGCTGAAGTGTGACACTTCTATTGTGAGCGTGCACGGCACGAGCCTGAGTCACAGCCACCACAAATACTCTCATATACAGAACTATGATGGTTGTAACTGGAAAAAAAAAGGTTATAAACAGATCAAAAGTTCCTGCAATATAGTCAACAGAAACTGTACATTCTCCAATGCAGGAATTACTCCTGCCTGGCTGAATCAGGTCATCTTTTAAGAAGATGGTATTGTATAAAGCAGCACAGCTCCAACAAAGAAAAACACAGCGTTTAATTCTTGGCAAGGTGATTCTGGTGGGATAATGCAGAGGGTAACAAATAGCCACATAGCGATCAGCTGATATGAGAACAATGGTTCCAATTGAAGCAAAGATAGAAACAGAGGCAACATAATAGTAAAAGGAACATGTGATATTCCCGAGTATCCAACATTTTGTCTTTCTAAAATTTTCAAATGGAATGATGAAAGAGTCAATAAGGAAATCTGATACAGCCAGAGTGTCATGTTGAGGGGCAGCTTCTTGACCCACGACATACAGAATCACACACAGAGCCAGGTAAGTAGAAATAATAATAATTTATTACAAAAATAAAGAAGTTCGGAGGGTAGATAACGAGAACTGAAGGCGCTGCGACAACAGGTAGCAGGATATCCAAAAGGGGTTCTGGGAAAGGAGAGCGAGTGAGTATTTAGGAGGACTGGTGAGAATGTAGAGCTCTGAAGGGCTTACGGGTTCCTGGGGGCTGTGAAGCGTGAGGAGAGGGCAGAGTAGGTCTGGGTGAGCTGGAGGAGGATGGCGAGGTCAGGTGAGCGGCTGAGAGCGAGCGGCCAGGGGAATAGCAGTATGACGTGGCGTGCAGGTATCCGGTCAGGTATGAAGTAGAGGTGAGATGATGCTGAGAACCTGGAGGAAGGACAGGCAGGTTACTGAATTGGCAGGAGACAGGTTTGCAAGTGCAACAAACTATGGCAGACAGGTCAGAAGGCTAGAGCTACCCAAACTGAGTAATCATCCGGCGTGGTGTTGAGTCACACTGCTCCTTAAATCCCCTGGGCCTTGATGACAGGATTAGCTGCAGCTGGGAACTCTCAGACACGCCCACCTGCAAACAAGACTCAGACACAGGTAGCTCACCCTGGACCATGACAGTACCCCCCCCTCAACGGACGCCACCCGGCGGCCGAGCAGAGGAGGAGGAGGCGGAGGAGGAGGCAGCACGAGAGGCCTCGAAGTCACTGATGAGGACGGGATCGGTGATGAAGGCCCGAGGAACCCAGGAGCGGTCCTCGGGCCCGTAACCCTCCCAGTCCACCAGGTACTGGAAGCCACGGCCGCGGCGACGGACATCCAGGAGCCGACGTACAGGATAAACCAGTCCGCCCCCGACAAGCCGAGCAGGTGGAGGCGGAGCAGGCGGAGGACACAGTGGACTGGACAAGACAGGTTTCAGCAGGGAAACATGGAACACAGGATGGACCTTCATGGACGAGGGCAAGGACAGACGGACAGAGGTAGGACTGAGGACATCACTGATGGTGTACGGACCAATGAACTTGGGCGCCAACTTTTTAGTGGTGTCTTTTAACTTGATGTCCCTAGTGGAGAGCCAGACCTTCTGCCCCGGGGTGTATGCTGGTGCCGGGCGCCTGTGGCGGTCAGCCAGACGACGGTTGCGTTCCGCGGTCCGTTGCAGAGCGACCCTAGTCTGTGCCCAGGTGCGCCGGGCCCGGCGGATGAACTGGGGAGCGGAGGTTGGAGAGGTCGGGTCAGACGGAAACAGAGGAGGTTGGTATCCAAGGGCAGTTTCGAAAGGGGACTGGCCGGTGGAAGCAGAGGTGTGTGCGTTATGGGCATATTCAACCCAAGGAAGTTGTGAACTCCAGCCAGAGGGGTTGGAGGAACACACACACCGGAGCATGGCCTCAAGTTCCTGGTTCATCCTTTCACACTGCCCGTTGGTTTGTGGATGGAATCCTGAGCTGAGAGCGACCCGAGCCCCCAGGTGGCTGGCGAACTCCTTCCAGACCCGGG
>SSNS01000361.1:5705-28982 GCA_006937985.1 Aphyosemion australe
TACCGGTAACTAATGCTAACATGGCTACCGGCTAGCGGACCACCGTTGGGAGAGACACGGCAGGCTGCGGTAAGAGAGGAGACTTTAATAGAAGGAGCTTTCTTGAAGAAGGACTTTGGAACTGATACGTTGGGACCGGATTGGGAGCTTTATTATGAAGAAAAGATCAGCTGAGGTGAGTCATAAAAACAACACTTAGAGGCTGGTGTCTAGCTGTTGCGGGCGGGGTTCTCATCATATGCGGCTGCAGAGTGTTGGAAATCAATAAGACCTGACATATTTGATGTGTCTTTTGATTTCATTGTTTGTTATTCAAACTAACAAAGTCCAGCAACAGTGTAACAGCTAGTCACGTCTCTTCTTAGTTGCATTGTCAGACGCCATGCTTCCACGGCGCACTGCTGCCCTCTGCTGTTTCTTTCAGGTTACAGTCATAGTGCAAACGCGTAACTCAGAGCTCGTATGTCCCTAAATAGCTACCGTATTTCAAGATGGAGGATGACCATGGAGCGTCGACCACAATTTATGTATTAAAAATGTAAAATTTGAAGCTGAGAGGAATATTTAGAATTGATGTTGGTGAGAAATATTAATGAAAAGGGACAAGTTTGTGCACTGGATACACAGAATTTGGTAGTAAACAGGTAAAAATATTACACATTGTGGCTTTAAGCTTGGAGTGCCACTTTAAATTCTGGAGACTGAACATTTCATTGCTAATGGATTTAAGTTTTGAGGGACAATTGAAACAAACATTAAATGAATACTTTACAGCGGAGCAGAATCCCCCTCAACTCTGTGGGACGGAGCTAAAGCGGTGTTGAGAGGGAAGTGTATTGAGATTACTGTCAAACTTAAAAAAGTGAGAATGAATCACAGTTAGAGAATGATCTAAAAAGAATTGGACGTGAACACAAGATGACTGGTGATAAAAATGTATTGAAGCACTTACAGGACTGTAGAACCTCTCTGGACGAGCTTCTCACACAAAAAGACAAGGGCGTGTTTCGATACATAAACCAAAGATACTATGAAATGGGGAAGTCCAAATTAGTAAGGAGGAAGTAAGGACTTTTGTGATGGACAGTAACAGAACAAATTGATTATTAGTTTTTCAACTGAGAAAGGAGCAGTCAAACTGCTATGTTCCTAAGATAAGACACCCAGAAGGGTTGGTAAAGGTCTCAGATCTGGAGACAATAGCAGAACCTTTTCAAATTTTTTATGAAAATCTTTATGATGCACCAAATGAAATGAAAGACATAAAGTAATTGGAAGCATTGTTGAAAGACCTTAAATTAGTGAAATGTTACGAGTCTGAGGTGAATGACTTAATAGCCCCAATTCGAGACGATGAGATAAAAGAAGTCATTACATTATTGAAAAATAACAAATCTCCAGGATCAGAAGGGCTACCTGGTGAATTTTATAATAGTTTTATGGAGGAACTTGTGCCAAAACTATGCCTGGCCTTTAATTATGCTCTACAGAACAACGACCCTCCAAAAAGCTGCTCAGAGTCCATAATAACAGTAATACATAAAGAAGGGAAAGACCCATTGGACTGTGGGGCATATAGGACCATTTAGTCTGCTGATGTCTAAACGGTTAATTCTATACTGGTGAATAGGATGTAGAGATATTTAGGTAAATTGATTGTCCCAGATCAAACTGGTTTTATACCAGGCTGATATGGAGCAAACAATAAAGAAGAGTTCTAAATCTTCACCCATCCATCTATGCTTTTCAGTCTTGATGCTGAGAAGGCGTTTGATAGGGTGGATTGGGCTTATTTGGATTACACTATGAATCAAGTAAATAAAGACCCGGTGTCAAGAGTCAGGGTCAATGGACGCTGCTCTAAGTTCTTTGAGCTTAAAACAGGTGTAAAGCAAGGGAACCCAATATCTCTGATTTTATTTGCTTTGGGTAGTGAACCACTGGCTGATTTAATAAGGGGGAACTAATGCATAAAATGTCATTGTTCTCAGATAATGTACTTCTGTTTATAAGAAATCCACAGTTATTTATACCGGCTCTTATGCAAGGCCTGAGAGAGTATGGGGAGATTTCTGGATATAAGGTCAATAGCTACGTTTACATGCGCCAAAATTCCCCAATCCAATTCAAATCTTGGTTGATCGGAAATCCCAAATCTCTGTTTACATGGACACTAACTGGAATGATCCGATCATGCCGCGATGCATGCACCATGCGCAGACTTGTCTTTCCCGGAAGAAAAATTGTAAACAAACGCCATCTTGTCCGCACGTCTTTTCCCTTGCATTTTATTTGCTTATTCTCTAGCTTCGGTGAATTCCTGCTTCCTGCATCTTTATTATTATTTTTATTTATTCTTTATTTAACCAGGAAGGTCCCATTGAGATTAAAAACCTCTTTTTCAAGGGAGTCCTTGCCAAGAGGCAGCAAAAGTTACAGTTACAATTTTTTATTTTTTTTCTCAGTTACAGACATGTTATGTACAGAATTACAGAAGGCAATTACAACACAGTAACAGTACACACAGTACAGTAACTTTAGATGCACGTTAGATGCACGTGAGTGTATAACTCAGCATTTTTAGCCGTTCGGCCATCGAGACGTTCAGTAATATTGAGCTCCCGTAGTATTTCCAGTAAAAAATAGCGTTGGCAACAGACCACTTCTGTTTACCGCCCGCCATTTTTTCGATCTGTCCTGAGAATGCGCAGAGGTGAAAAGAGGCCACGCTGCAGCTGCACACATGCGCAGTGGGCATTATTTTACCCCAACGATCCGAATGGCTGTGTACATGGACGCCAATCGGATTGACAATCGGACAAAACCACCTCTCTCAATCGGAATGAAATTTCATTCGGATCAGAATATTCCAATTGACATGTTTACATGACGAATTTTTGATCCAATAGGGCGTTCATTTCGATTACTTGTGCCCATGTAAACGTAGCTAATGAGGGGAAATCAGAAGCAATGACGATAATAGCCCACGCGTTTGAACAGTCAGGTGAAATTTAGATGGTCAAGAGGTGGCTTTAGATATCTGGGAGTCATTCTGACCCATAACGCAAATCAACTATACAAAGCAAATTATGGTAAACTTATGTTTCAAATTCAAAACGACTTGTGGCTCTGACATCTGTGGTCATGAAGTCATTTGAGCACCTGGTCCTCCCCCACCTCAAGACCCTCACAGCCCCCCTCCTGGACCCCCTGCAGTTTGCCTACAGAGCCAACAGGTCTGTAGATGATGCCATCAACATGGCTCTACACTTCATCCTGTAGCATCTGGACTCCCCGGGTACCTACGCCAGGATCCTGCTCGTGGACTTCAGCTCTGCCTTCAACACAATCCTGCCAGACCTCCTTCAAGACAAACTGTCCCAGATGAACGTGCCTGACCCAACCTGCAGGTGGATCACTGACTTCCTGACAGACAGGAAACAACAAGTCAGGCTGGGGAAGAATGTCTCGGACCTGCGGACCATCAGCACCGGTTCCCCTCAGGGTTGTGTTCTCTCCCCTCTGCTCTTCTCCCTGTACACCAACAGCTGCACCTCCAACCACGAGTCTGTCAAACTAATCAAGTTTGCAGACGACACCACCGTGATTGGACTCATCTCTGATGGGGACGAGTCTGCCTACAGAATGGAGGTGGAACGGCTGGTGTCCTGGTGCAGCCACAACAACCTGGTGCTAAACTTGAGCCGTGGATGAATGAATCCACGCGCAATGCAAGAAGACAATGTCGAATGGCTGAGAGGAAATGGAAAAAGGATAGACTACTGATTTCTTTCCAGATGCTAAGAAATGCTCTTCATCACTATCAGGCTGTAGTGACGGAGGAAAGGAGGAAATATTTTTCAGAAATCATTCAGTCTGCCTGCAATAAGCCACGTGTTCTTTTTAGTGTTTTAGATCATGTCCTCAATGTCTCTCAACCTGCAGAAATTGAGGCCTCCCAGGGGCTGTGTGAATCATTTTTGACTTTTTTCATTGATAAAATATTGAACATTAGAGCTCAGATACCGTCATTTCCTCATCAGGCTGCTTCTGGATGCTGCTCTTCAACATTTTGTCAATTTGTACCACTGACACTGGATTGCTTGTGGGAGATCTTGGAACCCTTAAAACCCTCGGGTTCACCTACTGACGTGATTCCTCCCCGCCTGTTTAAGGAGGTTTTTTCCTCTGTGGGCCCTTGGGTTCTTACAATGGTTAACAGTAGCCTTTCATCTGGTGTGGTTCCAGAATCTTGGAAACATGCCATCGTCCAGCCACTACTCAAAAAGCCTGGTCTTGACCCCTCTACCATGTCTAATTATAGGCCTATTTCTAAACTTCCATTCCTTTCTAAGGTTCTGGAAAAAGTGGTGTATTTGCAACTGACTGAGTTTTTGCATGTGAATGATATTTGTGAAAAATTCCAGTCAGGTTTTAAAAAGGCGCATAGCACAGAGTCTGCACTGCTCAGGGTCTTAAATGATATTTTTTTAGCTACTGACTCTGGAGATTTTATGGTTCTGGTGCTGTTGGACTTGTCTGCTGCCTTTGACACCGTGGACCACAGTCTCCTGATTTCTAGGCTGCAACATTTTGTTGGGGTGCGAGGAGTTGCTTTGGACTGGTTTGTGTCCTACTTGGCTGAGAGGTCGTTTAGTGTATCTCTAGGTGGCTTTACGTCATCTCATTCCCCTCTCTTATGCGGGGTTCCTCAAGGATCTGTGCTTGGCCCTCTGTTATTCTCCCTTTATTTGCTGCCTCTGGGTTCTATTTTTAGGAAACATGGGTGTTCTTTTCACTTGTATGCAGACGACACCCAAGTTTACATTCCCATTAAACGTGGCCTGCCTAATTCATTAGATCCTCTCCTAAACTGCCTCGATGAGGTTAAATCTTGGATGTCGGCTAATTTTTTACACTTCAATAATGATAAGACTGAGGTCATGCTTTTTAGTCCCAGTGTGTCCAGTGCACGTTGTTCAGCTGACCTTGGTCGATTGGCCCCATTTCTGAAACCTGTAGTGACCAATCTGGGAGTTCTGCTTGACAGTGACCTAGTTCTGGACAAGCAAATTAGTGCTGTAACAAAGGCAAGTTTTTATCATTTAAGGAGGATTGCCAAGGTTAAGCATGTGCTCTCCAAGCATGACTTTGAGACAGTGATTCACGCGTTTATTACTTCACGACTGGACTATTGCAATTCACTGTACCTTGGTCTCCCTCAGTCTCACCTCTCCCGTCTTCAAATGGTGCAAAATGCAGCAGCACGCCTATTGACGGGTTTGAGAAAGAGGGATCACATCACCCCAATTTTGGCTTCCCTGCACTGGCTGCCTGTTGATTTTAGGGTTCAGTTTAAGGTGCTTTTGTTGGCTTTTAAAGCTCTCCATGGCCTTGCCCCGCAGTATCTCTCTGAGCTTTTAATTGTTCACTCCCCTTCTCGGTCCCTGAGGTCGGCTGACCAGCTTCTCCTGGAGGTGCCGAGAACAAAGCGGAGGCTCAGGGGTGACAGAGCTTTCTCCGTAGCAGCCCCAAGGTTGTGGAATACACTGCCAATTCAGATTAGGATGGCTCCCTCATTCTCTGCTTTTAAATCGCTATTAAAGACTCATCTGTTTTCAGTCGCTTTTAATTCAGTTTGAGAGTGCATCTGTTTTTAGTTGCTTTTAATTNCAGCAGCAAATCTCTGAGAACGACCCGGCCTCTGTGTGGAAACGTTTCAGAAGCATCACAAACTACAAACCCAGAAGCCCCGCCTCCACTGATAATCTGCTCCTGGCAAACAACCTAAACAATTTCTATTGTCGGTTTGATTAGCCATCAGGCAGGTCTCACACCTCATCCAGTCCCAACAGTAGAGACATTGGCCACCCACCCCCCACTCCAGAGCCATCACCATCATTGTGGAATTTACCCTCAGCACCCTCCTCCTCACCCCCCACCCAGGAGGTCTTCACACCACACACCTCCACAACAACCCTACACATCCGTGAGGCAGATGTAAAGAGGCAATTCAAGACATTAAATGCTGGAAAAGTCCCGGGCCCTGATGGTGTGTCTTCTGCCACTCTGAAGCACTGTGCTGAAGAGCTGGCCCCAGTGTTTACGGGCATTTTCAACTCCTCACTGGAGGCATGTCATGTGCCTGCCTGCTTCAAGATCTCCACCATAGTCCCTGTCCCCAAAAGCCAAGGATCACTTGACTCAATGACTACAGACCTGTGGCTCTGACATCTGTGGTCATGAAGTCATTTGAGCACCTGGTTCTCTCCCACCTCAAGACCCTCACAGCCCCTCTCCTGGACCCCCTGCAGTTTGCCTACAAAGCCAACAGGTCTGTAGATGATGCCATCAACATGGCACTACACTTCATCTTGCAGCATCTGGACTCCCCAGGTACCTACGCCAGGATCCTGTTTGTGGACTTCAGCTCTGCCTTCAACACAATCCTGCCAGACCTCCTTCAAGACAAACTGTCCCAGATGAACGTGCCTGACCCAACCTGCAGGTGGATCACTGACTTCCTGACAGACAGGAAACAACAAGTCAGGCTGGGGAAGAATGTCTCGGACCTGCGGACCATCAGCACCGGTTCCCCTCAGGGTTGTGTTCTCTCCCCTCTGCTCTTCTCCCTGTACACCAACAGCTGCACCTCCAACCACGAGTCTGTCAAACTAATCAAGTTTGCAGACGATACCACCGTGATTGGACTCATCTCTGATGGGGACGAGTCTGCCTACAGAATGGAGGTGGAACGGCTGGTGTCCTGGTGCAGCCACAACAACCTGGTGCTAAACACCCAGAAGACAGCAGAGGTTGTTGTGGACTTTAGGAAGCACACAGCCCCACTCCCCCCATAACCCTGTCTGACACTCCCATCACGATGGTGGATTCATGTCGCTTCCTGGGCACCACCATCACCCAAGACCTCAAGTGGGAGCCCACCATCACCTCCATCATAAAAAAGGCCCAGCAGAGGATGTACTTCCTGAGGCAGCTGAAGAAATTCAACCTGCCAGCACAGTGGATGAGGCAGTTCTACACCGCAGTCATCGAGTCCATCCTCATCTCCTCAATCACAGTGTGGTACGCTGGAGCCACCACCAGGGACAAGAAGAGGCTGCAGCGTGTTGTACGCTCTGCTGAGAAGGTCATTGGCTGCAAACTCCCCTCCATACAGGACCTGTACACCTCCAGGACATTGAGGCGTGCAGGTCGGCTCACAGCTGACCCGTGTCATCCTGGACACTGTCTCTTTGACCCGCTCCCATCTGGCAGGAGGTTCAGATCCATTCGGACCAGAACCTCTCGCCACAAGAACAGTTTCTTCCCCTCTGCTGTTAGACTCATGAATGTCAATCCTAGGGCTGCCCACTCCAGTCGCTTGGTCCCAGTCACATGACCCAGTGTTGTGTTTGTACCTGAAGCTGATCCACTCTGATTAGTACCTGCACTGTGTATATAGTAGCTGCTTCTCTAATTATTGCCACCCTTTTTATATTAATTATTTTATCATGAGTATATTATTACTTCCTATATTTGCTTATCTCTTATTTTTTATCTTTCTTTTTGCACCAAGTACCGCAGCAATTTCCTAATGTTGTGATTTCTCACACACCTGGCAATAAAACCCTTCTGATTCTGATTCTGAATGATGAGAGATGCTTCCTTTGTCTTTGGTCGGAAGAGTACGAAACTATCAGGATGAATGTTCTGCACTGTTTTATTTTCACTAACCTCCTTTTACGGTGCCTGTAACGGCTTTTACATTCTTGGATAAATGTGTCTCTAAATTCATATGGCAGAACGAAAGACCAAGAGTCAGACTTAAAGTTCTCTGTGCACTCAGAGATAAGCGTGGGTTAGCCTTGCCTCATTTCAGAAAATACTATTGGGCAGCACAACTTGGAAAAGTAGTTTCATGGATAAGATTAGACAAGGAAACAAAATGGGTACAGATAGAACAATCGTCTATTTCAACCCTTCCTAAGTCTAAAGGACAGGTCTAAACTTAAAATACAAAATGAATGGATAAATTATACATTAAAGATTTGGGACAATGGTTAAATTTGTCCATATCTATATCAAGAGCACTCAAAAATAACTATGGTTAGTGATTTCCTACCAGCAGAAATCATCATCGGTTGGGCGAGGAAAGGTCTCATCGCTTTAAATCAATTATTAGAACTTTCTCGCAACTACAGGCAAAATTTGGCATTGAGTCAAAAGATTTATTTTGATATTTTCAAATTGGACCTTATGACACATACAGAATGGGATAAAACCAGGGAAGTTCCATCTACGTTTGAACAATACTAGATAGACTCAAAAGTCCAACACTAAGAATACAATATCCTGCTTACACAGGATCTGCATGGATATGTCAGTAAATACATTGGCGGTGGAAGGTAGATGGGAATTGGAAGCTAATACTATAAATGCTGATGTAGACCGGGAGGGCTCCTGGGTGCCTTGGATGAAAAGTAGCCCAACTTAGAGAGCATTAATTTGGAAGCTGAGCATGAGATACTTCAAAACCCCTTTGGTAATGGCCACATATGACAAAAACTGTTCCCCCATGTGTTGCAGGAGTTGTGGTTTGATGGGGGACCTCACTCACATTTTCTGGGATTGCCCTAAACTATAACAATTTAGGACAAATGTGAAGCTACAAATAAGTGGGATCCTTCATTTAAATAGATTATTAGAACCACAACAACTAATTTTGGGCATTGTTTCGATAATGGATTTTGGAATAAATAAGGTGTATATACTCAGGGTGCTTTTCCTGGGCGCACATAAAATGATTACAGCTTAAGCCCCCTCCACCCACACTGGACCAGTGGAATCACAGGCTCAAGGAGATAAACTGCATGGAACGGATAACCGGTTTCAAATAGACGTGTATATTAAAAAAGTCCTATCATAAAATCTTTAGAAAAATGAGAAAACTGTATAAATGCAATTAGACTTAATGACACACAATAAGGTTTGTAAAGAATGTACCTGTATTTTTCACTATGGGATTGTTTTGTTGCCTGCCATAATGATATTAGTATGAGGATCTGTACTAAACGAGCTCTGTCAAGGAAACTGTTCTAATGAAAGTAAAAAAAAATGTGGGTCATTGTTTATAGAAGAAATAGAAAGAGATTTAAGATACACTGATATTAATATTTGCAGTGGGGACAAAACAAGTTGCTACATTCCCAGCATTATTAACACAAACGTAGGCAGAATGACAAAACCATTCCCAGTCTGATGTGTAACAGGGTTACCAGTAACAGTGGTGAGAGTGAAATAAGCTGTTGTGTTTAGTTTTTGTACCTGAGCATCAGATTGTGACACTGTGTGAATCTCAACATGAGTGAAGGTTTCATTTGGAGCATCGGGTATCTTCTCATCACTGAGAAACAGAAGAGTTCGACTTTATGCACTTTTATAGTCAGAATAAGCTACTGATTAACTCAATAAGATGAGGAGGAGAGCTGGAGATCAATAAAGAGCGAAGTTAGAGCAGAACATTTGATAAAAGTCAGAATGCTTCACATACCAGACAGGTTCTTTCATCCTCTCAGTACAGATGTCAGTTTCTGCAAAAGCAACAATGATCAGCATAAATACAATGGTGTGGATGTTACTATGCTGATGAGTGATCTTTATTGTTGTCAAGAGAAACTGATGATAGATTATTTTGGTGTGTCGCATTAACACACATTTAGATAAAAGAAAACATGGTGAGTATTTGTGTCAGATGACGTTTGACCCCATGTACTATGCAGCTCATGCAGGGTCACGTTTATTATACTTTTGTTTTAAGATCAGATAAGAACAGATAAAACTTTAGTATCCATATACTGTACATGGAACATTGTCATGCTGTACTGTAATAAAACACACTAACAAATAAAAACATACTTCTTTAACATACATACTTTAAAAACTAGCTGATGGCTTCTGTTCAAACAAACCCTCTGATAATGTGAAGCTTGTTGGAAGGCGTCCTGCAGCAGGAAGCCATTACTTTTGTTCTCCAGGTCTCCACGGTGATGAGTGACAATAGTGACAATAACAGACGATGTTTGGTCTGGTTGCTTTTGTTTGAGACCCTGTCGGGTTTTAATGAAAGCCACAGGAATCCTCTGCTTATTATTGAAGAGGAACCATGTGAATCAAATTATTGCACTGAAGGTTTTACCAAACTCAACTTTAACCAAGACATTTAAATTTCTGTTACCTTATAACAGGGGTCCCCAATCCTGGTCCTGGAGGGCCGCTATCCAGCAGGTTTTGTGGTTTCTCTGCTCAAACACACTTGATTCAGTGGTTGAATCACCTGTGCAGCAGCTCATCAAGCTCTGCTGAAGCCTGCTAATCATCTGCTGATTGAAATCAGGTGTGTTGAAGCAGAGTTACAACTAAAACCTGCTGGATACCGGCCCTCCAGGACCAGGATTGGGGACCCCTGCCTTATAAGAACCAGAACCTCTCGCCACAAGAACAGTTTCTTCCCCTCTGCATTTGGACTCATGACTAACAATCCTAGAACTGCCCATCCCAGTCACCTGACCCAGTGTTGTGTTTTACCTGACTGTCCTGCTCTGATCAGAACCTACACTGTCTTGTAGGTCGTTTTCCTAATTATTGTTGCTCTGTTATTGTTTTATTGTGCTTATTGTTTTATTTTTGCACCAAGTACCGCAGCAATTTCCTAATGCTGTGAACCTGCTCACACACATGCCAATAAAACCCTTCTGATTCTGAAATGTTTGTGTGCTTCGACACTGGAGACGGCTTTATGTCCGTTTCAATCACAGTTTCTGTCAAATTTCAGAATTTGTTCTAAAATGAATAACTTTACAGGAGTTTAAACATGAATGCAGCTGAAAATAAGGAGTTTCATTTACCCGGGGTCTCCTTATTTACAGACTGATCTTCATTTTGACCTTCACCTATTGTCATGCTTCATGGTGCTACAGGTGACCAAAATGAGTCACCTCTGAGGAGGGTCAGGCAATTAATTAGGATGCTTCCTGGACTCCTCCCAGGAGAGAATATTCCAGCATATCCTGCTGGCAGGACATTCTGGAGGGATCATTTCTCTAGACTCTAGGCTAGGCTGATCAATCTGTAAGCGTTATCAATGTACCTTCTAACTGCAAGGTAGGGTTATCTTTTCCAGAACATTTGGATTTCTTTGCCTTCAGGATCTGCTGAAGGACAGCCTCCACGATTGGCATCACCATGGTAACAGCTGAGGTGTTTTGGACCCACATGGAGAGGAAGGAGCAGCCAGACATGAAGCCCAACATCAGCCTGGAGGCAGCATAAAGGTGGACACATGTAAACAGGATGCAGTGTGTGAGTAAATCAGGACCACTCTCCTCTAACATTTAAACCTAGTGTAATAAAATAAGATGAGAGGTTCTAACCAGGCCGGGTTCACTCCCACTATTGTAACAAGCCTCAGGGCGATTCTGCGATGGAGACCCCACTTCTCAATAGATGTACCAAGACAGATGACCCCCACTAACAGGAAGTGAAAGTTGTTGAAATAAGCCTTCGCCACCTGAAAGATGAATAGACAGTTTTAGAGAAATAAAGTAAAACATGTTGTTTGTTTGGTTTTTAGCACAGAACATGTCCACCAAAATCATCAGGACAGTTCTCACCCAGGCAACTATCTGTTTCAGCTGCTGGACTCAGGGAAACAGTTCTGCAGCCTGACAGCCAGAACCGAGAGACTCAGAAGGAGCTTTAACCCGCAGAGTATAGGGCTCTTCAATCAGATCTCGCCCCACCACCATAACTAATACTAGCCCCGCCTCACCTGTACACTGCATTACTGCATTATGAATCAACATATAAACAACGTCACCTCGTTAACTCCCGTAGCCTTCCCTTCATTCCACATGCTGATGTTATATCCCTCTGCACATACACCTGAACATTTACATGCATATTCCTGACTCGAGAGTATTTTTACATTTTTTTTTCACTTACACGCCTACACTCTTGCACCTCAATCACTACTTGCACATATATGGTTTGTTTGTTTGTATATAAAACAGATTTATTTGTGTTGATTGTCTATGGAGCGACTCAGGGTTCCATTTCACTGCAGGTTGGTATGACTGAGCATGTGACGAATAAAACTTTTGAATCCTTTCTTTAAGGCTGACTTACGTTTGAGGACTTCATAATTCCAAGGATGGGGAAGAGAATGGCGGGGAGCATGGCAGTCATCGGCAGTGGGATGACCTCTGTAACCCAGTACACGGCCATCAGAACCATCACAAAAGCACATCCTGCCTCCTAAATGACAAAGAGTTCATGGAAAAAAACCCGTTTCAGCACAAACTAAACGGAACGAAACGTGTGAAATAACTTTAGCTGAGGTCTCTGAGGGACCCATGAGGCTACAGGGATGATTGTCTAAAATTCTGACTTAAACTGACCTTTTTATTCTTCTTTCACATCTTCTCTTGTCTCTAAACAAGACTATCCGTTTCATTTTTTGTGTTTTACATTGTTTAAAATCCTGCTCAGGCTGTTCTTTGTCAAATTTCTTTTTTTTCTTTTCATGTACTTTAGGTTTAATCTGTTGTGTTGGTTCTGTTTCTGTAGAATGATATAAATAATGTTCTGATTTAAACAGCCTGGTCCTTGAGCATTTTTGCATCCTCAGGTCAGGTCTAATCTGTGCAGTTTGTCCCTGACTGCAGATAAATGCAGGTTTACCACCACTCAACACGAGAGCACAGTCCTGTGGATCTTTAGCTCAACGCCCTGCTGCTCCTGGTGTTTCAGAAGCTCTGCTCTTCGTACCAAATAGCTGAGATTAACAATAACTGGCCTTATCTCAAAGCACTTTTCTATTAGAATTAAAAACTTGTGTTTTGAATGCTCAGCTTTTTCCATGTAATATGATCATTTTATTTTCAAGACTAATATGGACTCAGATTTTAACATTGAATTCTGACGCCTGCAGGAAAAGCTCTAAATCTCAACACCTTTATTAAACCTGAAGAATGCAGCTGTAGGAACATCAGTGTAGCATGTTAGAAACCACATTCCTGTCTGAGGGAGTGCTTAAATCAACACGAATGATTACAACATATTTAATCTATATTTTATAGCAGGGGTCCCCAATCCTGGTCCTCAAGGGCCGGTATCCAGCAAGTTTTAGTTGTAACTCTGCTTCAACACACCTGATTTCAATTAGCAAGTGATTAGCAGGCTTCAGCAGAGCTTGATGAGCTGCTGCACAGGTGATTCAACCACTGAATCAAGTGTGTTTGAGCAGAGAAACCACAAAACCTGCTGGATAGCGGCCCTCCAGGACCAGGATTGGGGACCCCTGTTTTATAGCATTAATGTTCCACTAAGCTTGGTTTACTTTTATATAAGCTGATGCTACGTGCAGAGAAACTCACCTGTGTGTTGATCACCAGAGGGATAGGGAGCAGCAGCAGAGGTGTGAGGATGAGCAGCACAAAGCTGCGATAATTCCACAATTGTTTCCACAAAGTTCTCAACATTGTCTTCTATTTCCTGTCGTCTTCGTGTTCCTGAGTTTGGACTTTTCTCGTCCAGCTGTGGGACGTCAGAAAGGGCGCTGATTGACCCCGTTACTGAGCAGGCTGGAACACAGAGTCAGGTATGTTCTCAGGTTATTTGTTCATATTTGACCCTCAGATGTCAGTCACTGCTGCTTATCTCTGTTCTGACACAAAGGCAAGATAACGTCATGACGCAGCATTTCATTTATAGCACATAAAAGGTGGCGCAGCGCAGTTCTCCTGCAGTGGTCTGATGTAGAGACTTTATTGACTGCATTTAGGATAATGAAACAATCAATTTACAGATCTGTTTTTCAAGGAAGTCATCTAGAATAGCTGATGTGTCTGAGTACTTTATTGGGTTATAAAACTGATAAAAGAATTAAAAAAATCTCAATCTGAAATAAAAATAAAAAACAAATCAAAATGTTCTTACTTGTATGAGAAGAGGAATTATAAAATAAATTATAGGGGTCACTTTTAACGTGACAAACGAGCAGCTAAGAGTAAAGCACCACATTAAATAACCAAAGGTTAGAGTTGCAGCAACCAAACCAAAATGGATGGAATCACATCTAAATCTAAAAATCTACATAAACATTTTGGTGGCTTTTAAACTAAATATATAGCTATGATGTAAATTTAGACAACATTTATCTTACTTTTATGCCGTCCATCTAACCCTAACCCACCAAAACAGATCTCCTCACCACCTTGGCTGCACCTAGAAATACTGTCCATAAAAGTTATGAACAGAATCGGTGGTAAAGGGCAGCCTTGTCATTGGCAGCGGTTTTTAGACAAATCCACTTCATCTCCACAACATATTTATAGCTAAACTATGTTAGAGCGTTGCAAATAGCCATGACATTTTTTTTAAGCAAATCTGATTTCCAAATGTACTATAACAGTTTTATAGATGGGATTTCCTCTCACAGACCTAAAACATGCATGTTAAATGGTAAATAGTCTGTATTACAGCGCCTTCTAGAGTCCTTGAACCCCCAAGGTGCTTTACAACACAGCTATCATTCATCCGTTCAAACACACATTTACACACTGTTAGGATAAGTGGACACTCCATAATAGACTGCATAATAGACTGGAGACCCACCCAGGGTCTCTCCTGTCTCTCACCCGATGACTGCTGGAGATACCCACTATGACCCTAGTGAGGATGAAGTGGTTCAGAGAATGGATGGATGAATGGTTATATAGACAAATGGATTATGTTGGATGGATGGATGGATGGATGGATGGATGGATGGATGGATGGATGGATGGATGGATGGATGGATGGATGATGGTTGGGTGGATGGATGGATGGATGGATGGATGGATGGATGATGGTTGGTTGGATGGATGGATGGATGGATGGATGATGGTTGGATGGATGGATGGATGGATGGATGGATGGATGGATGGATGGATGGATGGATGGATGGATGGTTGGTTGGTTGGTTGGTTGGTTGGTTGGTTGGATGGATGGATTGATGGATGGATGATGGTTGGTTGGTTGGATGAATGGATGGATGGATGATGGTGGTTGGATGGATGGATGGATGGATGGATGGATGATGGTTGGTTGGATGGATGGATGGATGGATGGATGGATGGATGGATGGATGGATGGTTGGATGGATGGATGGATGGATGGATGGATGGATGGATGGATGGATGGTTGGATGGATGGATGGATGGATGGATGGATGGATGGATGGAGGGATGGATGGATGGAGGGATGGATGGATCACGTAGGACTCTGTGCTCTATAGCTACACCTGCTGCTTGCTAAAGCTTTGAATTAAGTAAGCCTGAAAAGGTTTGAAGCTTAACTTCCCCTAACTGGGAGTTCAGAGGGTTCAGGTCACACTGACTGTTTTTTTACTATTTCATTATTCATGACTCTTGTTTCTCACGCAGTTTTCACTAAAATCAGCTGAATACAGAACCTTATGTTCCAAAATATGAGGCTAATCTTTAACACGAATCGTCAAAGCAAGTTCAGAATTACATTTTAAGGTTGTGGTTGACAAATAAAACAAGCCTGGTTTATGTATAAAAGACATGATTGTATCATTTACACGAGAAGACAAAAAAATATTTAGTTATTCTCAGAAAATGAGAACAGATTTTCTCTGAAAAGAAACCCTTAGAATCATAGTTGGCTAGTGGTGTTATTGAAGATTTTCACTCACTGATTCTCTAAACATTACTGTTCTGCCTTAATCCTGATGTTTTTTATTAAACATATCTGACAGTACATGTAGACTTCACTACATGTTAATATAATAATATTACAAATGCTAATATGACTTTTGTACTATTGCAAATGGTCCCTTTGCCTTCATTATCAGTCATATCCTTTCAAGTGCATTCTTTAACAGCTGATTTGAGTCTGCTTCATTAATCATTAACACGCCGTTTGAGACACAAGTCTTGCTCTACATTCAAAGGAGCTGCCATAAACGCTCGTTAAAACAAATCAAAGCCATGTTTACACTTCAAGTACTGACTGACATCTAATCTCATGTTGTTGAGAAAACCCTCTGAGTACTCATGTTGACTTAAACAACTACGCTCCTGTAAAGGAGTCAATAACAAAAGGTTAAAAACAACCTTTTGAAACTATACAAAAAAGCCTTTTTCAGGCTGGTTTGGAAAAGCGTGACGAGAGCTGACTGACTGCAGCCACAGGACCTGACTGTGGGTTTTGGTAAGTAACACAAATATAGCCAGTGTGGAATCACGCTGGCCTGAGCCTGTTGGACACGGGTTAGAGGAGCAACATCTGCAAGAGTCACACAGAATGTATAAATAAGTTTTGTAAAAGGCCAGTCACATGAGGTAGATTATGTGATTCCAAACAGATTTTCTTCTTCTCCCAGTTTAGTCCCCACATGTCTCAACTATGTTTCAATTGGATTGAAATTTGGAGCCAAATGCTGTGAAAATTGTCTCGCATTTCTCACTTTAATTCAATCCTCTGTTACCTAAACTGCTTCATCCGGACTAGGGTCGTTGGTTTACATCTACAGCAGTTATTGGGCCAGAGACATGGACACGTCTTCAGGCCATCACAAGGAATCAGAGACATAAACACACTCACGCCCAGGGAAAATTTAGACTCTGACAGGCATGTTTTTGATCTGTGGGAGGAAACCAGACTATTCATGCCTGAGAAGAACATGCTAACTCCATTTCATTCATTTCATTTATTAATTTATAGAGCACCTTCCACAACCTTTAGGAGAAGCCCAAGGTGCTGGACACCACACTAAAAAGCTATTGCATAAAAGACACAATAAAAATAAAAAATAGAATAAAAAAGTAAAAACATAGTAAAACAGCATAAAACAGATAGAAAAAAAAACCCAACAACAATAAAATCAAGACCCCAATGGAGAAAATGCCTGGACATAATAATGGGCCTTCAGACGGGACTTAAAAATCTGAAGGGAAGGCGCCAGCCTAACAGTCAGAGGAAGACCATTCCACAAGAATGGTGCAAGGACAGCGAACGCACGATCTCCCCTTGATTTGCACCTGGAACGAGGGACCACCAGTAATTCCTGGTCAACAGAGCGAAGAGAGCGGGTGGAGACATGCCTATGTAATAGTGCCGATAAATAGGCAGGAGCAGTACCATGAAGAGCCCTAAAAGCAAGAATCAGTACTTTAAACTTTGCTCTGTACTGCATGGGAAGCCAGTGTAGTTTCGCCAAGACCGGTATAATATGATCATGGCGTCTTGTGCCTGTCAAGAACCTAGCAGCTGAGTTTTGGACCAGCTGTAGGCGAGCAATCGCACCCTGACTCAGACCGGCATACAGTGCATTGCAGTAGTCGAGTCTGGACAGGACAAAGGCATGAATAACAGACTGTAAATGTTCCCTGGACAGCAGGGGCTTGATCTTAGCTAGGCGTCTCAAATGAAAAAAACTGGAACGTACTACCATGTTAATTTGAGCATCAAATTTCAGTGAGGAATCAATTTTTACACCAAGATTGGTAACAATATTTCTCTTATACTGTGCCAAAGGGCCAAGGTCCACACAGAAAGATTACAGCTGAGAGTTGAGCCTGCAACCCTCTTGCTGTGAGGCATCAACTGCACCACCATACTCTAACTTATGGAAAGTAAATGAAGAAGGGATCCCTGACTGGTTCCAGATCGCTGCAGTGAACGTGACTTTCTGAGTTTTTATACCTGTCCAAAAGTAACAAACTGTGTTTGTAGACCAGCTGAGTCCAGGAACCAAACTGTAACGTTGGACATTACAGCAGGTGTTGTTTCAGAATTTCATCAAAACCTTTTACTGTCTGTTTCATAATTCTGGGCCTTTTTTAGACGCTACATTAAAAGAAAAACTAAGCAGCAGTTTGAAAATGTTTGTTGCTTTAAATTTGGACAGATTTTAGGTTTTAAAAAGGTCTGAAGATTTTGTAAACATGAGTGACCCCTCACATGTTTATGTAAAACAACCATGGCTGCAGCAGTTTTGGTCCTACAGTGTTGGACATTACATTAGACCAGGGGTTCCCAAATACTTTTCTTTGAGGACCCCCTTGCCTGTGTCCAAGACAAGCCAGGACCCCCAACCCCAACTCCTACATGCATAAACACATTAAATGTGATGATTTGCAAACTTTCTACAGACATTCAGAGTTATAACTTTAATATGGAGTTCTGGTTATACTGTAGGGTGTGTTATTAGGATTTTATAAATGTAATTTTTACAAATAAAATCTTGCTAACCTCACAACCTCAGCAAAGACAAAATTATGGGGACCCCATGTAATCTTGTGGGGACCCCATTTGGGGTCCCGACCCCTGATTTGGGAACCCCTGCATTAGAGGATATCAGAGTGCCTTGGCAGCCTTGACATGACCTGTAAGTTAAAAGTGTAACTTAGTTCATTTAGGGTGAAAGATCATGGCCTCCATGAGGCTACAGTGGTGTGCTCCAACACAGCAAAGACAACACACCACACACATTGTGAGAACGGGCCAAGACAATCCAGCATGTTGAAAATCCCAGATTTACGATCCGAGCGGTCCCAACATCCTTCCGAGCAGACCAGAGCTCTCCCAACACGCCACTCTTGGCAAAAATATATGATGAGATTCTTTTAAAAGCCATTATGTTAATTGGACGTTAATAAGATAAAAACAGCTATGAAATGTTTGAATCTGAAGTTGTTATAAGAGTAGAAAACATACTGGGATCTGTTATTCCAGGCAGCGTTAGGGGAAACTAGTCCACACATCCTCTACTTGTTTCTGTGACAAAGGTCAAATCAGAAATCTGCTGAAAGTTCAACCAAACCTGGTAACAAGAGCTCATCACGCCTATTATTGTCTGTCTGAGGACTTGACTGGAATATGAGATCCATGTTAGCTGATTAGCTCTGACAAATCTTGTTATGTACAATTGTTACCCGCAGAGCTGTGATGTGAGATCTTCCAGCTTTTAAAAAACAACACAGGTCAGCGCTCTCACACTTACAGCTATGAAAAAAATCAGCATTTAGAGTAACTTCATATCTTTGAATAAACACATCAAATCTGAGTCACATGGGGACTACTCACAAAAAGGCATTTAAAAACAAAATACCAAGCTGCCCAATGATTTATACTGGTGGTAGTAAACCATTTCACTATCAAAACAGTTTTGTTTTCAAAATGCAGACAAAGTTCACGGAGGTTCATCCCGTTAGACGTGCCGACAGAGATAATCTGTTGAAGTAATATCAGAAATAGTTCCTGACCATGGGAGCGATGTATCCTACCTTGCTGCCTGGTTGACACCTTGGGCTCTGTGTGGCTGTGAAAGCATGGCCGTTTAAAAAGCCCCTGACTGGACCCTACCACTTGGAAGCCATTACCATTTAAACTTAGACAGACACACGTCTACAAAAACAACTCAGTGTGATTCGTCTTCACGGAAACAGAAGAATGTATTCATTCGTAGATTTCTAGGACATCTGGTATCCTTTAACTTTTTATCTTGAAGCCATGGAGAGATGGTTAAACAGTTGCTAGGTCTTTTTGGGACCTTTGACTTGTGGTTAATACTTCTGATCAGAAAAAAATCAGAAGAAACCAAAGAAAACTCAATGAGCAAAGATCAAATATAACAAAGCACTGACTGAAATTCCTCATAACTAAGTTGGCCGATTGTTAACTGGCCATTAAACACAAAGAGAAACCTAGAAAGGCTGAACCTTTGACAAGTTTAAGGTTGGGACTTCCTGTCTGCTTTTTAAAACTAAAAATAATCTGAACATGTCTTTTCTGAAAACTCATGCAGACACTCTTATACCTCTTTTTCATCATTTACTAAATTTGTGTATCAGACAATCTGTGTTCCCTGCCATGTGGAAATCAGCCCAGATCACTCCTATTTTCAAATCTGATGACCCTACAGATGTTTCTAACTACCGTCCAATTGCAATTCTCCCTGCTATTTCTAAACTACTTGCAAAAATATTATATAATCAACTAATCACATACCTTGAAGATAACAACCTGCTCAGTGCCAACATGATTTTCGACCGCACCGGTCAACCATGTCTGCTCTGCTTTTCTTAACAGAGCAGATTCGAACATCATTAAACAAAGGCCATGTTACTGGAGTTATTTACATTGATTTTCGAAAAAAGCCTTTGACACAGTAAATCATCAGATTCTGTTAAATAAACTTCTTTCTTTTAATTTTTCTGCATCAGTAATAAGCATGTTTGAGTCATATCTAAGTGATAGGTCTGACTGTAAAAATTGGCACAGCAATATCACCACCACTGAAATGTTCTCTGGGTGTTCCACAGGGCAGCATTTTAGGCCCTTTACTCTTCATCTTGTACATTAATGATCTTTCATGTGCCCTTAATTTTTCCAGTTCACTTCTGTACGCTGATGACACTGTTGTTTTTCTGTCTGGTCCAAACACTGCCATAATCAATGACAAACTTAACTCAGACCTTCAGCACTTATTTGACTGGCTGCAAGACAATCATTTAACAATTAACATTAAGAAAACAGAATGCATGTATTTTTACTCAAATCAGACTCAGCTGTCATTATCCAATCCTGTTACATTATCCAGTCATATATTATCAGTTGTCTCCACATATAAGTACTTGGGAGTCATTTTGGACTCACATCTTACGTATAGTAAACATGTTCAAACCCTAACCGGAAAGTTAAAACAAAAGCTGTATGTTTATAGTAAAATCAGGCCTCATCTGTCTTTTTCTGTTTCCAAAACATATCTTCACGCAATTGTTATGTCAACTTTGTCTTACTGTCTTCCCATTTGGTCACTTACAACAGAGGAACTTATTCAGCCAATAGTTCAACTCTATAATAGAGCCTATAAAATCCATAACAGGTTGCCATACTGGACCCATCACTGTTCTGCTTTATCACAGTCAAATGCCTTGACATTTCAGTGTTATACCAAAAGTCTTGGAATTAAATTCTACTATCAAATCGTAAACAGCCACACACCATCAGGCCTTACATCGCTGGTCCCTAAGCGCAGTTCAAGCTCTGTGCATGTTACTAGGTTGGCCACAAATGGTCTTTTACCTTTACCGGCCTTTAGGAATTCCTATGGACAGAGGTCTTTCTTTTATGTGTTCACTAAAATCTGGAATGAGACTCCACAAGACATTAGGACTATACCATCGCAAAGTTTATTTAAAAGAAAATTTGTTTTTTATCTACAGGCCAATTACATCTGTAACCATTGAGGAAGGCGGCTGCTTAACCCTCTTTTATTATTGTCTCTTATAATTGTATAGATGCTGTATGATTGTTTTATCTAGTCCTGGTATGTATGACTGTGTGTTTTGAGTTGTATGTTCTGCAGAACAGGAACCTGCTGAAAAACAGTTTTTTACTGAGTCAGGCCAGATTGTTTTAATCTTTTCCTGTTTAATAAATGAAATGAAAACTCTTAGCAAGTTTTGTTTTTCTAGAGGTGGATCCGTGGAGCATTCAGAGATGTACTCTTACATGCTAAAACATTCATAGAGCTGTATACCACTGAGGATCCCTGCACTGAAAGTGAACATGATTCGGTTGTTGAAACCTCCACATTTGAAGCTACTGACCAGTTTTTAATCTGCAGCGCTAAAGCCACCTGTGGCTCCGTACTCAGCCCCGTCTAGTGGCACCTTGCAGCTTTTATTTTTTTCAATCTGAGTCAATATTTATACTTGGGGAAACAGGAAATGGTGGTTTCAGCAGCTTTCCAAGCTGAGGTTTTTGTAATACACAATTATTACAGGAAATTATCCCAATACTCTTTTTTGTGAAAGTTATATCAGTTATTATAAATGCTCTGTGCACATTTTTGTACCAAAAGTGACCAAAATAGCTTGAGTTCTTATTAAAATGAATCTGAAGAAAAATACATGGGGGCAGTTAGAGGACAGTGGATGGATGAGTTATTATCCAGCCATTAAAGGAGTGGAACACTTGTTTAATCAATATATTTGCAGTGGTCTCTAGTAGGAATGAATGCCTTGTAAATAATTCTCAGTGGGAAAAATTATACCGGTGCACCATTTCTAGGACATAAAAATTACCTGCATCACAGCAGCCGCAACAATAACCGTTCGTAACCTCGTCCTCCGCCTGTGGTCGTCAACAAGTAGCAGTAATTCTGCTTGTAAAAACAAAAAGACAAAACGCACTTGGACTATTGATAACGCGAGCACAGCTCTGAGGGCATCCATGTTCTGATCGCACGTGGCCGTCAGCATTTTTGTCGCAGACAGTGACGTTGTGAAACCTAAAACTCCGGTTATTTCTGTCCACACAGAAACGATTAAAATGGAGAAAACGCAAATCTTCACTTTGGCCGGAGTTTATAAAAAGATTAGTTTTTGTTGCGTAAATCTGCGTTTTCATGTGGATGACAGACCGAATCGTAGAAAAATATCTTTGCTTTGGCAGATACCCAGCTACGTGTGGACAGGGCCTTATTTCCTGATATGTGGACATCTCTCCTCTGATTGGCTAACAGCAGCACGACTCTACCACTGACTCTGTTTGCTCTGCAACGTTGATGTTTTATCTCCACTAATAACACAAGCCTGGAGGAGTTCTGCTGTGTGGTGGAGTTGCTAATGCTAACGTTAGCTTCTACTAGCTGAGACGTTCTCTGCTGTTTCCTGGACGCTAAACCAACAACAGCCTTCCCCGTCGTGAGTCAAGATGGGTGAGTCCATTAATGTTATGTGACAGTGTGACGTAGATCTGTCAGGATTTTCTAATCCTAGAGTTTCACCTAGAGTCTATTTTCTATCAGAAGCTAATGCAGGAGATAGGTGGAGGAGACTATTTTCATGTTCAGCCTGCATGAAACACTCAGAGTGGCCAGTTATATCCATCCATCCATCCATCCATTTTCTCCCGCTTATCCGGAGTTGGGTCGCGGGGGCAGCAGCTTAAGGAGGGAAGCCCAGACCTCCCTCTCCCCAGCCACTTGGGCCAGCTCCTCCGGGGGAATCCCAAGGCGTTCCCAGGCCAGCCGAGAGACAGAATCTCTCCAGCGTGTCCTGGGTCTTCCTTTGGGTCTCCTCCCGGTTGGACGTGCCCGGAAAACCTCACCAGGGAGGCGTCCAGGAGGCATCCTAATCAGATGCCCGAGCCACCTCAACTGGCTCCTCTCGATGTGAAGGAGCAGCGGGTCTACTCCGA
>SSNS01000361.1:30685-64098 GCA_006937985.1 Aphyosemion australe
ACACGCACACACTCACACACACACACACACTCACACACACGCACACACACACACTGACGCCACGCAGCTTTTTGTAAGGAAGAGGCCGCAGAATTATCCGCGCTCCTTTGACCCACCCAGCCGTTTCTCTGTTCCTGTCTGCTGTGATGAGCGCAGCGCGCGCGCGCGCGCACACACACACACACACACTGATGCCACGCAGCTTTTTGTTTAATAAGGAAGAGACCGCAGAATTATCAGCGCTCCTTTGACCCACCCAGCCGTTTCTCTGTTCCTGTCTGCTGTGATGAGCGCAGCGCGCGCGCGCACACACACACACACACACACATACACACTGCTGCCACGCAGCTTTTTGTTTAATAAGGAAGAGACCGCGGACTTCGCGGTGACCCACCCAGCCGTTTCTCTGTTCCCGTCTGCTGTGATGAGCGCAGACACCGGGCAGACTTCTCCGCACTCCTTTGACCCGCCCACATCACTGATATGTTCGCGCCAAATTTTCGCGCGCATTTCTGAGACCGCCTATCACGTCCGCATTCCAAAGGGTGTCCTGGAAGACGTGTGTAAACAACCTGGCGGGGCCGGGGCCGACTGAGGCCGACCGATCGGAGCCGACCCGGTGCTAGTGTGTAAGTGCCATTAAACTCCTCCACTTGGGGCAGGACCTCACCCCTGACCTGGAGAAGGCATTCTACCCTTTTCCGACTCAAGACCATGGTCTCGGATTTAGAGGAGCTGATTCTCATCCCAGCTGCTTCACACCCGGCTGCGAACTGCTCCAGCGAAAGCCGGAGATCACGTTCTGACGAAGCCAACAGGACCACATCATCTGCCAAAAGCAGAGACCTGATCCTTAGGCCACCAAAACGGATCCCCTCACCACCTTGGCTGCACCTAGAAATCCTGTCCATAAAAGTTATGAACAGAATCGGTGACAAAGGGCAGCCTTGGCGGAGTCCAACTCTCACCGGAAACGAGCCCGACTTACTGCCGGCAATGCGGACCAAGCTCTGACACTGGTCGTACAAGGACCTAACAGCCCGTATCAAGGGGCCTGGTACCCCATACTCCCAGAGTACCCCCAACAGGGCCCCCCGAGGGACGCGGTCGAACGCCTTCTCCAAATCCACAAAACACATGTAGATTGGTTGGGCGAACTCCCACGCACCCTCCAGGACCCCCCTAAGGGTATAGAGCTGGTCCAGTGTTCCACGGCCAGGATGAAAACCACATTGCTCCTCCTGAATCCGAGGTTCGACTATCCGACGGACCCTCCTCTCCAGAACCCCTGAATAGACCTTACCAGGGAGGCTCAGGAGTGTGATCCCTCTGTAGTTGAAACACACCCTGCGGTCCCCCTTTTTAAATAGGGGCACCACCACCCCGGTCTGCCAATCCAGTGGAACTGCCCCCGATGTCCACGCGATATTGCAGAGCCAGTTATAATCAGATAATAATAATAATCAAATAATTATTAAAAAATGGGTTTTCAGTGAATCACACCTTTAAATATGGGACGCTCACACTGATTGGATGAAATTTTTCCCAGTATGACTGAATCAGACTGAATGTTGGCATTTTAAGTTTTTTTAGTAGCCATATTCTTTCCAGATAGCTCGACTAACTGGGCTAACTGGGTCAACTCCCATAATCCAATAGTGTTGATTTCCCTGCCCTCTTCCATGAGTGTTTTGCTCCAGTAGCACACCAGTCATCCAACTGTTCTGGTTCTTTAAAACAAACAAAAAATTTGATTTAGAATCAGAATCAAGAACAAAACCACCATAACATTTGTTTTATTTCATTTTAAATCTTTCACAGTGTTACAGGCTAAATGAGCACTGACAGAGACTGTCACAATAACTAACAGACAGGAACCATTTTAATGAGAGGAGGCTGATGTGTTGTCAGGGGCATGCTTGCCAGTCGCCATAGTGATGGGATGGGAGTCTAACTCGTTGCCCATGGCAGCAGCTGGCTGAGATTCCAGATATTTTGCCAGAGTGGGAATCTGGCTGAAGTATTCTCGAGCAATTGTGTGTTTCCGCACAACCCAGCGTATGAACGTGGTGGAATATGCCTGGACACACATACGGGAAGATAACTCAGTTGGAAGCTGGGTTTAAGAACTAGAGGAATCTTGAAATCAAAAGAATTTAACAAGAGGAGGCGGCTTTTGGGTCAGTCTGAGGACTGGAGAGCTGACCTTGGGGTCAGAGTCAAATAAAAAGCTGTCAGGCATAAATATTTACATGGACAAACCTTGTTGACATCCTTGACCTTTAGGTGTGTTAAAGTCTCTTCTTTGGACAGAAGTATGCAGTTCCAGGGACTCCAGTCCTCCTGATGCTCCCAGCGAACAAACACCAGGTTGTAGAGGTCCTTGCTGCCACTGAGAGCAGAGCAAGATTCCCAAACCTTTTCTATAAGGTAGCGTATGTCTTCCACCTGAACGAAAGAACAAGCCGGGGTCAGTAGATTACGTAACTAACATCAAACTGTGCAAGAGTGAGAGACTTCTAGGTTTTAGAATCTAGATGAAAGAGTGAAATCTTTTTGATGGATCAGTAAACAGAGAAAGAAGTGTTTACCTGCAGCAGAAAGAGAATAGTAGGTTTTTTGCTGAGATTCTGCTCATGGGTTCTCAGCCTCTGTAGAATATTTCGGTATAAAGAGAAGTCTTCGCGAGATCTTGCTATGTTGTCGATTCTAGCACAGTGCTTGCAAAGAACACCCAGGAAGCCTCCAGGGGCTGGGCTGAAGTCAGCAGAGCACAGGTAGCGATGACAGCCACGGCAGCGAAACACATCCTGGATCAGCTGGGAGGGATTCTGGGGGACCTGCAAGAGATTTTCAAGTAATCTCAGTTTATTTTCATATCCTGACCAAGTGAGACTACTCTTTTTTTTCACAGTGAAAATACTTTTCCAGTGTTGTCCAAATGGAATGTACATATCCACCACTAGAAAAATGAAGCCCAAATCTCATGTCTGCAGCCATGTTGTGTTTTTGGAACCTGGGTTGTTTGTTAGAGACGGAGGCCTGAAGGTCCCATCTACTCTGCATATTTTTTGGTAAGGCCAAAGTCCCATTTGGTTACATGAAGGAGGCGGGACTTCAGACTTGCGCTGGAACACTGGGGGAGGGCTTTGGTTTATTTTTGATTCAAACACTGTTTAATGTTCTTATTTCTAGTCATCATTAGGGATGTTCTGATCACATTTTTTTGCTCCTGATTCGAGTCCGAGTCATTTGATTTTGAGTATCTGTCAATACTGATGAAAAAAATAGAAAAAAGGGAAAACACGTCAAGTTTTTCTTTCATGTTTTTATTATTATTTAGGTATGTCTTTCTTTCTGTATTTATGTCATTTCCTTAGTTTATCTGCCAAAAACCATCACTTTTTTAGGAAGTACAAACGCGTTACTATTAGGAATATATTTTAAAGTAGCAAAGTTGATCATATTTCAAATTGTTTACGTCCTCATTATGCAGCTCTTTTAAGTGATGCGTGTTCCCCTGGTGCGGCAGGCATGCGGCGCCACGGCTGGTAGGCTAACTTTTATCTGCAGAACACCTAACCAGAACACCAGACCGATGATTTGCTGTGGTGACGTCTGAAGGGAAAAAAGCCAAAAGAGAAAGTATTTCGTTTTGAAGGCTGCTTATCATGCAGCTGTCGTCTCCAGCATGTTGAATGCCCAGTATGCACACATTACAAGTGGCTGTTACACTGCCTTCACTGTCCGGTTTAAAATACCACCAAAATACATTTTATCTCATACATTTTTAGATAGCTCTGCATTAGCCTACTAGCTAACAGCTGCACCTTGGTGTCTGAATCCCTGCCTGCCGTAAATTGTGTGACATATGGTGATGTTTTCGTACAAGAGACAATGAATACTGATGTAGAGGAAGTTGTTGAGATTAAAACTAAGGCAAGGCAGTTTTGTTTATATAGCGCATTTCCTACCTGAAGGCAACTCAAAGCGCTTTACAAACAAACTAAGCCATTGTTGTTCTGTTTGAAAGTCTCTATCTCAGGATGAATTTAAAAAGTCATATTTGTTGTTTTAGGTTGAATCCGATCTTCTTTACCCAATTCCGATCCTTTGAAAATCATGTGATCGAGTCCGATTTCTTATCACATGAATGGATTGAAGCATCCCTAGTCATTATGTATGCTGGTGTGAAACTAAGATCTTTTGTGTTAAAAAAGAAGGAGGTATAGTCATTTTGGTCAAATCATGAAAATATCATTAGATGCAACAATCTCACTAGAGCTCATGCCATCCATCAGCACCCAGAGTGTGCTCATTCAGAGGCTTCTACATTATCTCAGGATCTCTATAACTGAATTATAACCATTCTTGTGTTCACTAACGCTGGTTAGGAACACAGCAGCATAAACTCGCCGAGTTTTGACTCAATCCTCCCATTCTGGTGTGTGTGGTGTGTTGAGAGCGCTGGTCTGCTCAGGACAGCGGAACCATTCCAATCATGATTCAGAGCTATTAAACATGTTTGATTGTTATGGTCCAACATCGACGACAAACAAGCGTTCAGTCTTTTGAATGTGACCTGTAGTCAATCAGAAAGCAAGGTGATGTACTGCATGCTTCTCCTCCGCCATATTTGATCTCAAGAGGTTGTGTGAGATTTCCAGTTTGACCAGGAATGTTGGTGTGTGCGATCGGTTCATGTGTTGTGTTTAGTTTTTCCATGTTGCATCACACCACACACTGTTGGACCAAATGTTGGAGAATGTGAACATATTTTTCACAAGAATCTTTTTTGCTGATTGTGTAGTTTTAGTGATTGTTAGGAGCCAAAATCAAAGTTCAGAATAGAAGTTCTATTGACTGCACAGCCCTGACTAGGTTTGCAGCCATTGAACCAGTCCATTATGGCCTTTTTTGAAATTCTCTTTAATTTTCCATTGCTTTGGGTAACAGAAAGCTTTTTTTTGTCCCATGTCAGTAGAGTTTTTTGACTTGAGTTCAGGAGCATCATGGACATACAGTCCCAGACCAGATGACGTTCTTAGCTTACCTTCAGCAGCTTGGCCACAGTAGGGTTGAATGCCGGTGTTTTGATGTACTGGAGGAACAGCGTGCAGATCCTCTTTCTCAGGCCCACCAGTTTGTGTGCCTTTACTCCTCGAGCCATCAGGTCCACTTCCCTTTCAATCAGATCCACAATGTCCCAAGTCAGCTCACAGTCATGCACCTGATGTGAAAAAGGTAACGATGTCAGTAGGACGTCACACAAAGATAAAACAGGAGTGGCAGCAATGTGCTGCACTCATTGTCTCAGGCTCAGGCTGAGAGAACACATCCGAGTGCCTTCCAGATATTTTGGGAGTTAATACAAGAGAAAATAAAAACGTACTTTTTAAAAAAGCAATCTTTCATTAATGGTTTCTTTGCGTTACCATGACGATGTGTTTAAGTGTCATCAGAAAGTTGAGTCTCTGCTCTCTGCTGATGGAGTTCATGCTGATGTTGTTGTAGGCATCTTGCAGCTCTCTGGCCCTGATGATATTTGGAGTGTCCATCTCAAGGAGGCGGCCATCGGCTGCTCGCCACTGATGGGAAGCTGCAGACTGGACCACAAACACCCGAGCAGTGTTGGATGTAACTCATTACTTTGTAATGCATTACAGTAATTACATTACATTTATTGGTAACGCAGTAATGTAATGCATTACTTATGAAATTTCTGTAATATATTACTTGTTACAAAGAGAAACCAACATTAGTTTCTTGCATTACAATCAACTAGGCTTGTCTCTCGCTCTCTCCTCCAAGGAGAACTCGGATGACGCTTTTTTTATACGTGATGATGTTGCAAGGTTACGTGGACAATCACAAACGGAGAAACGGGAAAAGAGCAACAAACCATAAACAGTGTAGACGGATGTATTTAAAGACCAATGGTATAAATACAGTTTAACGTTAAAGCTGTGGGAGGAGGGGGGTGTTTATGAGTATGCTGTGAGAAGAGAAGAAGTGACCTCTGACCTTGTCCAGGAAGTCCTTGATCACTTTATCATGGTTCTTTGCCCGTACATCAATGTGATGGCGCCCAATGGCAGCAATGAGCTCCATCTCCTGCTCTAAAAGCAAACAGAGAGCTGCCTTCCTGTGAGCCCCTACCAGGGTGGAATTTATCTGCTGCTCCTCCTCAACTCTCCACTCTGAAACAAAAGCACATGAAAATATTTAATGCATCATCACAAGTTATAGATGCACAAGTGACAGTGTCTTCCACTGCCTCAACCCTCTACTTTTACAGAAAGCCTACTCTCCAGAGCGTGGTACGGCAGGTCAAAGTCCTCCCTCTTCTGTGGGTTAATCCAGCGCTGTTGCCGATCTCTCAGTTGCTCATCTTTCTCTTCCTGCCGCCTCCTTTCCATCATGTCGAGCCAGGCCAGCCGAGATCGTCGCTGCCTCCTCAGCCGCTCCACAGCTTGCTGAGCCAACCAGCGTCGAGTAAACGACTGCAGGCAGATAACCTACGTGACAAAATATATGGATTTAAGTATAAATTACATGCAGTGATACAACATGAAATTAATTTAACTACATTTTAATAAACTCCATGTATTATCAGATCTAAATCTAATTGAAGCTGCAAGCAGCCTCGTTCGGGACCCTGTAGCTACCACGGCACCACCACGTCATCAACACCTCAAACCCTCTTCAACATGTGCTATAAACTTGCCAATCAATTACACATGTCACCACTAGGTGGTACAATGAGTGAGCGTCTATAAAACAATCATATTGTTCTGCTCAGCTCCCACTACAGATTTTTAAAATTGTGCAAAAATCTAAGCTTTTACCCTGACACTGTAGCTGCTTCCTGTTCTTTTTAATTAGGGGTGGGGTGATGTAAAGTTACCAAAGCGATGTGTTAAACAGTGATCCATGATTAAGCACAAAGAATTTTGTGTTTTTTGTGGGGGATACTCTGGGAGTACGGGGTACCAGGCCCCTTGATACGGGCTGTTAGGTCCCTGTACGACCAGTGTCAGAGCTTGGTCCGCATTGCCGGCAGTAAGTCGGGCTCGTTTCCGGTGAGAGTTGGACTCCGCCAAGGCTGCCCTTTGTCACCGATTCTGTTCATAACTTTTATGGACAGGATTTCTAGGTGCAGCCAAGGTGGTGAGGGATCCGTTTTGGTGGCCTAAGGATCAGGTCTCTGCTTTTTGCAGATGATGTGGTCCTGTTGGCTTCGTCAGAACGTGATCTCCGGCTTTCGCTGGAGCAGTTCGCAGCCGGGTGTGAAGCAGCTGGGATGAGAATCAGCTCCTCTAAATCCGAGACCATGGTCTTGAGTCGGAAAAGGGTAGAATGCCTTCTCCAGGTCAGGGACGAGGTCCTGCCCCAAGTGGAGGAGTTTAAGTACATCGGGGTCTTGTTCACGAGTGAGGGAAGGGTGGAGCGTGAGATCAACAGGTGGATTGGTGCTGCGTCTGCAGTGATGGGGGCGTTGTACCAGTCTGTCGTGGTGAAGAGAGAGCTGAGTCGAAAGGCGAAGCTCTCAATTTACCGGTCGATCTACTTTCCTACCCTCACCTATGGTCACGAGCTTTGGGTAGTAACCGAAAGAACGAGATCGCGGATACAAGCGGCCGAAATGAGTTTTCTTCGCAGGGTGGCTGGACTCTCCCTTAGAGATAGGGTGAGGAGCTCGGTCATCCGGGAGGGGCTTGGAGTAGACCCGCTGCTCCTCCACATCGAGAGGAGCCAGTTGAGGTGGCTCGGGCATCTGGTTAGGATGCCTCCTGGACGCCTCCCTGGTGAGGTTTACCGGGCACGTCCAACCCGGGAGGAGACCCAAAGGAAGACCCTGGACACGCTGGAGGGATTATGTCTCTCGGCTGGCCAGGGAACGCCTTGGGATTCCTCCGGAGAAGCTGGCCCAAGTGGCTGGGGAGAGGGAGGTCTGGGCCTCCCTCCTTAGGCTGCTGCCCCCGCGACCCGACTCCGGATAAGCGGCAGAAAATGAATGGATGGATGGATGGATGGATGTTTTTTGTGATCTGATGTTGCATCATGGAGATATAACTGGTTGGAAAATCTAGGGGGCGCTATTTCAAAATCCAAATAAATCCACTTTAGCTGTTCTTATGTTGACTAAGATCATTTATGTGCAGTTCGGTGTGAATTATACAGAGATATGCTAGGAAGCAGAGCTAATGTGATTTTAATAATTGAGTATGTGCATGTGTTATCTGCTGTTGTGTGATGATGACACACCAAGTTTGGTTTAGTTGTGACCTAGTTTGTAGGAGTTATTAAAGTTTTAATGTGTCTAGGGGGCACTGTTTCAAAATCCAGTTTAATCCCTCTAAGCTGTTCCCAGGTTGACAAAGATCATTTATGTGTAGTTTGGTGAGAATCAGATCTTGCGTGTTTTATTTAGAGGAAACATCTATAAAGGGGCGGAGCTAAAGTAACAATGACAAAATGGCATTTTCTAACCAAAATGGCCAACTTTATGTTTGGTTTGGACCATTGTTTTATAAGACTTTTTTGTAGGTCTGCAGACACTGCATAAGTGTACCAACTTTCATAATCCTCACATTACTCACATTAAATTTCGTAAGGATCAGATGAGAATTGAGGAAATGAGAGGCAAACGTAATATGGCATGATGTCTAAATTTGCCGTGTCCCCAAAGCTCACCTATTTCGAAACCTGCCAGTACCGTGTAAGTAAGTAATTGTGTGTAAGTGATCACAGCATGTCTTCTGTTATTTGTCAGAGATTCACATTGATTAGCTGAAAGGGGTCAAATAAGGACCATGGAGCTTAAAGCATGACCTGACGACAGGTCAATATTTGAGGCTTAGCCACGCCCACACACCATCTGACTTTTGAAAAAAACTCTTTTAACAACTTTTGACCCCCAATGCCTTAATAGTATAATTTGTCATTTTGCAATCTGTAGGTCCAAAGCCGTAGGACAAGTTAGTTAAAATACGTGTGTAAAAAAGACAAAATGGTGTCATCAGACCAAAATGGCTGACTTCCCATAGGGTTTGGAACATGGCTTCAAGATACTTTTTGTAGGTCCTGGGACCCAACATAAGTGTACCAAATTGCATTATCCTCAGTCAAAGCATGGCTTGGGACTGACTGTTTTAATTGGTCCTAAGGGGGCGTTATTTCAAAAAGATTGGCAACACCCACCGAAGTTTTGCATAAATATCTGTTTAGCGACTCTAAATTATCCCCATGAGTGAGATTGTGACAGGTGTGTTTAGGGCGCTTACACACTAGCACCGGCTCGGACCGGGCGGGATTGGGTAAGTTCCTTTCACATCCGGGTGGCTCGGGATTTTCCGGAGCTGAACCGTACGTGTTTTCGGCCCTCATCTGAAGGAGGTCTGACTCGCGCCGAAACCGGGCCAACACACCCACTGCCGACTCATTGGTTGGCTCAAATTCACGCCTACCTTTAGGGGGAACCTCCGATTAGCGGATAGAATCCGCCAGCGGGGGCTTCCTGCATGCACGCTTCATTATCACTCTGATTGCGGAGGAGTTAACAAGCCTCTGACTGAAGCTGTTTTATCTGTTTCCGTCTGCTGTGATCAGCGCAGCGCGCGCACACACACACACACACACACACACACTGACACACACACACTGACACAGTGCTGCCACACAGCCTTTTCTAATTGCCGTGCAGACTTCTCCGCGCTCCTTTGACCCGCCCACATCACTGAAATATTCGCGCCAATTTTTCGCGCGCATTTCTGAGACCGCCTATCACGTCCGCATTCCAAAGGGTGTCCTGGACGACGTGTGTAAACAACCTGGCGGGGCCGGGGCCGACTGAGGCCGACAGATCGGAGCCGACCCGGTGCTATGTGTGGTCTTTTGATGGACGGTCAACCTGTCTGGGTGTCCCCCACCTGACAGCTGGAGCTCCTTGTGAATAAGTGGTTAAAGAAGATGAGAGAAGTCATGTTCAGCTGTAACTCACAGCTTTCAGCCTGCGGTCATGGACCTCATCAGCAGTGATGTATTTCCCAGGAGTAACCAGCCTGTCATTCACACACTGGACGTAGCAGCCAATGCCAGTCATCTGGGTTGAGATGCTGACTGGACACTGCTGGGACTGAGACTTCAGCTCTACCGTCTGTTAGAGAAGCAAAGTCACAAAAAACATGACTTATATAATAAAAAGGAACACTTAACTGATTTAACATTATTTTTACCTCTAAAACAACATCAATCTTAGATCAGAACATATTAATTCAACTTTTTATTGTGTTTCTCATCCTGAAATGGATTTTTTTTCACATTGATTTCTTTTTTTTGAATAAGGTCTTTCTATTATTTTTCAACTATTCTCAACAACACATCCAAATAAGACATTGTCTCCGCAACACAGTGGCTGTACGCTGGTGGGTAAGAGTCCTTCCACCTGGAAAGAACTAGGCTTTTAACCAGCCGACAGCAAAAGGCAACCATATGTAATTGGCAAAGAGGTTTCCACTCCTACAGATCCTGGAGAGTGCATCAAAAATAGGCCCCCAATAACTCTGCATTTTCAGGCACGCCCAGAACATGTGGAGAAGTGTAGCGGGCGATGGTCGCATGTCAGGACCAAGTCTGGCTTTGAGCCACTTTGAGCTGCATGACATTATGTCTCCCACAGATCGAGGACTTATGAATGTTCCATATAATCTTGTGCCAGACCTCCTTCAACAGTCCCAGATCAAGCTCACATCCATACTGGTTCGATGGTGTGAGCAGTGCCCGGTGAAAAGTTTACTCAAAACTCTTATTAGATGTTGGATAGTTTAAAATTTCATCAAGACGAGTCAGAGATGTGCACAAGGGAGAACATTCAGAGTTGGACTTGACAAAGTGTCTCAGTTCTAAATACCTAAAGAGTTTGTGAATATGACATTTAGCCACCAGTTGTTCAAAGGAATCAAATGCACCATCAACATATAGGTCATAGAGAGTATCCCTTAAGTAGTCCACCCTTTGAAGGCCTCATCAGATGCCAATGGAACAAACGTGGTTCTTTGTCACAGGGGCAGCAAACAGCAGTACAATGAAACCAAAGAATTGTCTACACTGATTCCAGATCTTCCAGAAGCTTCTTCACATCCATAAACGAACGCAGGTCTGGCCCGGGCCAGTTTTGCTGTGTAGTCAGGGAAGATTGCAACCGATGCTCCGTTGTAGTGAAGCTGGCCACCGGAGCGTGCACAAGTCAGAATCTCTGTGCATTGTTGATAATAATGTAGCTTAGCAACAATGGCTCGAGGTTTTTTACTCGCCTGTTGGAGAGCTCAGTGGGATCGGTCTACTCTGACTCCAGATGCAGCATTTTTTTCAACATATTAGCCACAGTTGTTGTTGAGCTGGACTCTGGGCCTTCAGGAATTTCAAGAATCTGAATATCTTCTCAACCGACCTTCTACATCGTTGAGATCAGATCCTTGAAGTTCCAGTAATGTCCATCTTCAGCTCCTCTACTGCACTCTGCAGAGAGATGAACGCAAGCCTTCATCTTGAAAACTCACAAATCCAGTTCTTATCAATGACAAATCACAATAAACATTTGGAACAGCTTTGATTTGTGAGTTTTTACTGCTGCTCTCAAGCTCAACAAGATTGTAGGGGGTGTCCATAAATGCACAGCCATTAGCAGGCCAATCACTACAGATGCTCTGTTGGGCTCAGCACAGACATCTCTGTAGTTTTCCCAAGGCCACTGCTGGGACTTCTTTCCACTGGGCTTCAGCAAACAGGTCCCATTTGTTGGCATGGAGAAGGTGGTGCTTAAAAATCTTTACAGCATACAACCAGCAGGAGGCGTTTTGGTTTCGTTTGATTTCAGATTCCATGCTACTTTACTACCTTATTATAGTTGTTGATAGTTGAACCAGGATTATTTTATCCATCTTTATTTCTATCCCTGGTTATTTTCCATAATATTGATGCCAAAAGAGTCCATAGTCTGTTTGGCTGCAGACACAATCTGATGAAGGCCAGTGTTTGGATTGCTCCATACCTTCTAAACAGAGCTGTGACAACTGTCATGTTTAGTAAAAAAACGTGGCTCTCATTGGAAATGATGATTAGTTTCTTTGTTACCTGTGTGTCTCATTTATAACAGTCTAAAAAAGTCTGTCAGGGTTTAGGATTCAGACTGATGACAAAATTGGGCTTAGGGCTGCAACAAACGATTATTTGGATCATCGATGAATCGGATGGGGTCTCGAATCGATTAATCGGATTAAACGGGAACATTAAAAACTGCTAGGGAAAATTTTTTTCTCTCCTTCCTTTACTTTATTTAACAACAGAACATTATTAGAAAACAGTTCAATAACAGCAAAACAACATGCTATCACCTCAACTGTCTTACAGCTTTTGAGATATTGAATAACATTTCATTTCTATTGGTAACAATGTAATGGTGGCATGTCTATAATGTACGGGTTGGCAATAATCTGGTGGTCTCTAGTAGGAATGAATGCCTTGTAAGTTGTACTCTGAGGAAAAAAAGCTCTGGTGCGCCTGTTTCAGGAACTAAAAGTGAGCCAGATCAGAGTTGAGCTTCAGACGACAGGATTTGGAGTCTTTATTTCCTGATATGTGGACATCTCTCCTCTGATTGGCTAACAGCAACACGACTCCACCACTGACTCTGTTTGCTCTGCAACGTTGATGTTTTATCTCCACAAATAACACAAGCCTGGAGGAGTTCTGCTGTGTGGTGGAGTTGCTAATGCTAACGGTTAGCTTCAACTAGTTGAGACGTACTTTGATGTTAAAATAACAGCCTTCCCCCTTCATGAGTCAAGATGGGTGAGTCCATGAATGTTAAGGGACAGTGTGACGTAGATCTGTCAGGATTTTCTAATCCTAGAGTTTCACCGTCTATTTTCTATCAGAAGCTAATGCAGGAGGTAGGTGGAGGAGACTATTTTCATGTTCAGCCTGCATGACAAACTCAGAGTGACCCATTATAATCAGAAATAATATTTAAAAAAGATTTTTCAGTGAAGTTGATCTTTTAAGATTATAAAAACACCTATTCTGTATTGCTTATTGTGCCATATCTGAATTAATGTACACATGTAAAACAGCACCACAGTTATTCATGTACATCATGCATGAATGTGTCTGTACTACCAGGATTAGGTTGAAATCAGCCGTCTCCTCAGTCCGGCAAGGAGCATTCCATATATGGGCTTGCCCTCCTATGATGGCTCCTTCTGTTCATTCTTTTAGATTTCTGCTGACTGAGTCATTTTATTATTAATCTCTTCTTCCTTCTGGTATAAAGTCACTGGGTGTTGGACATTATGGGAAACCTATGAATAGGAGCAAGTTTTCCTTTGATATCTTCCTTTGATTGGTGACTAGTGGATTATTAATATTGATGGTCTGGACTTTGTTCTCACCATCCAGCGGACTCTTCAGATACGTCAGTCTACTAATGAGAGGCTGAATGGACCATAAATCACTTTTGCTTTTCACATATCTTATCAGTGTCTCTGTTATGTTATATCATAGTCTTATGTCATAGTTAATCACATGTCTATAATTCAATATATATATACACCCCCCCCCCCCCCCCCCCCCCCCCCCCCCCCCCCACACCTCATCGATCTCCTGTGAGAACTGATGGTCATTGGGATACTGGGTTAAAAGTTACTTGAAACTGTTTCCTTTTGTTGTGTGTGTTGAATCATTCACGGGAGACGACGTCTCGGTTCAACCTTTTATTTTTCTCGGCCTCGCCGCAACAACCCTCCTTCTTCTCCTTCTCCCCTTTTTTCTCTCGCTCTCACACAGCGACACCGCTGGTCTAACTGGGTAACAGGCAGAACTAAGGATGTAATATTTTGCATAAAACCTTGTGAACACAACACCTCCCCCTTTTCTCAAAATAATGCTCACCCTCTTGCAGTAAGCTCATGAAAACATTCAACAGCATGGGGTGATTAGTAACTTCACAACAATTTCACCTCCTCTAGCAAGAAAGATCTGTAATGCCAAACTTAACAGTGTCTCTGTTTAACCTATGGATCAAAAGGAGCAAAGCAAAACATCTGCATTCCACTCAGCTTGTCAGATGTCACCTCTTTTCAATTACATTCCTTTTTTTTTTCTCTGACCTATTTCATAGTAAAGTCTTCAGTCCATCTTGGTGGTTGTCTGTCCCTCTGCAGGGTGGGACGTGTAACTGTCTGTGCTGAGCTGACAGTTTCCATCTCTGTATCCGTCCTCCCTGTGTCTTTTGAGTACTCTGGGAGGAGTGAGAGACGAGCTGCATTCCATCTTCTCCCATCACTGAGGATGAAAGAACTCTCACCCGTCTGCTGCTGCACCTCCAACGGCTCGGTGTAATGTGCCTCCAAAGGCTTGCGCACTCTCACAGAAGCACCAACAGTCACTTTAGTAGGCTTAGCTCCTCTCCGTCTGTTGGTATAACGTGCTCTTTTGTCCTGTGTCACCATCACTTTCGATCTGATGTGGTCATACTGTCCAGTATCCTTTGGTGGTGGCAAAATGTCCAGTTTAGTCCTCATTGCGCGGCCTCTGAGGAGCTGGAAAGGGGACTCACCCGTTGTAGCATGGGGAGTAGCTCGATAGCTATGAAGCAGTTCTGTAACCACCGTTTTCCATGGTCGCTGAGTAGCATGTGCTACTTGAATGGAGTCCTTCAGCACTCTATTAAAGCGCTCCACACCGCCGTTCGCGTGGGGGTGATAAACGCTTGTCCTCATATGTTGTATGCCCCGTTCAGTGAGAAACTCAGCAAAGGCAGTTGATGTGAACTGCGGTCCATTATCAGTTGTGATCTCGTAAGGGTTTCCTTCACAGGCGAAAATAGAAGTCAAGAATGCAATCACAGATGCAGTTGAGGCCTTTGAGGTGAACGCAACCTCCGGCCACTTACTGAAATAGTCCACCAGGGTGATAGCAAATCTGCAGTCAGAGGTTCCTTGTTCAAACGGACCCACAATGTCGACAGCAACATGTTGAAATGGACCCTCTGGAAATTTGATGGGTTGTAAGGGTGCAGGCCAAACAGATGCTGTCTTGTCACATGATAGGCATGTGGTGCATGTGGACAAAATGTCGTGGACACGCTTATCCATGTTTGGCCACCAGTACAGTTCCCTGAGGTGTTGTTTGGTACGGACCATTCCTTGATCTCCTTCATGAGCCAGGTGCACTACCTTTTCCTGCAGAGATTTGGGAACAATCAGCCGAGTTCCCCTAAATATCAGCGGCGACTCTGCTGCTAGTTCATGCCGCACCAGGAAGTAAGGTTTGACCACCTCTGGTAAGGATTTGCTTACTTTTGGCCAGCCTGAACGAATAATCTGTCTTATTTTGGCAAGTTCAGGACAGTCTTCACATTCTGCTTTGAAGTCAGCCAGTGGAAGTGCTGTCAGACGAGGAGAAAGTTCAGCAATCTCTATGAATAAGTCCTGTTCCGGTTCTTCACCTGTGTAGGTGGTATGCAGGGGACCATGTGACATACAGTCTGCTATTACATTTTGGTTTCCTGGACGTCGTACTGGAAACACATCAGTCTGGCTGACCAGCATGCTATCCTCATGCCAGCTCTGTTCATCCCTTTTGTACTTAACAGGGTGGTGAGAGCTTGGTGATCAGTCCTTAGAGTAAATCTGCACCCCCATATGTATGTCCTCCATCTTTCAACGGCCCATACGCAGGCGAGGGCTTCTTTTCCTATTGTTGAGTACTTCCTCTCCGCTGGGGACAGGGTGCGGGTACTAAAAGCAACAATTTGTTCCTCGTTGTCTGAGTTCATCTGAGTCAGAACAGCTCCAAGCCCATAATCTGAAGCATCTGTAGTGATGAACGTTGGCCGATTCGGGTTGAAGATTGCCAGAGCTGGGCTTTTCAGGAGCATTTCCTTCAGCTTATTGAAGCTGTCATTCGCTGTCTCCGTCCATTGAAGTTCAGCCGTAACACTTGTCCGAAGTAGCTCTCGCAGTGGTTCAACTACAGTGGCATAGTTTGGTAGAAATTTGTTGAACCATGAAGTTAAGCCTAGGAAGGAACGAAGAGCAGCCATGTCCTTTGGTGCAGGAGCGTTAGCAATGGCAGTCAGGTGATCTGGGCTGGGGCTCAGGCCATCCTTGGAAATGACATGTCCCAGGAATGGAATAGTTGTCTGCCCAAATGAACTTTTGTTGACGTTGATCTGCAGACCAACGTCCTTCAGTCGTTGTAGAACAGCCTTTAGCCGTTCATCATGCTCTTCTTTGGAATGTCCATACACGATAATGTCGTCTAAGTAGTTCTGTACTCCCGGTAGGTCTCTCAGGATGGTTTGCATCATCTTTTGGAAGGCAGAAGGTGCTGAAGCAAGTCCAAATGGAACACGGGTGAACTGAAAGAGTCCCTCATGAGTTAGGAATGCTGTGAGGCTTCTACTATCCGGGTGAAGAGGCAGTTGGTGATATGCTGAGCTTAAATTGATCTGGCTGAAATATGTAGCCCCAGCCAGCTGTGTGAATAGATCCTCCATGTGAGGAAGAGGGTGACAGTCCATAATCACACTCTTGTTAGGTTCACGCAGATCCACACAAAGTCTTAAGCCTCCTTTACTTTTTCTTGCTACCACTAGAGGACTCACCCATTCAGATGCATCCACTGGTTCGATGATGCCTGCTTGGAGGAGACGTTTCAGTTCAGTTGACACCTCCTCACGTATGCTGAGTGGTAGACGCCGCAGTTTTTGACGTACCGGCTGTACTGTCTTGTTCACTTGAATCTTGTGGACGAACCCTTTAACAGCTCCGAGATGGTGGAAAGAAGCTGAATCAATGTTATTCACCATGCATGTTGGTTTATTGGCTGGTGATCCTCTGGCAGGATCCTCTTCATTGTCGATGACTTTTCCACCTATAATGTCAATGTTAAGTGCTTTAATTAGATCCAACCCCAGCAAAGGTGATCCATCTTTAACTATGTAGAATGATCCCAGCACGTTTCTGTCTTTATTTGCAACTCTCACTGAAGCCTGTAGGCAGCCAATGACCGGCAAGTCACCTTTTGCATAAGTGACTAGTTTAACTTTAGGTTCAGTCAAAGCACATGGTGAGAAATGTTCTTTGTAGATGGCTTCTGGTAGGATAGACACTGAAGCTCCTGTGTCCACAATTAACTCCAGAATCTGAGAGTTTCCCTGTGGTGTTTCAATGTTCATTTTGCAAGTAATTTTCTCATCCGCTGCAGCCATCAGTTTATGATCATCAACACACAAAACTGTAAACTCAGGAACAACTACTTCTCTGACTACTGCTACAGCTGATTTACAAACTCTGGCGAAATGTCCTTTTTTATTGCATTTATCACATTTCACTTTTGCTGCAGGGCAGTGTTTATCATTAGCCAGGTGTTTCTCAGATCCACATCTGAAACAATGGCGCTGCTGCTCTTTTTCACTCGCCTTTTTATGCCACCCTTTAGGTGTAGGTCCCCGGGCTTGGGCTGGTCACGCTCCTCCTTTTCCCCGAAGATGTGCGTCCTTCTCCCCCACCGCTTGCACTGAAGCAGTGTGGACCGTGGGTGCAGCAGATAGCAGCGTAGCATTTTTAACTGCTGCCTCCACCTGACATGCAATAGCAACCGCCTTATTCAACGTAAGGTCATCCTCCAGCAGCAATTTATCTTTAACAACACTGAGATTAGCATTAGCAACAAGTTGATCCCGAATCATCTCACTCTCCATTACTCCAAAACCACATGGCGCAGCCAAAGCCCTGAGGGCGGCCACATATTGGGTTATAGTTTCCTCCGGCCGCTGGACTCGCTGACTGAATGTGTGCCGGCATGCCACCACATTCACTTTAGGGACAAAGTGGGTTTCAGGCGCAGTCATGGCTTCAACAAACGTTGTACCTTGATTAGGCAGCGTGTAGAACAGCCGTTGTCCCTCTGGGCCCAGGCAATGTAACAAGACGGCACGTCGTCTCGCCTCCGGCCATGCATCTCCCGTAGCATTTATCACTAGCATGTAGTTCTCAAAGAACTTGCACCACATCACAAAAGGTATCGACGGCTCTCCCGCATGTTGCAGAAAGGGCGGCGGGCTCGGTACAGAAGCGCTCATCCTCGTCGCCAAGTTGTTGTGTGTGTTGAATCGTTCACGGGAGACGACGTCTCGGTTCAACCTTTTATTTTTCTCGGCCTCGACGCAACAACCCTCCTTCTTCTTCTTCTCCCCTTTTGTCTCTCGCTCTCACACAGCGACACCCCTGGTCTAACTGGGTAACAGGCAGAACTAAGCATGTAATATTTTGCATAAAACCTTGTGAACACAACACCTTTTATCTCACATCTTCTGATGCTAGTGTCCTTTATTGGGCGTGTGTGTTTGGTAGCATTCCAACAATGTTTCGTTCTCTGTCCTGGTCCAAGTGGCTTTTGTTGCTGTAGATCATTTGTCATCACACTGCTGGGATGTCATTTGCTTTCTACCCCTATAAAAAGACCGTTTACTGAGATGAGTGAGCAGGGCAGCTTGACCGCAGCTATCTTCAGGATGCAGACTTTGAGCTGATTTTGATGGTTCATTAAACTTGTGTGTTTTAAATTTCCTAAGCTTGTAATGTGACTAATGATACTCGTCTCAGTCTAACATTCAGCTGCCTTTGATGTTTTAAAGAATGTAACCAGAACATTGAAAAGATGTTATACCAGTTTTATTTTGTGGATTTTCAAGCTTAGCAGGTTACAGTGGACAACAGTTACGAATTAATCCATGATCTATGTATTTACATACAACCTAGGCTCTCATTTGATAGGTTCAACTGCTCATCGGATGGGGTATTTCCAAGATGGCAGCAAGCATTGAACAAGGGTCGTGAAGCTCTCGACCGGAAGTCCATTTAAAAGTGGTTTTTAGCAAGAAATTTGTACAAGACTTGATGTTTTCTGGTCTAATAGGGGTTTTAATAACTTAAAGATAAATAAAACATAAATAGAAACTATAGAGTTTTTTCTACATTAAAACAAAAAGCATTTTTCTGTTAATTTACATCAATAAAGATTGGTATGTAACATTAAAAAACAATATAATAATAACAATCTAACAGCAACCGTAGCTCATAGTCAAAGTTTGTCTAGTTTTGAAGGACAGTGCTTGGCTGAATAATTTAAAACCTGTTATTGTTGGTATTCTGCTTATAAATTTCAATTTAAGCTTCCTAAAATGCTCTTGACTGTTTCTACGCTGTAAAAATGCACCAAGACGACCTCAAGAGTATCACTTGTGGGTGTGGTTCTGATCAGAATCAGTTTCTTTGCCTTCCAGGGAGAAAAGAAGTGCACAAAAGTCTTAGGAACAAAATAAAGATCAATAAAAATGGAATGCAGTGAAGTGTTCATTATTTGTCCTCTTCTGACTGCAGCAGCACACAAAAACATGCTGAGTCCACAAGTCAGTTCCAGGAAGCAGGTTTACCAAATTACCAGGGTAACAAGCAACATCTGAATAGACTGGAGCATCCTGAAATCATAAACAGTGTGATGTAAAAACCCGTTTTCCAGGTTTTATACAGAGTTAATATATAACGCGATTGCTGGAAAGATAAGGCTTTAAAGGTCGCATGAAATATACATAAATGTTTTCCTAGAAACTCAACTTTCACTTGTTATCTAATGTGCCATCCAAAAGTTCAAACAATGGTTTTACAGCCGTGTCTTTCTGCTGCTGGGGATTCCAGCCAACATGGCAACAGGGACATTTCAAAAGCTTCATCAGATAAAGTTCCTGTAAAAACGATGTAATCAGTATTCAAAGCAGCTTCAGGTGTTGCTGGTTGGGATTAATAACCCAACACTCAAAATGAATGACCTTTGGATTGTAAAGAAACTTAGAGATGTGGGTGAAAGGTGAATTAAAATCCACCTACTGAGAATAAGGTGGAATACCAAGAAGTGAAATCCTGCAGCTGCTCCTCTAAACTATCACTGATAAAACGAGTGATGAACAGAACAAAAAGTAATCATTAGACAGCCTTGCTCACTAAACGGAGCTTGTAGATGAACAATACTTGGATGCTGATTTGCTTGTTGTCATCGTACTGCTGCTGGAAGTAATGTGTTGTTTATTTGGCTCTGATCATAAAACTTTATGACCAACAAAATTAAAAATACTAATTTCAGACTCTTTAAGTATAAATATAATACTGACACCATGCTGAAGCTTCATGATAAATAAAAACATTTAAAAAGCATCTTAGCGGTGTGACACATGCTCTAGATGAATGTGGTACAGTTATGTGTTCGGTTCACGTATTTATATTAGTGCTCCATAAAACAGCAACTTTACAGCAGCAGTGTGTTTATCAGACCAGTAAACAAAACCTTTGTTTTATTGTTATTTTCTTCCTGTGTGTTGTTAATGCAGCCATGGACAAAACCTCAGACACTTACCCACATGTTGGTTTGCTCTAAATTAGCTACCTCTGTGTTGTGGAGATCTTTTTATCAGATGTTTTTTTAAAGTGAGATTACAATAATTGCATAAGTTTTGCAATAACATGAATTTGTTCATTTTATAAAGATACCAGAGACCATATTTCCTCTTTACAACCATTAACAAATTCTTATAAAGAATGGTCCTCACTTTATTTGTTTTTAAATCAAAACCCTCTGAAAACCTGTAGCTTACCTTCTATAAAAAACATTTCCTTCATTGCTCTAAAGCTCAGGTTATGGTTATTTTCACTAATGTCTTCATTGTTCTTGCTTGGGGTTTTCTCCCCTCCCACATTTGCAGGTTTTTGTAACAACATAACAGAGATGACAAAAGTTATTACAAATGTTAAAGTAGCCTGAACTAACAAAGAAATACCAGAAAAACACGTGGCTGGTTAATTTGAACCATGCTTGGTTAATACGTTTCCTCCTCCGACTCCATTTTCAGCATCAGTGTGTAGCATCAAGCAGTCCTCCAGAGCCTGATTAGACCGCAGGTTCCTGTCATGCATCTTTTAGAGGTCATTTTTATATATACAGCTTCACAGGTGTATGTTGACCCAAACATGGTGAACTGATGTCTCCAGTGTGTCATGCTCTTGGGGACAAGTCTCCTAAAAGGTGCTGAAACCTTCAGCACCACGGACAGCAGCCCTCATGCAACCTGGAGTATGTTGGAATCTCTTATTCAAGCACAAACACCCAATGATTTCATTATCTTTTCAGTTAGCATGGGTGTGGCACAGCCACGTCTCACACATTACTGGTTTTCATCCACTAAGGGGATTCCACTCACGGTGCCACTGTGGGTAGTGTTTGAGCAGATCCTACTGTGGGGTTTCCCCTAAACTAAATCTAAAAGGGGCCCACGTGGGCCCAATTCATGCATCCACACACAATATCTTTGTGGGTGAACTCTGGGGTAAGTGTGGGTTTGCCCTGCCCACACTACCCCAGACACAGCCCACAAAAGCCCATGGTGGACCCAAACAGGCATGTTTGCTGGGAATGGGTTCAGTCCAGAGGCCTCACCTTCCTCAGGTCAGCTCTGCCTGTGACAACCAGGTTACCTCGTTTAAATGATATTCTGTGTTTTAGCTTACCAAAGATAACAGCACCAGTGCTAATGCCCTCAAGTGGAATCAAAACCAGCAGCTCCTCTTTGAAATCTTTGCCATAAAATATTTGATGAAATCAGGCGTGTGAGACATGTCAGTATGTTGGAGGACTCATCAGTAGCCAACCGTCAGTATCTGGCTTCTTCGATCTCATCAGTTACTATTTTCCAGACATCTCCTCAAACAAGTATCCTGTCCAGATTCCCCCACAACAGCCACCAGGCCCTTTAAAACCTCAGCAGCAGAAAAGGGTTGGCTGAGCTGGGAGAGTGTTTACGGGTGGATAATACGTTTGCTGACATGGGAAAATTGAAATTTCAGAGCAGCAACTTTTCTCTGACAGTTCAGGATGTGACTGCTTGATGGAGTGTTTGTTGTGGTGACCTTTGCCACGCATGAATGGGCTCAGAATGATTTACTGTGGACTGTTGGAATCACTCATCTTATCTTCTTCTGGACAATCCCAGTTGATCCCTGGACCTTTAGTAGAATATCAGCCTGTCTCTGGTGATCTTGGAGAGAAGTGGTCTCTTTGCTGCCCCTCCTGGCACCAGGACATCCTCCAACGGTCTCTAGACTCAGCTACAGTTACGGTCCTACAGGTGGATCCGCTTTAGGACACGGTTCTGGTGCTGCTAGACTTTCTTGAGCACCCAGAAGACGTCTTCACAAATGCAGTGGAAATGTGATTTTGCTTATTTTTGTTCATTTGAAATGTTACTAAGGTTTCACCAACCACATCACTTCTGTCCTGCTGCAGCTGCACTGGGTCCTGGTACAATCCCGTACCTGTCTCTCAGTGAGCTACCCCCACCCGTTCTCTCTGATCCTCCTCCTCCATCCTTCTTCTCTTCCCTGTCCCATTCAGTCACCCAGACCCTCACCTCTGGAGTTCTCTCTTCCACTTTTAAATCATCACATCCACATGTATTTATGGCTCTATTAATCAGTTTTATTGAGCTTTTGTTTTGTTATTACATTTTCTCTTTTTGTTAGGTGACCTTGAGCATCATGAAAGTTGCCTATAAATAAAATGCATTATTACTTTTACTCCGTATGACAAAATACAAAATAATTTCATTCTGACAAGAACTTTAGTTTTTGGACAAAACAGATCCTGATTGTTTATTATTACCAAAATGAACCCCAGTTCATTTCTGAGACAAAACCTTTTCCACAAAATGCTTCACTATGAGCTAAGATGCTGATGACATTCTGAGCTTGTATTGCCCGACACCTTTTCTCCTATTAATAAAGCTTAGCTGACCTGAACTAAGGAAGGGACAAACAACAACAAAACAATAAATAAGTCACTAATAGTGATCTAATAATAAATAAGTGATTCTACCTGACAAATAAACAATCTAAATATGGCAAAAATGTCTGTGAAAGATTGAAGAACACAATATTAGGTGTTATTGATGAGCTGGAACATAATAAATGTTTTTGTTTTTAAGGAACAGCTAAAGTCTTTGGTAGAAAAACACAAATAAATGTCCCACAAACACAAACACAAAAACTTAAATCCGTGGAGTTCTCAAAACCTTTGGGCACGGCTGTAGATAAGGAATTGAGGTTTCCCAGATTAAAAATCCAAATCCAAACCAAATGAATGTGTGATTTTATCTTATAGGAGACAGAATCCACCTAACTGAACCTTGCGTTCCTTAGACGTGTTTCTATGATTCTGAAAGCTCGTTTATTCTGTAGTTAGATGTTGGTGGTGAGGCTGAATGCTGAAATAATGAATGACCTTTAAATGATCCACGTCTGACTTTAAAAAAGCTGCTATGGCCCTCATTCGCTGGTGATGCAATATTTATTTATATGGTTTTAATGTTCGGGTTTACTGTTTGTACCTGTGTCTGGTGACTGAAGACCTCCACACCTCTGTCAGGTCTCTTCTTGGGGAGGGTCTGGATGGCAGCATGATGGTACTCCACCCCCGTCAGGCCATGCCTGTAGCCGCCCAGGAAAGGCTTCTTATAGGAGGAACGCTCGATCTCCACCACAACCTCCGTGAAAACTCCATCATCTGGATATCAGGGAGACGATAATCAAACGTCCCTGCAAACAGTCAACATCGCCCGGACTTGTCTATATTGGGTTCGTTGGTCCAGACCACGTCTGTAGGACGTCCTAACTAGGTCTTTGCACAGTGGGTTTAACCAGAGACTGAATCCATATGATGCATGTCAGTTCAGATGTCTCTAAAATGACCTCCAGTCATGGTATTTCCAGGGTTTCTACGTCTAAACTCAAACGTTTAAAAGGAAAAAACAGATTCCACCCTGTTATTAATAAAAACAAAGTCCAGGATAGAGGTTCAGCTCCAGCCAGGATCAGCTGATCAGATGTGTTAATTAACTAATCATTGTTAGTTTGAGTGTGAAAGCAGGAGTGTTGTCACTTTATTGGTCTGGAGCATAAAGGTGTGTGTTAGAACAAGGGTTAAAGGTCATTTTTAAACCTCATGGAGTCCATCGTTCTACAGAGGAGGAGATTGTTTACTAATGGAAATGATTTGAGTCAGATAAAGAAACAAATGTATGCAAATCTCTTTGAGCTAGAGACATTTTGTAAAAGAGTGGTCTAGAATTCTTCCAGAACCACGTGAGACAACGAAAGGTCAGCCAGGACTTCTCAGCTGCAGCTGAGCCGTTGGATCATGGTTTTCACAGAAATCTTACATTAATAACACATTAGCACTGAAAGAGTGTAGACTTATTATGACTGTTTATTGTCTGTGATCTGGGTGATATTTTGTCAGATGTTTTAATATTTTTTATTTTTAATGCAGAAGGTTGAGAAACACTTGATTCTGTATCAAATCTTTCATTTTCTCACTAAATAATCCACAAGTGACTTCAAACTTTACTGAATAACATCGAATCCAACAGACCTCATGGATAAAATCCTCACATGTAATTAATCACAACAGGTAACGTGTCATCAGACAGCTGCCTCCACATTCAGCTGATCCACGTGTGACTGATGCTGCGTTTACTGAAAAAGCACCTAGTTTGTACCTTTTTGGACTCGAACAGTGATGACATCTGGCATGCTGTCATGCTCTGTGGGACGGAGAAGGCGGAGCGGGTGGAAATTCGGGTCAGTGGAGCTCATTTCCATCTGCATGGAGCTGTGAGGTCGAACTCCAAGCTCCATCAAGCTCTGATGCTCCTCCACCACTCTGCCTGCAAAGACACCACAGTGAGACTTCTCTGGAGCTCTGTGGAAACCCAACAGCACGAATGAATCGCTCTTCAGTGATGATGGAATTCATATGGAAAAAACAGGTTCAACACAATTTCCCACATTTATCTAATCTGCTGTTTGTTCAGTGGAACAATAATCCACAGCAAGAACATCTAGACCACACCCACTCTTTTTCTCATCAGAGGTGCAGAGTTAGGCTAAAGGTCACAATTTAATTTAAAATAATTCCAGTGTCTTGTATTTTCTAACAAGTGCTAATCTGGTGGTCTGACCGAGAGACTCACCGTTTAGAGAGAGCTGAAGCACTTCTGCAGGTACTCTTAGCTCCGAGGCAAGGTGGCGTTTCAGCTCCAGGATGCTGAGCCCAATGGCAAAAGCCACAGTCATCACATGACCCTCTGGCACCAGCAGCACTTTTACTGGTGAAAAGGGAAAAAAATAACAATCATACTCCTGAAATGAATATTATTTTATCTAACTGGTCTATTTTAAATAATTCTATGTATCTGGTGCCTGTCTCCATCAGTTAACAGGGGAGAGGCGAGGGACAGCCTGGACGAACGACAAGCTCACACCTATACACAGAGCTGACCCAGAGACTGCTGGGTGTGTGTGTGTGTGCGTGCATATGTGTGTGTATGCATGCGTGCATGTGTGTGTGCGTGTGTGAGTGCGTATGTGTTTGTGTATGCGTGCATGTGTGTACGTGTGTGTGTATGTGTGTGTGCGTATGTGTGTCTCAACAACAAAACAACAAAAGTCTCAAGTGTGCAGGTCTCAACAACACTTACAGTAGATTTGAAAATCTAAATAAGTAAAAAATCTAAAAGTCCACATGGTTTTATAATTATGTTACCAGAGCAGGGATTCAGCATCAAACCTGGCCCCTCCCCCTCCACTGCCAGTTATATTAAAATCAGAGACAACAGTAAGATTAAGACCAAGTCAAAGAAACAACATTTTGCCTTTATTTATCCACAAAGTTCATCTTCTAAAGCACACATGGGGACATAATCCTCCAATCGACACCATCTTTGTTTTTAGCAGATTTATCCAGCAGGTGGATTCATTATGAGCTAGGGATGGGCAATAAATCGAAAATTTATCGTTATGAAAATTTCTGACTCTAACTGATATCATTTTCCCCATGTTAATAAATTCAGTAATAAAAATGAAAAGATGTGTGTAGGTTGGCAACATTCATGTCCTTGAGTCACATGACAACATGATTCAACTAATACACATGACAGCCCCATCTAGTGGACAACCTTTGTTTTTGCACATACATGTAGTTATCGTCCATTTATCGTTATTGAGGTGAACTCCTCAATATACCGTGATACTGATTTAGATCATATCGCCCTGCCCTACTATGAGGTTTGAAGATGGTAAAAGGCTCCAAAAGCAGGTATGAGCTAAAGAACATCTTATATTAATAAAACATGGCAATAAGAAATAAAACCCTAACAAAATTCACTTACAGCTCCAGGACTGTGTGCATGTTTTCTGAAGGTCTCAGATGTTAGAATGAATGCAAATCATTTAGTATCATTTAGCAGACAGACATATGTGCAGGAATTCAACAAGATCTGACTAATGCGTTTAGCTGTTGTGGCTCCTCCTGTGACCTGCTGTAGGACGACATAGATGACTTTCTAGCACTGACACCACTCCAACGTTGGATGAAAAAGTTAGATGGTCCAGGAGTGAAGCCTGTAGGGTGGGGACAGGTGTTGCCATATGCCAGTGCTATACCTGGCAGGACCCACCCAGGAGGGTTGAACCTTGTGTCTGATCAAACTCACCTGTAGCTGTGGAGTTTGCGGCATCTTCTGGCTCAGCATCACGGTACTCATCATCTTGATCATCCTCTGCAGTCTCAAGCTGAGCTGTTAAGAGTGGAAATTTAGAAAACATTTGTTCTGTGATGCACAGTCAGGAGAACCAGTGTCTATGCAGCAGGGGACACCCTGGACCGGTCTCCAGTCCGCCACAGGGACACTTAGAGACACACCTGTCAGGTTTTTGGTGTGTGGGAGGAAACCAGAGGATCTGGAGAAAACCCATGCATGCATGTGGAGAACATGCTAACTAACAGCAAAGCTGCAGCCGGGATTCAAACCGGCAACCCTATTTCTGCAATTAAGTTTTATTAACATTGTAGCCAAATGCTGTCATCAGATTCAAGATTTATGTTTCTTGTACAAAGATGGGAGAGGTTTTTAAATGTTTCACAACCAGGCAGCAGTGAGTCAAACAACAGGCTATTATTATTATTATTTATTTATTTATTTATTTTAACTGCCAAATGATTTCCAGACTTTGAATAATTGATTAGAAAACCTAATAATTTAAGACATGTGGACACAGGCTGGTTTGTACTGGAACTGTAATGACGCGTCTCACCTGAGGAACACCTGGATGTCCGAACCTCCTCTGGACATTTCAGCTCTCTTTCTCCCCCTGGTGGCTTACTTGCAGTACTACCACCCGCTTCTGACTTTTCCTTTGAGCTTTCGTCCGCTTCTTCTTTTAAATCCAACTCGGTCTTATCGGTTCGGTTCGACATTATTAAAGTAAAATACAGGCTGACGCTAAGCAGTTGAACTGGGAGCGCGCCAGGCTGATGAACAAGAGCTCCGTCCGTAAATAAACGTCAATAAACGCAACAAAACACAAAACCGCGACAGGTTTAAACGCACTCGAGCTTTTCAGATCTTCATCTAAACCTGCTACTGATCTCTTAATTCTTAAAACTTTGAACTAGTAAAGAGAAGCCGCGTTTCCAACCTGGGTCCGGTAGCAAGGCTCGTTGCTATAGCAACGGGAAACAAACGTAAAATAAAATAGATCGAGAATAGTAGAAGAAGTAAAAAGTCACGAAAAATGACTCCAGAGTAAAAAAAAAACATTTAGGCTTCTCAAGTCTGATCATAAAAGCTGATTTCATTTATTAAAATAGTTGAATTAGATATCTAGATACAATTATAAACGTTATATATTTATATAAGTGCTGTGGTTTAAAGAATGAATTAAAATGAGTAAAAATAGTCAAATGAATAAGTTCCTCCTTACAAAACTAACGAAGGCAGAAACGTTTCTATAATGGCTCTAATTCACAAACCAGCCCTTTCAAAAGGTCATTTACAAACGTCAGAGTTTTACTGACTATGTAAACTATTTACTGTAGATTCACCTTCAGCAGGTAAACCAAACTGTAAATGTGTGTGTGTGCGTGTGTGCGTGTATGCGTGTGTGCGTGTGTGTGTGTGTGTGTGTGTGTGCGTGTGTGTGTGTGTGTGTGTGTGTGTGTGTGTGTGTGTGTGTGTGTGTGTTGCATTTTTGGTGTAAACCTGCATGATCTTCATTCAGTCAAGTAACTGGTAGAGTAACTATAGAGCCTGTACTGAAGTAAGAGTAAACATAATAATGTTAGTCAGGTAACAGTGAAAAACACAATGCAATAAAACTACTACTAGACAAAAAGGTTAATCAAGTAAATGTAACTGTAACTAGTAACTACCCACCTCAGGTTTTCAGTCTCATAAATGTTACTATAGCGATTATCAAAACACAAGTATATAAAAAGTCTGCATTCATCTTATGCAGACAGCTGTTGTTAAACTGTTGTTTAAGCGAAATGTGAAGTTGATTTTTTTTTTTTCCAGTTGACTTTCCAGCTTCTGGCCATCGGGTCATGTGATGCCTGGACAGCAGAGATGAAGGAGCAGACTTTATCATCGTTACCTGCATCACTGGGTTTAACTCTGCCGACAGTTCATGACAGCCAGCTTCTCTTTTTCTTTTGCTAAAGTAACAAGGAAAAAATAGCCTGGACTTATTGTGCATTCCATGAAACAATAGACCCTGATCCTCTTTGCATTGTCAGTCTAAGGCCTAAGCCCCAGGAGCTTGGTGGATTTCACCAAACAGGAACAAGACCCAGCTTAGCCTCCCAAATCAAACCTGGCTGTATTTATAGAGACCAGCACACCAGGTGGCCAGCCAAAGCTCCATGGAGGTCTTCTGCAGGGATGCTCCAGGCTCAGGCATCAATATAAAAGCAGCTGTGGTCCTACTTGGCCCATCAGTGTGCTGCTGCCATTCCTTACAGGTGAGATCTTTTCTGCTTCATTTACTAACACAAAATACCATCTTTGATATTCTACGTTCTGTTGCACTTAAACCAGAGGGGCTTGATTTTAGGGTGCTCTGTACTTGTTCTAGCGATGATCCAAACATGCTGAGATGGAAATGTACAGACTCAGTGTCTGAACTCTACATCGTGTTTCTGTATTCATGGTTGATTTTATTGACATCGAACCTCAAGCTGTGTTTCAAACTCCTTGGCTGGTTTTGTTACTTGTGCTGTTGTTTTGGACAGATGATTATTTCACTTCTGTATTTTGTGTTATTATCAAATAAAAGCTGTTTAAAAATCTTCCAAACAGCATAGAACATAATCTAGCAGCATAACGAGAGACTAAGAATAAAGTGTGTTTAAAATGTGTACTATACTATACAATACTATACTATACTATACTATACTATACTATACTACACTACACTACACTACACTATACAATACTATACTATACTATACTATACTATACTATACTATACTATACTATACTATACTACACTACACTACACTACACTATACTATACTATACTATACTATACAATACTATACTATACTATACTATACTATACTATACTATACTATACTATACTATACTACACTACACTACACTACACTATACAATACTATACTATACTATACTATACTATACTATACTATACTATACTACACTACACTACACTACACTATACAATACTATACTATACTATACTATACTATACAATACTATACTATACAATACTATACTATACTATACTATACTATACTATACTATACTACACTACACTACACTACACTACACTATACTATACAATACTATACTATACTACACTACACTACACTACACTATACTATACTATACAATACTATACTATACAATACTATACTATACTATACTACACTACACTACACTACACTACACTATACTATACAATACCATACTATACTATACTACACTACACTACACTACACTATACTATACAATACTATACTATACTATACTATACTACACTACACTACACTACACTACACTATACTATACTATACTACACTACACTATACAATACTACACTACACTATACTATACTACATTACACTATACTATACTACACTACACTACACTACACTATACTATACTACACTATACTATACTATACTACACTACACTACACTACACTACACCACACTATACTATACTATACTATACTATACTACACTATACTATACTATACTATACTACACTACACTATACAATACTACACTACACTATACTATACTACACTATACTATACTACACTACACTACACTATACTATACTATACTACACTATACTATACTATACTATACTACACTACACTACACTGCACTATACTATACTATACTATACTACACTATACTATACTATACTATACTATACTACACTACACTATACTATACTACACTTTACTATACTATACTATACTATACTACACTATACTATACTATACTATACTATACTATACTATACTATACTATACTACACTACACTATACAATACTACACTACACTATACTATACTATACTACACTACACAACACTACACTACACTATACTATACTATACTATACTATACTATACTATACTATACTACACTATACTATACTATACTATACTATACTATACTATACTATACTACACTATACTACACTATGCTATACTATACTACACTACACTATACTATACTACACTTTACTATACTATACTATACTATACTATACTATACTATACTATACTATACTATACTATACTATACTATACTACACTACACTACACTATACTATACTATACTATACTATACTACACTATACTATACTATACTATACTATACTATACTATACTATACTATACTACTTAATTGATTCAGAGTGTCTTTGTCCAACACATTTTCTGTTTTGAATTGTAATTTCTTCTTCGAGCAGCAGTCCTCCTGTGAGCAGGACATACCTGAGGACCATCAGCTTACGTTACCTGGCTGGCAAACAGGCTCCAGATCTCAGCTCATCTCTTTTGGTTTTGAATATTTTTAATTCACTACTTAACGTCATAGTTTTTCCTTCTAAGCATTCACAACTGCTGGTGGACCTGTCTGTGGCCTTCAGAAGCAGCTGACTCTTTAGCAACCTGGAGATAATCTGGGAAAAGAAAAAGAACCACCACACACCTGTAATACCTGCTTGCCTGCCCTCTACTTCCCACTTGGACTCTCTTCAGCCACCTCCTGCAGTTTTCTTCATCCGTACATCCCCACTTGATTTATTTTTTGTCAGAGCAATGAACACAAATGAAGAACATGATGATGAAGAACTCAACAGCTACATCATCCAGCTTGGTATTCATGATTCCTGCCAAGACGCCTTTCTAAAATCTGCAGCCAGGTAAAAAAAAAAAAACAAAAAAAAAGTGTCACTTTCCTCAGTAAAATGTACTTCATCATAAACAGCCCTGTGCCTCCTCTGCCCTTGATTTTTAGTTTAAAAGCTGGAACTGATGAAAATGTCAGAGTCCTGGCAGCCATCAAGCAAGGTGGGTTGGGCATCCTGCTGGAAACCCCGTCACAAAGGGGTGTTGGTGTGTCTGTGTGCCATATTTCATCTGGAGCTAAAAACCAAAGAGACCCAAGCTGCAGCTGCATGTGAGAACTGCTAAGCACCATGAGGCTGGCAGACAGACAGAAAGAGGAGGAGAAATAGAAAAGGCAGAGGGAAGAGGAGCAGTTAGTATGAAATCAGAGGTGGAGAAGAAAAACTGCAAAGAAAGAATAAAACTATTCTCAGCTTCACTGAGTTCTGGATGTTGAGGGTTTCATTAAACTTTGGTCTTGTTGCTCTGTTGACCAGGTGAGGTCTCGGTGCTCAGAGAGATGCTCAAACACACCTTTGCCTTCAGAGAGTCAGACAGTCGTGGCTGGCTTCCCCTCCATTGGGCCGCATCCCAGCCAGTCCTGGAGGTTCTGGAGACCGTTCTGAAATGTAAGAAAATTACTTTTTAAATACATTTTATATAGAGAGTGTCTAAGCTTTGTTCAGATTTATTCACCTGTCATTTACAAACATGGAAGGATAAATGTTTGTCAGACTACCCTGCATGAAAAACCAGCAGAGTTGTGTTTTGGTGCTGGTACGCTGGTCCAGCATGGCATGCTGGTGATTGGCTGCTGGACCAGCATGCTAGACCAGAGCAAGTCAGAGCCTCATGGAGAAAAAAAATCTACTGCTTAGACTTTTGTTCAAGTCACTGAGGCTCTTCAGTCTTCTAGTAGAATGAAGGAGGGTGACTAGTCGATCATGGATAGGGTCAGTCTTTATCTGCTCTGGTTCTGCATCTGCTGGTAAATGTCCTGCAGATGATACTGAGGTTACTAGGTGAGCTGATTCAACCACTCTTAGAGCATCTATTATATTCGCCGGACGCTCTGTTCCCTCTCTGTCACTCCAAAACTTCTCTTACTGTTATACACCAGCATTATCCAACCCATTCTTCTCTACTGCTCCCCCTGTTACTTCAATATGCTGTCCATCACCAACAGGAACAAGTTAAAGTTCCAAGTCATCATCACACACTGGTGAAATTACATCTCCGCATTTGACCCATCCCCATGGTGGGGAGCAGTGAGCTGCAGCTGTGGCTGCGCTCAGGAACTATTTGGTGGTTTAACCCCCCAATCCATCCCCTTAATGCTGAGTGTCAAGCGAGGAGGCATTGGGTCCCATTTTGTCAAATTCTTTGGTATGACCCAACCGGGAATCGAACCCCGATCTCCCAGTCCTGGGGCGGACACTCTACCACTAGGCCACCGGAGCTGGTCAAACTAAGCAAGGTTACCAACACTGCTAACCCTAACCCCAAAGTCATCAGCCTGCCCCTCACAGATCTCCCCCACCTAAACAATAACAAATAAATCACACGTATGGCTAGGACTGTGAGCAGAGACCCAGACCACCCCCCCCATAGCCATTTCTGCATGCTGCCCTCTGGCCAAAGGTACAGGACTCTGGAATAGAAGTGGGCACGCTTCAGTAATAGCTTTGTCCCTTCTGCCATTGCTGCTCTTAACAGTTTAAAACTCTAGTCCTCCTCCGTACCACTTTTGTGTGTGCTGTCCTGTCCTGTATATGTTTATTTGTTCTGATAGTGGATGTGAAAAATAATTTCCCCCAGGGGACAATAAAGGTCTATCTATCTATCTATCTATCTATCTATCTATCTATCTATCTATCTATCTATCTATCTATCTATCTATCTATCTATCTATCTATCTATCTATCTATCTATCTATCTATCTATCTATCTATAAGAAGTGAGTTGACCGAATTGACAAACACCCTGATCATGAGGGCAATGACAGTAAGCGTTGGAGAATGGAATGGGATGAATGA
>SSNS01000361.1:154457-183314 GCA_006937985.1 Aphyosemion australe
AGTTACACCAGACCAGGTGAGGAGAGAATTGAGGTGGCTTAAGAGCAGAAAATCAGCAGGTCCAGAATGGAATCAGCCCCAGACTGCTCAAAGACTGTGCTGACCAGCTGTGTGAAGTGGTCACACACATGTTCAACCTGAGCCTTCGAATGGAGCAGGTCCCTATCCTGTGGAAGACCTCCTGTGTGGTTCCAGTCCCCAAAACATCACATCCCAGTGATCCAGACCACTACAGACCAGTCGCCTTGACCTCCCACCTGATGAAGACTATGGAGAGACTCATCCTCACCCATCTACGTTCAGTGGTGAGCCCAGAAATAGACCCACTTCAATTTGCATATAAACCAAACATGGGGGTGGAAGATGCCCTCATCTACCTGCAGCACCGGGCTCTGAATCACCTCGAGATGCAAAAAAGCACTGTGAGGATCATGTTCTTCGACTTCTCCAGTGCCTTCAACACCATCCAGCCGTGTCTACTGCAGCAGAAGATGAGGGGTGCAGGAGTGGACGAACATCTGACCGCATGGATCATCAACTACCTCCCAACAGGCCACAGTACGTGAGGCTGCACAACTGTACGTCTGAGGTGGTTGTGTGCAGTACTGGAACTCCACAGGGTACAGTGCTCTCACCCTTTCTCTTCACCTTCTACACCTCGGACTTCACCTACAACACCAGCAGCTGTCACCTCCAGAAGTTCTCTGATGACTCGGCCATCGTCGACTGTGTGTCTAAGGGGGATGACCAGGAGTACAGGTCAGTCATCATGGACTTTGTGGACTGGTGTGAGCATAACCACCTTCGCTTGAACACCAGTAAAACAAAGGAAATGGTGATTGACTTCCAGAGAAACACTCCTCCTCACTCACCAGTAAACATCCAGAAAGCAGACATTGAGGTGGTGGACACCTTTAAGTACTTGGGTGTTCACCTCAACAGTAAACTGACAAAGCTAGCTCGGTTCTGGGCTGCCCACTGGATTCTGTTGAGGAGACGTGTGAAAGGAGGATGCTGGGGAAGATGACCTCCATCTTAAGAAATCCCTCCCATCCACTGAACTCCACTGTGGAGATCATGGACAGCTCCTCCAGAAGTAGACTGAGACATCCCAGATGTAAAACTGAGCGCTATCGTAGATATCCCTGTGGCCAAGCAGCCCAGGTGCATGATCAATCGGGATCCAGTGACAGGACACTCACACTGTCACATTATAATAATAATAATATGTACAGTGGAAGAAATAATTATTTGACCCCTTGCTGATTTTGTAAGTTTAATGACAAAGAAATGGAAAGTCTCAGAGCAGTATCATTTTAATGGTAGGTTTATTTTAACAGTGACAGATAGCACATCAAAAGGAAATTGACTTTAAATAAAAGATAGAAACTGATTTGCATTTCATTGAGTGAAATAAGTATTTGAACCCTCTAACAAAACAGACTTAATACTTAGTGGCAAAACCCTTGTTTGCAAGCACAGAGGTCAAACGTCTCTTGTAATTGATGACCAAGTTTGCCAACATTTTAGGAGGAATGTTGGTCCACTCCTCTTTGCAGATCATCTCTAAATCACTCAGGTTTGGAGGCTGTCTGTGTGCAACTTTGAGCTTCAGCTCCCTCCATAGGTTTTCTATTGGATTAAGGTCCAGAGACTGACTAGGCCACTCCATGACCTTAATGATCTTCTTGGTCCACTCCTTTGTTGCCTTTGTTGTATGTTTTGGGTCATTGTCGTGCTGGAACACCCATCCACAACCCATTTTCAGTTTCCTGGCAGAGGGAAGGAGGTTGTCGCTCAGGATGTGACAATACATGGCTCCATCCATTTTCCCGTTGATGCGGTGAAGTTGTCCTGTGCCCTTAGTAGAAAAACACCCCCAAAGCAAAATGTTTCCACCTCCATGCTTGACAGTGGGTACGGTGTTTTGGGGGTCATAGGAAGCATTTTTCTTCCTCTAAACACGATGAGTTGAGTTAATGCCAAAGAGCTCAATGTTGGTCTCATCTGACCACAGCACCTTCTCAGTGCGTTTACATGCGCATCAGAAAACCAAACTTTTGCCCTAAAAAGACTAACATCGTTTTTTTTTAATGCATGTAAACGCGTTAGTCTGGTAGAAGGTGAATTTCTTCTAATCTGGCTGAAGCACCCAGATAATGCAGTAGTTATCTGACTTCCTTCTGCATGTAAACGGGTCAGCCGAGCTGACCCGAGTGAACACTCGCGTTCCGGAAGTGACGCGGCCGCAGTAGCGCTCGTCTGATAATATCACCGCCACAACGTAACACGCGTAACAACATCTAACAGCGCAGTACGTACCAATAAGCTGTGCTGCAGCATTGTTGTTGAGAATCAGCTCCTCTAAATCCGAGACCATGGTCTTGAGTCGGAAAAGGGTAGAATGCCTTCTCCAGGTCAGGGACGCGGTCCTGCCCCAAGTGGAGGAGTTTAAGTATCTCGGGGTCTTGTTCACGAGTGAGGGAAGGGTGGAGCATGAGATCGATAGGCGGATTGGTGCTGCGTCTGCAGTGATGCGGGCGTTGTACCGGTCTGTCGTGGTGAAGAGAGAGCTGAGCCGAAAGGCGAAGCTCTCAATTTACCGGTCGATCTACGTTCCTACCCTCACCTATGGTCACGAGCTTTGGGTAGTGACCGAAAGAACGAGATCACGGATACAAGCGGCCGAAATGAGTTTTCTTCGCAGGGTGGCTGGACTCTCCCTTAGAGATAGGATGAGAAGCTGGGCCATCCGGGAGGGGCTCGGAGTAGACCCGCTGCTCCTCCACATCGAGAGGAGCCAGTTGAGGTGGCTCGGGCATCTGATTAGGATGCCTCCTGGACGCCTCCCTGGTGAGGTTTTCCGGGCACGTCCAACCAGGAGGAGACCCAAAGGAAGACCCAGGGCACGCTGGAGAGATTATGTCTCTCGGCTGGCCTGGGAACGCCTTGGGATTCCTGGCCCAAGTGGCTGGGGAGAGGGAGGTCTGGGCTTCCCTCCTTAGGCTGCTGCCCCCGCGACCCGATTCCGGATAAGCGGGAGAAAATGGATGGATGGATGGGTTTTCTAAAGCGCATGTAAACGAGGATCAAGACTTGCAGCTTATTATCATAAGATCGACCAGGATCGACTTAGATGTTGATACTGCCCATGTAAACGCACTGACTCTGAATCATTCAGGTGTTTATTGGCAAACTTCAGACGGGCCTGCACGTGCCTTCTTGAGCAGGGGGACCTTGCGAGCACTACAGGATTTTAATCCATTGTGGTGTAATGTGTTTCCAATGGTTTTCTTGGTGACTGTGGTCCCAGCTACTTTGAGGTCATTAACTAACTCCTCCCGTGTAGTTCTAGGATGATTTCTCACCTTTCTCAGAATCATTGACACCCCACGAGGTGAGATCTTCTGAGGAGCCCCAGACCGATTGATGGATTGATGGTCATTTTGTGCTCCTTCCATTTTTGAACAATTGCGAATTGAGATTGGATTTCCCTCCTTCATCGTCTGAAATGTAGAACCGCAGTGAGTACAGCCTCCTGCTGCGTGCGTGTGTGTGCATTTCTCTGTGATGTCTCAGCAACGACGACAATCTTTGAAAGTTCAGTTGAAGAAATGTGATATTTAACCTGCAGAAAATAGTATGAATGATTTGAAGAGAATCATTTAGAAATGAAATTCTGATGGATCAAGCAGAAACAGAGAGGAACGGGATGAAACAGGGAAATAAAAACAAATAACTTATTTGCCTATAAGAACAAAATGGTCCCTCACAGGCCACCTTCCTTTTTCTTTCTGACTCCATGATGTAACAGTAGAATAATTTGCTTCAAAAGATGTACTTTTGGCAGAAACTCATCCTGTTGATAGATGGAGACTCTCCTCCATTTAAACACGGTTCAGCGCTTCACTGAGCGACACAGCAGCTGTATTGGTCACGTGACTACTTCCTAAATGATGCGTGCACAGCAGAGCTTAATTTGAGCTGGAACAGGATCCGGGAACTGTCTTATTTTGAAGGGACGCGTTCCGGTAATTGTCTGCTAGGATCCGTTAACTCGCGCTGCTACCTCGTGATTACAATTGGTAAACGAGGACGCTGTGTTGGGCAGGGTCTTACGGGTGAGTGGTTCATTTGTCCAATCTCATACCTAAACTTTTCGCTTTTCGGCAAAATCGCCGTTTTTAAGCCAAATAAGCTGTTCTGGTTTCAGCAGTCAACAAGGGAAGGAAGGGATTCATCTTGTTCACAAATGATCTTTGTTTTAGCGTGTCGTCATTTGACCAATCACAGTCGCGGAAACAGACGCTTTGGCACGCCGCTCACGAGCAGCGGCTTTGAGCTTAAAGTTTGTCAAATCAAACAAAATCACCACTAAATAACACGGTTTTCTGTTGAGGACTTTAGCAGGTTTACCTCCTTTCAGCCTTTAGAGATTTTTCCCCGAGGCTCGTCGTGTTTTTTTTCAAGTCAAGTTCGGAGTTTAACATAACCATCGCCTATTTAACTCCGTTAAAACCAGTAGCTGTATCAGTCTTTGTCAGATGACGTATCGAGCGCTGTGGCGCGTTGCATAATGGGAGAGCTGGGTGTATAAACGGAGATTTCTTCATATGATTTGAAGAGCTTTGCTTGTCTATATTATGCTTATAAATTGTTAATGTGTAATTATGTTATTTAAGTGTCATTTTCCTTTCAATTTGGTCTCAAAAATATAAGATTTTGCACATAACCGTTTAATTTTGTCTGATGACAAAATTCTAAGATGTTACTCGGCACCCAAGTAGCCTTTTTATCAAATAATTTTTGACTCTTACTTTAGTAACTTTTGGGATGGCTTCTTTTTACTGCCATTTGAGTAAAAATATGCTGAGGTAGCGCTGCTCTGACTTCAGTACAACTTTCGGTTCCTCTACTCTGGTCTCGAGTGAAAGGGGATCCCTGAAAATGCTCACCTTGGCAGAGACGATCATGTTGTTGCAGTCCTGCGGTCGAAATGTTAGCATATCTTGTACCCAGCCATGTGTAAAATGTTCATATGCCTCAGGTGATTTGTAATTTTTAAACTGCTGACACGTGTATGCGCTAATCCCGAACACCAGATAGTTTGATATCCAACGCAGTAACTTGGAGGCAGTGATGAAACGTCTGAGCTCCATTTGTTTATATGGAGTTCATAGGGATCTACATTGTCGATTGTAGACCATTTCTCAAAATATCGATCCCTAGCCTCCTTCACAAGTTGATCCCTGTCTTCATATTTTTATCCATTGTTTTGATTGTTTTGTGTGCTGTTCCAACTTCGGCTGCGGATTCCTGCAGCAACGCGAGTCACCATACACGCAACATGGCGCCAAGGGGGTGTGGTTCACAGGCAGATCACGTGTCTGACAAAGACCGATAAATGAAAGGGCAAAACCTAATATTAACAAGATAAATACTTTTTTCTGGTGAGAAATGGCCACCAGCATGCTGCAGCCTCACTCATGTAAAAGTCATCCTAATATATTGATCTGGGCAGCGGAAGATTTAAGGAAGCTGGAGTACAAACACGTGATAAGATCATTTCATAATGCTGTAACATTTCTGCAGCACTAAAGCAGAGTTGTAACATTTTGACCTTAGCAGTGGTTAGGGCTGGGCGATATATCGATATTTTTAAAATATCGATAAAAATTTAAAAGAAGATATAAAATGACGTTATATCTTAATATCGATATAACTAGTCAAGCCGCGGAGCAAGCTAGCTGCTAGTGATAGCTGCTAGCGGCTAGCTTGCGCTGTCTCTAAGCGGTCATTACATGTATTCTCAAGCGTCTACTTAATCAGGAAACCTCAGGGTCAATGTTCTGCTCTAAGCTTTACATTTGGCTTAGTGGTTTTTAATTATTTGAGGACGTTTGTTCATGTTTCAGCGAGCTGTTGCACCGTAGCTCCCGTCCCGACACAGCTCTGTTTATCCTGCTTATGTGAAGACGGGCCAAACCCTCCATTGTAAACAGGTACGGCGAGCCGCAGTGGCCAAATTTCCTCAGGCATTTGTAATGGTTTGAAGACTCATGTTGCGGGTTAACATTTTATTTTGAAAGGGAATTCAGTGGGCAGGAGAAGTAGTTCCGGTTTTCGCCGTTTTGTTACGCTAGGAAGCTGCTTCGTTACCAGCGATTCTGTTGAAAAAGTTAAGAGTTTATATATCACTTGGTTCTTTTTTTAACACAGAGAAAATATAGTTTTACCTTTCTTGCTGACGTTTCGACCACCAACTGTGGTCATCCTCAGAGATAAGTCGCTGTCGGCGGCTTCACTTCGGATAAACAGAGAAGGAAGCCACCGACAGCGGCTGTGAGGATGTCCTGGTGGTCGAAACGTCAGCAAGAAAGGTAAAACTGATCTTTTCTCTGTTAAAGAACTAAGTGATATATGAAGAAACGCACAGAATGAACGCACAAAAGAAGTTAAAAGTTTGTAAGGCGTGGGTTACGCCGACAGTAGCCTTAAATAAATACCCATAAAAGAGCAACCAGAGCCCGAGTCATTACAATATGATCGCTGATATGAGTCAATAATGTGATATTCCTGTCATGTTTGCCTTAATAACTTTTAATAACTCCGTGCTGCATGAGCCACGTGACTGTAATCCTCTGAGTAGTTGATGCAATTCATGCAATCATGAATTTAGCTTAACATGATAGATTATTTTCGCTGGACAAGAAATAGTTACTGGTAATATTGTGAATGATAGGATATATGAGCCACCTCTACAATTTAAATGATGTTACATTACATTGACGGTTACAATAATAGCTTACTGCTTATGTGTTTAACTGTACTTTATTACCTTTCTTCTTTCTCTAAGTTTATAGGCTGCTGTAACAAGTGAATTTCCCCACTGTGGGGTTAATAAAGTGTATTCTATTATATTCTATTAACTATAAATATATAATAAATGTGTCTGTGGGACATTTGAGACACCTATTTCTAGCTTTAACTGAGATAGAAAGATATTATTACAGACTCAAGGTCCACATTAAAACAGAAACAAATCCAGTATAAAAATGAACCATGTAAAACACATAAAGATATAACCGACGTGTGTGTTAACAGACAGCTGTACCAGTGTTTCTAAAGCTCAGACTGATAGAAAATGGCACTAAGGTTAATGTTGGACAAGAATCAATACATTTTTATGCATTTAATCTGCTGATTAATTTATGTATAAAATTTCTCAAGACAGCTTGAAGGGCGTTAACTTGTTATTTTACAGGAGGAAAAATATCGAGATATATATCGTATATCGGAATTCATCTAAAATATATCGAGATATAAGTTTTGGTCCATATCGCCCAGCCCTAGCAGTGGTTTATTAAAGTATTCAAGCAAACAGCTGAGATAAAGCTGCATCTCCCTGCAGCTCCAGCTCTTCCTAAACGTTTAATCAGAACCAAGAGCAGCATGAACACAACAATAACCTCCTAAGAACTCTGGAATCTTTTCAGATGTTTTCATGTTTGGTGTTCTGTGAGTTAGTCTCACAGTAATTCTTAATTATATGATGATCTCTAATCATTTCCTGATCATTTTTGTCAGGCATATTTTTTCTTTTGTTCTGAGCAGAGGGACTGTCTAAACCTCATGGTAGAAAATGGTTTGCATTTTGCAAAAAAATCACTTTGATGATTTTTTGTAAGTATTCCAACAAATTATTGTAGCAATAAAAAGTATGTAAATGTCAGAGGTTCCTACAAACCCACTGATGCAGCTCTGCAGCATGTGAGGACCTTGTGAGAAATTTGTGTAAACTTTGGGAATGTGGGCACAATTCTAAGTTATTTGTCAAAAACTCCATTAATTATGAGCCGGCGCCACCAAAACGGATCCCCTCACCACCTTGACTGCACCTAGAAATCCTGTCCATAAAAGTTATGAACAGAATCGGTGACAACGGGCAGCCTTGGCGGAGTCCAACTCTCACTGGAAACGAGCCCGACTTACTGCCGGCAATGCGGACCAAGCTCTGACACTGGTCGTACAGGGACCTAACAGCCCGTATCAAGGGGCCTGGTACCCCATACTCCCAGAGTACCCCCCACAGGGCCCCCCGAGGGACACGGTCGAACACCTTCTCCAAATCCACAAAACACATGTAGATTGGTTGGGCGAACTCCCACGCACCCTTCAGGACTCCCCAAAGGGTATAGAGCTGGTCCAGTGTTCCACGGCCAGGACAGGACTAATGAACATATGATTTTTAACAACTGTTAATAAACTACGGTGCAAATTGGAGTAAAACGTTAAACTGATGAATAATTAAATACGCTTAGCCCTATTTAATGATTGTCCCCACCAATCTTTAAACCCCATTCAAAGTGTAACGTTATTGTCCCCAGCAATTCCAAAAACAAACTGACGCCCTTGTGTACATCTGAGGAGGTTCTGTGTAGTACTGGAGCTCCGCAGGGTACAGTGCTCTCACCCTTTCTCTTCACCTTCTACACCTCAGACTTCACCTACAACACCAGCAGCTGTCATCTCTAGAAGTTCTCTGATGACTCGGCCATTGTTGGCTGTGTGTCTGAGGGGAATCACACCCAGGTCAGTCATCATGGACTTTGTTGACTGGTGTGAGCGTAACCACCTTCACTTGAACACCAGTAAAACAAAGGAAATGGTGATTGACTTCCAGAGAAACACTCCTCCTCACTCACCAGTAAACATCCAGGGAGCAGACATTGAGGTGGTGGACACCTTTAAGTACCTGGGTGTTCACCTCAACAGTAAACTGAACTGGTCCCACAACACAGATGCGCTGTAGAAGAAGGGCCAAAGCCGCCTCCATCTCAGGAGGAGGCTGAGGCCCTTCGGAGTTAACTCCCAGCTGCTAAAATCCTTTTATCACTCTGTTGTTGGCTCTGTTATTCATTCTGCTGTGGTCTGCTGGGGTGTAGGCAGCTCTGACCGAGACAGGAAGAGACTGAACAAGCTAGCTACCAAAGCTAGCTCGGTTCTGGGCTGCCCGCTGGATTCTGTTGAGGAGACGTGTGAAAGGAGGATGCTGGGGAAGATGACCTCCATTTTGGAAAACCCCTCCCACCCACTGTATTCCACTGTGGAGGCCATGGACAGCTCCTTTAGTGGCAGACTTAGACATCCAAGATGTAAAACAGAACGCTACCGTAGGTCATTCATTCCCACTGCAGTAAGAGTGTAGAGCTCAGCAGTTTAACTGTTACTGGTATTATCCTGGTATACGCTAGCATCAGTGCTATATTCAGTATGTGTTCAATACCAGATGTACATTAGTATGTCTGTGTCCCTTATGCTGCGTATTCTTGGAAACCCACTTTTCTATTTTTATTTGTTGTTTTTAGTGGTTTAAAGGTTACAATAATAGCTTACTGCTCATGTGTGTTTAACTGTACTTTTGTTATTACTTTTCTTCTTCCTTTTCTCTAAGTGTATGTGCTGCCTTAGCGAGTGAATTTCCCCACTGTGGGATTAATTACGTCTATTCTATTCCATTCTATGCTTTTAGTCTTTAGGATGACCTCAATTTGGAGAAATAACTTTAAACCCTGCATGACTGATAAGCTAATGGCTATCTCTTAATGTTGATTACTATTTTCTTGAACTGTAATTAAATTCTGACGACCCTAACGATGTGCTGTGATTTCCAGATGAAGAAGAAAGAAACCATGGAAGATACGCTGATTCCTGTTAGTAACATTTCACCTGGAGGGCTGCAGGTTTTAATGAGACAGTCATGATGGTGGTTTTGTGTCCAAACATTCAATTCAATTCAATTCAGTTTATTTATATAGCGCCAAATCACGACAAGAGTCATCTCAAGGCACTTCACAAAGTAAACATTTCAATACAGTTCAGTTCATAAGCCAATCAGTAAAAAAAAGTTTCCTATATAAGGGACCCAGCAGATTGCATCAAGACACTGACTAGTGTCATTGTGTTGGTACAATCCTCATACTAAGCAAGCATTTAGCGACAGTGGGAAGGAAAACTCCCTTTTAACAGGAAGAAACCTCCAGAGGATCCTGGCTCAGTATGAGCAGCCATCCGCTACGACTCACTGGGGATTGAGAAGACAGAGCAGGCACAGGCACACCCCACACCCACCCACCCACCCACACCCACACACACACACACACACACACACACACACACACACACACACACGCACACACACCACATATATCAAGTAGTGTTTCTATGGCTACACTGTGATTTCTTAGTAGAAGTTCTATTTAGTAAGAGTAAGAGAAACTTTATTGTCTTTATCTGAGTGAATCTATAATTAATTCAATAGGTGAACTAATAGTAGCACATTCTATGTTAAAGAAAGTAAGATGTAATATCAGGAGAGGGAGAATGTTAGGTGGTTGGCAGCAGTGTGCCAGCCGATGGCCCCCTCCATGAGGCCACCACAGCTCAGCAGAACGCCAGTGTAGCTTCTTCTGGGGAGAAAAACACTTAGAGAGAAAATAAAGTTAACAGCTGAAATAACAGGAAATAATGCAATTAGAGAGTGGTGGTAGAAGAGAGTAGCAGAGTGTGGAAAGTGGTCAGTATGTCCTCCAGCAGTCTAAGCCTATAGCAGCATAACTACAGAGATAACTCAGGATAACCTAGCCTTTCAGATGGAGGCATGTGGGAGGCAGGGCCAGGGAGAAAAGTCTTTAACGACTGTAGTCCCCTCTGTACACTCCACCTCCCTCTGCTCCCCACTCGTCTAAACCTGGACTAACATCAGAATTTAACCATAAGCCCTATCAAATAGAAAAGTTTTGAGCCTAGTCTTAAAAGTAGACAAGGTGTCTGCCTCACGCACTAACGCTGGGAGCTGGTTCCACAGTAGAGGAGCCTGATAGCTAAAGGATCTGCCTCCCATCCTACTTTTAGATATTCTAGGAACCACCAGTAAACCTGCAGTCTGAGAGCGAAGTGCTCTGTTAGGAACATATGGAACAATCAGATCACTGATGTATGATGGAGCTTGATTATTAAGAGCTTTATACATGCCTGAGTATTGTTGGATTATTCTCTGTAGACTTCTGATGAAGCCCTGTTATGATGTCATTATGTCCTGACAAGTTCTACACCTGCGGTTCTGAGGCAAAGAGGTCCGATACAAAACATACCTACATCATACTCACGGCACGGCTCACCGATGCTGGTGGAGGCACATTTTTAACATGTAGATTCTGCTGAAGGAGAACAAACAGGAGAATAATAATCATGGTGATTATGGAGTGGCACTTCTCGTATAAAACAAAGTGGTTTTTATTTTAAAATGGAGCTCAGGTGTTCTAGAGCTGGTAGGCAGCAGGCAGGGATTAGAGCTGCTGTCAGCAGGCACGCAGGAAATGATGGTGGCCCCATGGAGGCGAGTAAGGGGCCACGGCTGCTCCATCCGCTTAGAGCTTAGAGAAGTTCTACGTCGGTGTTCAAATAAAAGGAGGGAGACACAGCAGGAACAGAGAAATGTTTAAAGCAGGGCCGGAGTGGGACACATTTTCAGCCCTGGAGTTTCAGACCCCAGACCGGCCCACTTCATGACCTATTATCTGATGCCCATACGGCCCAAACATCATGCAGCCCACCGGGAATTCTCCAGACCCTCCCGATTAGCAACTCCGGGCCTGGTTTAAAGACAGAAAAACAAGTTTTCCTGAAGCATGGAACATTCTCCTTGTGGATGAGAGACTCCTGGACCCTGTCCTGCTGCATCAGGCTGGCTGGTCCTCTGTAATTGCTCAGGCATGTGGAGAAACAGGAAGTAGAGCAGTTTGATGCCTCTGCACAAGTACGGCCAAGGTGTTTTCTGACTCGTTGAGCTCAGCAGCAGCAGCAAGTCGCTCTGAAGAACCCACCGAGTCTGACAGGACCATTAGTGAGACCAACGTCTGAAGTTAGACCACTGCAGCCCAGATCTTTGTATTTAATCTACCTGTTAAACTATTAAAGGCAGATCAAAGAAAAACCATGCGGTCTTTATGAGAACTTTACCATCAGCTGGTTCCTGAAACCTTTCATATAATCCATCAAATGTTCTTGCTTCAGCACAGAAGTTCTAACTATTCCCTGACGTTTTTTGTTTTCTTTTTATTCCACTGGTTTAAATCATATTTAGTTATTCGTTTTTATGTTTTTTGTTTTTATTGATCTCAGGAATTATCTTAATGATTTTGTGGCTTTTGTCTTGCTTTAATTCTGATGTTATTTGTGAAGCACTTTGTGGAGGTGTTCTGACTCCTCAAGAGTCTCAACTGCTTCTTTTTATAAGTTGATAGTGTTATTGTCTGTTGTCTTTAAAGGCCATCTTCCACTTTAAACCCATCTAAGCAATTTTGGATAGCTTGGCCTATATAAGAAGTATTTAGAATGGTATTATGACTAAGATCTAATCATAAAAGGCTTTTTTGGTGCCTCCTAGTGGGTTTCTTGTGACTTGCATGAAAAAACAGCGCTTTCTGGTAAAACCCGGAAGTGACGTAGGAGGGGGCAGTCGTCGGCCGCTTAGCTAGTAGCTGTTTATATGGAGAATTACCAGGAGATGTCGCCCGATTCGGAGCAAGAAGTCACCTACAATTTCGGTGCTGAAGGTCCACAACCTTATAATTTCGAACCAACTGTGCTGGCAGTCAAGAGAGAGATTATTTAAACGGTGTTAGAAGAGATATTGAGTCGTGGGAAAGTCAAAACGTGCAGACTGGGCAACGTGAACTGGTAAGTGAAATTCCAAAATGCTTGACTTACAAGAAATAACTTGCCTAATGTCAGTAAATATTTTTAAACACTGCTATATTAAAGCATAGAGAAGTTAGCAAAGTTAAGCAGCTGAAATGCTTACTATTTTAATGATCATACGACCAAGTAGTTGTTTTTATTTAGCTAAATGCTAATGCTCAGTAATCATCATCCTGCTATTCATAACTATAGTTTCTAAGTTTAGATTATCTCTATTATTCAGGTGTCAGTGTGGCAGTTGTGGAGCGATGGACAGCATCATCCATAGTGTGTGCTGTCAGGAGCTCCAACCCTTCAGGCAGCTGCTGCTGACTCTGCACCCACCAGCTCCTCACACGTACCGCAGGAGTTTAAGGTTGCTGTAATTAAACCTCTACTTAAGAAACCCTCTCTGGATCCAGATGACCTAATGAATTATAGACCAATATCTAATCTCCCATTTTTATCTAAAGTCCTTGAGAAAATAGTGGCCAATCGAGTATGTGAGCATCTAAACACTAATGATCTGTTTGAGGAATTTCAGTCAGGTTTTAGAGAGTATCACAGCACTGAAACCGCATTAGTGAAAGTTACAAATGATATTCTCACGGCCTCAGATAAAAATCTTGTGTCTGTTCTGGTCTTGTTGGACCTCAGTGCTGCTTTTGACACAGTCGATCACAATATTCTCTTAGAAAGGCTTGAACATGTTGTAGGGATCAAAGGAACAGCGCTAGGCTGGTTTAAATCTTATTTATCTGACAGATTTCAGTTTGTTCATGTACATGAGAAATCTTCTTCATTCTCTAGAGTTACTTGTGGAGTACCACAGGGTTCAGTACTTGGACCAATTCTTTTCACTATATATATGCTTCCAATTGGTAAAATCATTAGACAACATGGGATAAACTTCCACTGTTATGCTGATGATACTCAGTTATATTTATCCATAAACCCTGATGAACCTAATCAGTTAGGTAGACTACAGGCTTGTCTTGAAGACATAAAAATCTGGATGACTCTAAACTTTCTGCTGCTAAATCCAGACAAGACTGAAGTTATCATCTTTGGTCCAGAACCTCAGAAAAGGAAACTGCTTAGTCAGTCACCTGATCTAAACGGTATTAAATTAGCCTCCGAGAACAAAGTAAAGAACCTCGGTGTAATCTTTGACCAGGACATGTCATTCAAATCCCACGTTAAACAGGTTTGTAGGATTTCCTTTTTCCACCTTCGGAATATTGCTAAGATTAGAAGCATCCTTTCCAGGAGTGATGCTGAAAAACTGGTTCATGCATTTATTACCTCAAGGTTGGATTACTGCAATTCATTACTATCAGGAGGTCCACAGAATGTAGTCAAAAGTCTTCAGCTGGTCCAAAATGCTGCAGCTAGAGTTCTGATGAGAATTAAAAAGAGAGACCACATCTCTCCTGTTTTAGCTTCCCTACATTGGCTGCCTGTTAAATTTAGAATAGATTTTAAGATCCTCCTTCTCACATATAAAGCTCTTAATAATCAAGCTCCATCATACATCAGTGATCTGATTGTTCCATATGTTCCTAACAGAGCACTTCGCTCTCAGACTGCAGGTTTACTGGTGGTTCCTAGAATATCTAAAAGTAGGATGGGAGGCAGATCCTTTAGCTATCAGGCTCCTCTACTGTGGAACCAGCTCCCAGCGTTAGTGCGTGAGGCAGACACCTTGTCTACTTTTAAGACTAGGCTCAAAACTTTTCTATTTGATAGGGCTTATGGTTAAATTCTGATGTTAGTCCAGGTTTAGACGAGTGGGGAGCAGAGGGAGGTGGAGTGTACAGAGGGGACTACAGTCGTTAAAGACTTTTCTCCCTGGCCCTGCCTCCCACATGCCTCCATCTGAAAGGCTAGGTTATCCTGAGTTATCTCTGTAGTTATGCTGCTATAGGCTTAGACTGCTGGAGGACATACTGACCACTTTCCACACTCTGCTACTCTCTTCTACCACCACTCTCTAATTGCATTATTTCCTGTTATTTCAGCTGTTAACTTTATTTTCTCTCTAAGTGTTTTTCTCCCCAGAAGAAGCTACACTGGCGTTCTGCTGAGCTGTGGTGGCCTCATGGAGGGGGCCATCGGCTGGCACACTGCTGCCAACCACCTAACATTCTCCCTCTCCTGATATTACATCTTACTTTCTTTAACATAGAATGTGCTACTATTAGTTCACCTATTGAATTAATTATAGATTCACTCAGATAAAGACAATAAAGTTTCTCTTACTNAGTAGTTGTTTTTATTTAGCTAAATGCTAATGCTCAGTAATCATCATCCTGCTATTCATAACTATAGTTTCTAAGTTTAGATTATCTCTATTATTCAGGTGTCAGTGTGGCAGTTGTGGAGCGATGGACAGCATCATCCATAGTGTGTGCTGTCAGGAGCTCCAACCCTTCAGGCAGCTGCTGCTGACTCTGCACCCACCAGCTCCTCATATTCGGTGTGTAACCAGCCATCCTGGATTTGAGGGCTGCTGTTTGAATCCCTATGTTCTAAGGCTGGCATACCACACGTTTAAAGAGCAACATGGGCCCATAAATCTGCAGTTTAATGAGTAAGGACACATTCTGTATGAAAATAAAATATGGAATTGTATAAAGACTGAACAACAAATCTTTGGTTTTCATTGAACAGATTTAATGTCTTAAAAGATATATTTAGTGTCAAGGATGATTAGCAGTATTAATTCAATATTATTTCTTCCATTTTTGCAGTTAAGAGATGTTAATACCATGCTTTATTTACACAATCATGCATCCTAACAAACCTTATCTACAACTATATATTAACTAAATGAGTAAAGCTACAGTACATCTCTGAAAATTTTATTATCAAAGGTAGGGGTGAAAAACAACATTGGTGAAATATTTACATGAATGGTATAGTATAATATAGTACACAATATATGTATAAATGTATGTAGAATATTTAAAAGTAATAGTAATAACAAAAGCAATAAGCTCGTCAGGTGAGATCACTTTTTTACATTGCAGGCAGTATCGCTATGTAGCCTACAGGCAGATGATCCGATGGACACATGGCATCATTGGGCGACACATTTGCAAGCCTCTTCCATCATGTGTGGTGAACGCCATCAGAACAGCCTTTCTAGGTGAAGCTGGTCACTTCAGAGGTGTCCGCTGGCCTGATCTGTATGGAAGTTTAACAGTCTCACCAGAATATGCCTTTTTTTAGACATTGAATTTTTGACACTGAAATTTTATTCTGTGAAATTATGTATTTGAATTTTTTTTTTACTCAAAATACACCAGCAAAAATTTCATCTGCAAAAATTCATCTGCAGATTTTCAACGTTAAAAATTCAACTACATTATTTCAATGTAAAAAATTCATCAGCTGGAATTCATCTGCAAATTTTCAACGTCAAATTTTCAACAGCAGAAATGGGGTGACCTCCTGGTGACCCAGGCCAAAGCAATCCTTTGTCAATCCAGTCGATTGGCTTTTAGCCAATCAAATCACGCTCATTTGATCACGTGACACCGATTGCTTACCCGAGGATCCTCTGCAGCCGCCATCTTAAATCTGGCGTGCTATCAGCTAACATAAATCATAACAGCAGCAGTTAACAGGATACCTGAGCTCTGTGCAGCTTTTTCTTGCTCTAATCGGCGGACTATTGAGACCAGAGCTCGGGGGATTACTTTTCACAAGTAAGTTTGAGCTTTTTTGTTGTTTGTATTTTGTAAATATAACTGCTGTAGTGTACACCAGCAGCAACTCCTAGTTAGCTAGCTACATGTTTACTGCTGGTGTTCCCCTGACAGTGAAGGCTAAATGAGACTTTATTAATACATTTATTCCAAAACACTGACTTAGGTTACAGCTGACACGAGAATGCTGCTGTAGAAATCAAACATGTCTTCCTGCTATCAGATAATAATACATAATTTCACAGAATAAAATTTCAGTGTCCAAAATTCAATGTCTAAAAAAAGGCATATTCTGGTGAGACTGTTAAACTTCCATAGATCTGGACTGGTGTGGTAACTGTAAATATAATGCAAAACAATGTTTGTATGAACTGTTAAAAATATTAAAATTCTGAAAGAACTTGTTGCTCTGTTTCTATTGTTAGCACAAACATTATCTACAAAAAAATTGACTACAGATAATTTGGCCCAGTGTAAATAAAAGCTGCATAAGAGTACCTGTGCTGAAAACCTTGATTTTCTGACATACTGTCCGATGGCTTCATCCTTGTCCATCCGGTCACACGTGGCTGTCAGGGGTCCAGGATCAGCTGATTTAATCCCAGATATTGCACTGCTTAGTCCAGTTGGGTTGTTTGCGTAGGCATCCTGCAGCCGTTGAAGAAGTTCTGCAGCGTAGTCTGTAATGGAAGTCATTTAAATATGATGGTGAACGTGCATATATATATATAAAAATTAATCTACACACAAAATATTTATATACTTATGAATTAATTTACCATATGTTGGTTCCACTTTCACGGGTTGCACGGACCAGCCACCTTTTTTAAAACGAGGGTAACGTACGGCATACCTTTCCAAACCCTCCTTGGTTCGGGCCGTCTCCCTGTTGCTGTTGTAGTGAAGGGCAGCCAGCAACAGCCTGAAATATTTTTTCATAAATTTAGACACAGTTTGAAACTGCAGAATACAAAAAAGTTTTAATTTATTAAATTATGACTTAAATTACAACACATTTGACTAATATATAACAAAAGAAAAGAAGAAAATTAAATTCAAGCTGAATAAAACTTGCCTCGTGTACATGCCAAAGGTAGGAGAACCCTGAATGCTTAGGAGCAAATCTCAGGATGAGGGAGTGGAACGCCTCTAGTGAGTATGTTTGGTGCTGAGGAGACAACTGCCTCACATCCTTCACAAATCCTTGCTGGAATGCTGCTTTCTCCAATTTGACTGCTGTAGTTGATCCTGTAGGCAAACAAGACACATTTAAATAAACTACACATTCAATTTCCTTATAGGAAATGCACTCATTGGCCAATCACAGCGCGTTTTCCCCTCACACGACTCCAATGTGGCAGCCTCCTGTCCAGTACCGGTGGGAAGTAAGGGTGCTGCAGCACCCCCTGCTGGTGACCTCAGATTTATTTACCAGAACGGCACAAAAGCGAATTTTAGACTTTAGTTCTGGGGTATATTGTCATCCCGTCCAAAATAGTGCATTTACAGTTTATGTTTGCAGTTTCTGTTGTGCTTTTTTGCATTTAAGAGCCTTTTTAACAAGGACACATTTGTCCCTCATTCTCCACCTCTTAATGCGCTCGCCACCTCTAAACCCACGTTTCCCGTCATTTCCGTCCACGAATAAAAGGCTTGCTGCTTTGGCCTCAGACTCCAGCTGCGCGTCTTCCAGGTAAAAAGCTGATCTGTCTGCTGGACATCCATCCTTCTCGTCCTCCTTTATACATAAAAAAAACACTAAACTACAGGGAAGTAACTATCTATCTGTCACAGATCGCTCCAATATCTAAAGTTTTGCCGTAAATGTCTGTCTCAGTGTTTACTCCGCTCTGTGACGCGCATCAGCGCACCTTTTGACACCTGCTGTCAGATCACGCAGCAGCCATCCTCTCCCTCAGCAACAAAACGCTACTGAACCCATTCTTAGTTTAATTATTTTAGTATAACTCCAGTTTTATTTGGGCTATTAAAAAAAATAAAAACTGGTGTGTAGTTTAGAATCCGGATTTTAAACATAAGTTGAATAGGAAACTCAGAGAGGCGGAGTCTTGCTGCGGCGGCGTCCCAAAGGTGTGTTTTCATTGGTCAACTGCAGACGGGAGTCGTAGGTTTTCAAGCAGCGCTTCAAGACTGTTGGAGGCTGTCTTCTTTCTAATAATGAGACTCATATCAATGCGTATACTACACCTAGGCTATGATTCACCTGGACATAATGAGTTGAGCGCAGCTGAGCTTATTTTTTTCCCAGCACCTCCTGCTGAAATAATGTTCCTGTGGCTATGCTCCTGTCTGCATGTCAGAAAAATAAACGAAACTGAGACGAAGCTGGACATGGAGGAAACGCTTCTACTTTTGCTGATGAGGCGTCGCCGCCACCCTCATAAACTCCTTGCCTGGCCCCTCTTTGCAGCCATGACTGTACCTATACTCTAACCTTCAAACAACGATGGCGGCGACACCTCATTAGCAAAACAAGTTAAAGCATTTCCTCCATATCCAGCTCCGTTTCATTTATTTTTCTCACATGCAAACAGGAGGCTGCCACCTTGGAGTCATGCGAGGGTAGAACGCGCTGCGATTTGCCACTTGAAGATTTCAGCTCAGCAGACAGCTCACGTTGTGTGCACACAGCGAGTTTCTGCTCCCTGTGAGGCGAAAAATATCAAACTGATTTGATTTTCACCTTAGCGTCTTGTGAGGCAGAAAACTCAGTGAAAATTAGGCGCACACAGCGAGGAACCTGCTAAGCAAACGGCCGCAAATGACCGTAAGCTCAGAAGTTTGTTCTCGTGTGCGGCAGGCTTTACGTAAAGCAATTGAGTCACAAACCTGTTTAACTTCTATGAAAGTGCCAGACGTTTAAGTGATGATGTCCTCTGATCTTTCACCACAATTGCAGAGTCAGAACAGCTCCATCAGCTCATCATGACACACAATATATTTGTCTGCCCTTGATGGTTGGCTAAAATGCAAAATGTATAATGTTTAACGTAACATCCAAAGCTTCTAAAGGTTCATGGAATGTGTTACTGACCAGCTTGGCTCCTCCTCCAGAGACACATCATCATCTGATGATTCAGTCTCAATGGACATGTCATTATCAGGATAGAAGTCCTCATCCTGGTCATTTGGGGGAACTGATGAGACCACTGATGATGACGTCACAGGCAGAGGCGCCGTTTGCGGGCAGGCAAGACCATAGACATTGATAGACCCCTCGCGACCGCTATTGCCTATGGGCGCTGACGAGCGGTGGCGCCGCCATCTTGGATCGGTCGCGCCCTCCCTCTCTTTGCAGAGACATTGAAGTGTCAGCATGTTAAATCAACCATAACTCCTTGAATACTGAACCAATTTTGACGCGGTTTTTTTCACTGTAAACTTCACACATGTAGCTCTGATACAGGACTAATATTTGAGCGTTTTTAATACATAATGGGTTTGCTGTGGGTACATATGGGACTCTTATCCACTGCCTAGTGACAAAACCTATAGAAAAAAGGATCAAACACATAAAAATCACAAACAATGAGAATCAAAATAATTCTAAAAGGACTATATACCAAGTGTGAGATCTGTGGTAGGTAGGTATTTATAAAAAACACACTTAATATATGAAAGAGAAGCAGAAAGTATTACTCAGCCATTTTAATAAACAATTAATATATACAATATAATTCTTATAGATAACAATTTAAATAAATGAGTGTTTCATATCCATATAGTAGCAATATAACTCAAAGAGAGGGTGAGAGAGACAACAACTAAAACAAAGTCTGAATGACAAGAAATCGACAAACCATCTGTCAGAACTGACTGCTTAGTGATATTCTGGTTCTGTTGTATATTTGTGTGTAGCTGAATCTATAACGCTCCACCTGTGAGAATAAAATTGTAAGGCTTGTTTTCAATACTCAGACATCATTTCTGATTACTTTACAGCCAAACAGCACACGGGGAGAAAGAGAGAGAGAAAAAGAACTAACTGCTTAATGGAGTTAATTTCTTTATTTTTTTGTCTTAATTTATCTGTTGCTTGTGTCGAGAATGTTTTAAAATAGTAATTGAAAGCTTTACATGAGCTAAAACCCCTGGAAGAGGACTGCTTTGTAGAACTTTTATCTGGAGCTCCCCTTCTGCAGTTCAAGATAGGTGAGTTTGGCCATGTGGTGCTGCCTTCTCTTCAGAACCACAGACTTAACCAATGAGATCAAGTCTGACGGCAGTGGCATCCAGCATGACAGCTACACATTTGTGTTTAGTTTGGTTTTTCTGGCCCAGCCCAGTCTCATCATCCACCAATCACAGCCTCCTGTAAAGGAATAGAAACATATTTAATAGATTTGCATAAGTAATTTTCAAAAATTGGACAACATTAAGATTTGCTTTGTATTGTGTGTGGAGTGGGAGGGGCAAAAATAGAGTCTCTCTGAGTTACTTGTTTTTATATGCTGAAGTGAACAAATTTTAAGCGTGTAGCGTGTGGATATTTCCACATTGTGGGGACATTTAGCTGGGCATCACAATGACAAAATACCCTAAAACATGGTTTTAGAGGTATGGTGTGAATACGCTTTTGGTTTAGGTTAGGGTTAGTGTTATGATGTTTAAATACTCACATAATCAGGCTGAGGTTAGTCTCTGGGAGGTCACAGACAGGCTCTCTTTGGCTCTTCTGGATGTAGTTCTGCACTTTTCTGGTTAAAACAAACAAGCATAATGTTTGACAATAATATACAGTTTATAGTACACACCTGTGGTTCTCAGTTTACGTCAGGGGGCCTCTGGTGCTGTGAAAACTCCGGGGCACCTAGACATGATTCTTAGGACGTTTATTAAAATAAATTAATTTTTGACAAATATTATCAAGACAAGGTATGTGGGGGGATAAGTATTACACTCTGCCTTGTGATTGATAAAAGGATATGTACATTTATGAATGCTGATGGCCTTATACACTTACTGTTTGAAGGAGAACCAGGAAGCTGAAGATGAAACAAACTCCATCTGACACAGCCCAGTTCTAATCATAATAAATCAGCTGCAGGAAGCCTCACAAAAAAGAAAACAAAAACATGCAATTTGCAGATTAGTGTCTACTAATATTGCACAATGGAGGTCAATGCTATTTTCTTAATTCATCATGTGTTATTACTACTATTCTGTTTACTTCTTCTTTAAGATTTCTTACAACCTTTCTTTAACCTAAAAACTGCATTTCTATTGATAATGAACTAAAAATCCTCAAAGGGTAAAACCAGAACAAAGTTCTGCACAGCAATCCTCTTTAGCATGTTAGCTAACTATTCTCCAGACAGGGTCTGAGACATGAGCTATATCTGATACCAGAAAGATTTGTTTGATTTCTACAGCAGCATTCTTGTGTCAGCTGTAACCTAAGTCATTGTTTTGGAATAAATGATTAATAGTCTCATTTAGCCTTCATTGTCAGGAGAACACCAGCAGTAAACATGTAGCTAACGTTAGCTAACAAGGAAGTGTTGCTGGTGGACACAAATATAGTACAACAAAGTTATATTTACAAAATACAAACAACAAAAATGCTCGAACTTACTTGTGAAAGTTATCCCCCGAGCCATGGTCTCAATAGTCCGCTGATTAGAGCAAGAATAAACCACACAGAGCTCAGGCATTCTGTTTACTGCTGCTGTTATGGTTCGTGTCTGCCGGAAGCCCGACCGACCTAAGATGGCGGCCGCATTTCCTGCGCCCGAGCGGCCAATAGGGGGTCTATCAATTATAATGTCTATGGGCAAGACAGGCAATTGGGGGGGGTTCCAAGATGGCCGAGTAAGTAGACGCTTACTGCCGAGCTTAGCAAATATAACTACATAATAAGGTAAAAAATATCGCGTCGACTCGTTTTTTTTTTAGTTTTTTTGCTCTTTACTCAAAAAAGAACCGAATTTGAGAAGTAACTGGCAAAATGTCAAACCGAGATAACAAGAGACCCTCGAGCAGTTCCAGAACAAAGCTACTGCTAAAGGCTGATGCTAACAAGGCTGATAACAAAGCTAATGCTAGCCAGGCGGCTGCGTCGGTAAATCCACTGTCTGACAATTGTCACAACTATTCAGCTGTTCCGCTTCCTCTTCCAACGGAGGAATTGATGGACGAGTTTCCACCTCTACCCATCACACCCAGCCAATCTCCGGTGCCAAAAAAAGCAATGCATTCCAAGGAAGGTAACGTGGATGTGGTTGAAACTTTATCAAAACTAATAAATGAAAGAATGGATGACCTAGCACTACAGATTGCTGGTATCAGAAAGACTGTGGACTTTGCATGTGAGGAGATTAAAGATGTAAAAGGCAGAGTTGGCTCTTTGGAGCAAAAAATTGCCAAAGAAGAAGGTCGCATGGATACATACCAGCAGAGAATCACAGACTTGGAACGATACTCCAGACGGTGGAACCTCAGGCTGTTTGGTGTTAAAGAAGCAGAGCAGGAGGATATATGGAAGGTGGCTGTTGAGATCTGTCAGGCTGTGCTACCTGAAGTTAAAAATCATCTTTGTGATACCATCGACACAGTACATCGTGTTGGCCCCAAGCGCCCAAACAGCACCAAACCCAGAGCTGTTATAATCCAGTTCATCTCCCGCAGGACCAGAGATAACCTGTGGAAAGCTGCGAAGACATCTCCATACCTGAAGGAGAATCGAAACCTGAAGTTTGCTGAGGATCTCTCAAAGGAAGACAGAGACCGCCGGAGCAAATTGTGGCCCATTATTGAACAGGCTCGCAAGGAGAACAAAAAGGCCTACTACGTCGGATGTCGAGGCTTTGTGAATGGGGCAGAAGTTTTTCCTTCCTCAGAATAAAAAAGAAGAAGTGGAAAAATGAGAAGGAAGGTTATAGTTTCTACCATATGGTACAGTTGTTTATGTATGTTGTTTATTGTCACAGAGTTACTTTTATTTGATACTGAGAAGTTATAAAAGAGACAGCACACCGTTTTGATTGCATAATAGTGCTCTCTTGTTATTATCTGCACTTTATTTTATATTCCAGCACTCAAGTTGTGCTTATAATATAATTTTCTTTTTTTTACCAAAATATTTTTACAAATGCGATGCTCGGCCCCTTCTTAATGGTTATTTACTAACTGTTTAGTTTTTGTATCTTACATTGTCATTTTCTATAGTTTCCCTTAATGCCAGGGGGTTAAAACAAACTTGTAAACGTAAAGCCCTATTTCTGTTTGCTAAAAAATGTAAAAGTGATTTCTGTTTTTTCCAAGAAAGCCATTCTGTTTCTGCGGATGTGAACTTCTGGAAATCCCAGTGGGGTAATGATGTCTGGTATTCGCATGGCTCTGAGAGGTCAGCTGGGGTCACAACTCTCAAAGGTACATTCGGGGGTAATATGCTGGTGAAGGTTCTCAGTCATCCAGGTCATGGTAATCCAAGGGCATGCTAACGACTCATCAAGAGGTAGGGAGGAGGGGCATTCACAGGCAGATGCTGCTCGTTGAGCAACAATAGACAGCTACAGTTTATAAGATCGACCCTCCCATATTCCAGTCAGAATTGACAAAGCTCCTCGGATGAGAAGCGAAACGTCTTCAAGAAACCAAAGAAGTCCAGTTGCCTTCATTTGAACCCCTTGGATTCGGGGGTAATGTTTTACAGTCAGATTGCGATTCCTTAGGTCATTACATTTGTTTGGTAGTCGAATCCAATCATTCCATCTTTATAATTGTTAATGTATATGGTTATAATACCAAGTCAGAAAATGATAAATTCATTGACTCATTAGATACAAGAATCACTTTTTGGCTTTCTAAATATCCCAGTTCACTTTTGTTAATAGGAGGAGATTTTAATGTCTCACTTAATGATACTATAGATAGGTGGCCTCCAGCACAATGTTCTAAAAGTAACTTGAGGATGGAAGCATTTATGGATAAATTTAATGTAACTGACATTTGGAGAGAGAAATTTCCTGATGATGTTTCATTCACATGGAGCAACAGTTCTGGTTCAAGGAAATCACGTATTGATTTTTGGTTAATTTCAAAAAATCTGTTTGAGGACAGCATTACGGTCAATATCCTTACAACGCCACTTACTGACCATAGAGCTATATATATTAATTTACAACTCCTTCCTACTGAAAATATTAATAGATCTTCGTATTGGAAATTGAATAGTTCACTGCTGAGCCATACAGCTGTAAAATCTGAAGTTACACGATTGTTAAAACACTTTATCAACAAGGGTAATGTTGAGGATTCTTACAGTACAAACTGGGAACTTTTTAAATTTGAAACTGGTAAATTTTTGCGAAAGTATGGGGCAAAAATAGCTAAGTCAAAGGCAGCAGAGGAAGAGAAATTAATTGTTCAAATTTCGTCAATATATCAACTACCACCAGATGAAGTCTGAGGAGGATAAACTGCAACTTAGGACCTTTCAACTTAAACTTGATGAGCTTTACCGCCATAAAGCTGAAGGTGCGTTTGTCCGGTCAAGAAAAAGATGGATAGAGGAAGGAGAGCAGAACTCTGCTTATTTTTTTCGTTTAGAAAAACATAGATCTAAAACCAATACTATCCAACAGCTGAACATTAATGGTATTGTCACTAATGATGCTAAAACCATCTCTCAATTTTGCTGTAAATTTTACTCAAAGTTATATGAATCTAATTATAAGGCAAATGTTGCTACTCAGTTTATGGACTCTGTAGATAATGTAAGAGTAATAAAAATTGCAGATAGGCTTTATTGTGACAGCCCATTTACTGAAAAAGAGATACTGAACTCGATTGATCTTCTTAAGAACAACAAGTCTCCAGGTACGGATGGCTTGGTGGCTGAATTTTATAAAACATTCTCTTCTCAGTTAGCACCATTTCTGTTAAAGGTCTACAATGAAAGCATTGAAAGGGGCACTCTCCCACCCAGTCTCACTCAAGGACTTATTACTTTAATTCCTAAACCTAAGAAGGACTTACTTTCTATAGATAACTGGAGACCAATAAGCCTCCTAAATAATGACTATAAAATAATAGCTCTATTGCTGGCCAAAAGAATTAAAAATGTTTTGGATGATGTTATAGATGAGACACAATCTGGTTTTATGACAAACAGGCACATCTCCAATAATATTAGACTTGTCTTGGATATCCTGGACTACTCGGAGCTAATCCTTGATAACTCATTTATCCTTTTCCTTGACTTCTACAAAGCTTTTGACTCAATTGAGCATGAGTTCATATTTCTCTCACTCAAGAAATTTGGCTTTGGTGATTTCTTCTGCAACGCCATAAAAACTTTATACTCTGACGCGAACAGCTCTATCCGAATGAAAAATGGCACCACGTCTCGTTTCTGTCTGAATCGAGGTGTACGCCAAGGGTGCCCGATCAGTCCTTATCTTTTTCTACTTTGTACTCAAATTCTTGCTTCTTACATTACTAATAGTCCCATGAAAGGTATAAACATAGCAGATAGAGAGGTTGTCACCAGCCAGCTGGCAGATGATACCACAATTTTTCTTAAAAATGCTAGTCAGGTGCCAATTGCGCTAAAAATCATAGATGACTTCTCAAAAGCTTCTGGATTGATTTTAAACTTAAACAAATGTCAATTATTACCTATCAAAAATTGTAATGATCAAAGTATTTGTAATGTAGCTGTTCAACACGAAGTAACCTATTTAGGCCTGATTATCTGTAAAGATCAAAAAAACAGAATTACCTCTAATTTCCCTCCAATTATTAAAAAAACTCGATCCAAGTTAAATCAGTGGTTACAAAGAGATTTAAGTTTAAGAGGACGAGTGTTGCTTTCCAAAGCAGAAGGTCTATCTCGACTGACTTATGCTGCCAAATCCCTGCATGTGGACAACGGAACTTGTAGGGATATTGACCGAATGCTCATTAACTTCTTATGGAAGAACAAAACACATTACATTAGAAAGAGTGTAATGATGAATGACTATGAACATGGTGGACTCAATATTTTGGATTTCACTACCTTAAACAATACATTCAAAATTAATTGGGCAAAACATCCATCCATCCATCCATTTTCTCCCGCTTATCCGGAGTCGGGTCGCGGGGGCAGCAGCTTAAGGAGGGAAGCCCAGACCTCCCTCTCCCCAGCCACTTGGGCCAGCTCCTCCGGGGGAATCCCAAGGCGTTCCCAGGCCAGCCGGGAGACATAATCTCTCCAGTGTGTCCTGGGTCTTCCTTTGGGTCTCCTCCCGGTTGGACGTGCCCGGAAAACCTCACCAGGGAGGCGTCCAGGAGGCATCCTAATCAGATGCTCGAGCCACCTCAACTGGCTCCTCTCGATGTGGAGGAGCAGCGGGTCTACTCCGAGCCCCTCCCGGATGACCGAGCTCCGTCATTTCATTTTTTCATTTATTTATTTAAGGACAGTGCACATTAATTGACATTTCTGTAAATGTGCCAGTGTTAGCCAGCAGGCTAATTTTCAACTGTAGTCCATTGGCAAGATGCTAAACTAAGCACATAACGGCTAAAAAGAAAGAAAGAACATATTAAATAAGCATAACAAGCACAAGAAATTAATATACAACAATAAAAACACAATACCATTGCACTTATTCCATTAAAACATAAAAACATAAAAAACATATATTCATTAATCATACACTCATTAAAAAATCCAAAGTAGCCATATATCCAACAACCTCTCATACCTCCAATAGGATTACACAATAAAGTCTAAAACAAACATACAATGATTATTACGAGAAGTGTTCACATTTTTGTGTGCTTAAAAGCCAGTTCTTGAGACGGAGTGTGAATGTGTGATATGAAGTAGAGTTTCTAATGTCCACTGGTAATTGATTACATAGCTTAGGGGCTCTCACAGAAAAGCACAACTGACCAAAGGAACTAGACCTATGAGGGATATCACAGTCCCCTCTTAATGCAGACCGAGTGGTTCTGCTGCTAGATGATTTCTGCTGTATAAAAGCGCTAAGTGGTGGGGGAGCCTTCCCATTGATAATCTTAAAAATTAGACATGCATCACTGTATTTTAGGATATTTTCCCAACTAAGTAAGTTATATTTAGTAAGGACATTACAGTGATGATAGAGGTTGGCTTTTTTGTCCAAGNTTCCGGCTATATCTCTTGGTATTGATATCTTCAACCGTTTCCGATTTATTCAGCTTTTTCTGCGATTTTTCAGCCCATTGAAATGAATGGAAAATGCTTAAAATCGCTCAATTTTGCACAAAATCGTTCATCTTTTTGACCTCTTACTTGCCAGGGTTAACTTCAACCTAGAGACTTCATTCAACTTTTAACAAACTCAAAAGAAGTTCAACTATTTCAAATTTTTTCAGCTTCTTGATATCTTTTACGGTTTTTCTATAATCACAGGTTAAACTTGAGGTACGATTTTGGAAAGTTCAGGACTTCCTCCTCCTCCCCCCATTCAAAAGAATAGGGCCAAAAACAGACTTTGCTCGACTTCAGGCCGTGTCCTGAGAAAACCGTAGAACCGAGGGAAATGAGACTTGCGCTGGATGAAAGCTGACGGATTTTCCTCCGTTTTGATGTATAATTTATGGACATACTCCAAAAATTGTGGTCGTAGCGTTAACTAGTTTGGAAAGGTTTTAAAATATTTCTCCTTCCAGCAGCTGAGCTGTGCTGTCCCATATATGGTCATGCTGTTCCCACTGTGACTGACAGCTTCAGATCTGAATCAAGAAAAGTAAATTCTGCTACAATCACATCTTTTGGGGTAGATGCGTAATTTTCTCAAAAACAGTAGGTTTATTTGTCTGCTTCGATAGGATGTCTTCGATTTTGCTGTAGCTGCCACGGTTTTTGCGCTACGAGGCTCAGAAGGAGGAGTGATCCTGATTTTCTCCCATTGGCCCCCATTCAAATAATTTTCAGATCTTGTGCTTCGACTGCTGACTGAGAGCTAAACTGTACTCGTCATATCTCCTACAATATTAAAGATAGGCACACAGAAATCCACACAGAGCACCATCAAAGCCTTCGGCCGCTGACGGTTTTAGAATTTTTGGAACCGGTGCAATAGTTTTCGAATGGTGATGCGAGGTTCGAGGCCTGCAATTTGATGTTTGGAGCTTCAGATCTGGAGAACGGCAGATTCAGATGATTTTCTCTAAACAAAAATCTGCTACGACCACATTTTTTTGAGTACACTCATCAATTACTCAAAAACAGTAGTTTTACTCGTCCGCTTCGATGGGATGTCTTCGTTTTAGCTGTATCTGTCACGGTTCTTGAGTTACAAGCGTCAGAAGGAGGATTCAGCCACATTTTCCTCCCATAAAAAACAGGCATTTTCTGCTCTGTTCTAAGTCAGACAGCTGAAATTGTCTCCTCATATCTCCTACA
>SSNS01000361.1:185885-312570 GCA_006937985.1 Aphyosemion australe
GAACCGGTGCAATAGTTTTCGAATGGTGATGCGAGGTTCGAGGCCTGCAATTTGATGTTTGGAGCTTCAGATCTGGAGAACGGCAGATTCAGATGATTTTCTCTAAACAAAAATCTGCTACGACCACATTTTTTTGAGTACACTCATCAATTACTCAAAAACAGTAGTTTTACTCGTCCGCTTCGATGGGATGTCTTCGTTTTAGCTGTATCTGTCACGGTTCTTGAGTTACAAGCGTCAGAAGGAGGATTCAGCCACATTTTCCTCCCATAAAAAACAGGCATTTTCTGCTCTGTTCTAAGTCAGACAGCTGAAATTGTCTCCTCATATCTCCTACAGAATTCGACGTAGCCACACAATAATTCACACAGAGCACCATCGACGCCTTCTGCTGCTGACGCTTTTGGAATTTTTCTAATCGGTGCAATACTTTTTGAATGGTGATGAGAGGTTCCAGGCCTCCAATGTGACTGTTGAAGCTGCAGATCAGCTGCAGGATCCATTGACTTTCTCTAAAGAAAAATCTGCTACGACCACATCTTTTATAGTTCATGTGTACTGTAAGGTTTTTTTGTCAGCTTCGATGGGATGTCTTCGTTTTAGCTGTATCTGCCACGGTTCTTGAGTTACAAGCATCTGAAAGAGGATTCAGCCACATTTTCCTCCCATAAAAAACAGGCATTTTCTGCTCCAGACAGTAGAAATCATCTCATCATTTCTCCTACAAATATTCTAGGTAGGCACACAAAAAATTAAATATAGCACCACCAAAGCCTTCTGATGCTGACGCTTTTGGAATTTTTCAAATCTGTGCTATACTTTTCGAATGGTGATGAGAAGTTGGAGGCCTCAGATCGGACATCTGAAGCACAGATCCAAAGCCTTCCTCATTAAGGGGCCTGCCTGCTGCGTATAACAGCAACAGAGCAGTGGTGTGATAATGGAGCTTTCTGATTGGTTCAGACATTTCCCGCTATTTACTGTCTGAGAGCGGATATACGGAAAAGCTATTTTAAGTGCAATCCTACTGGAGCCTTGTGGCCTCTCTATCAGTCAGTCTGCTTGTTTCAGCAAACCAGTATCAGAACCAGCATCTGGTTTAAGACCAGAACCAGGATCAGAACCAACACCAGAACCAGCATGTGGATCAGAACCAGGGCAAGACTAGAGCCAGGGTTAGATGAGATATAGGAACAGAACAAATACCCGGACTCTCTCTTTCTCTCTCTCTGTCTGTCTTCCGCCCTCTCTCCCCCTCTCTCTTTCTCTCTGTCCCTCACTATTCCCCTCTCTCTCTCTCTCTTTCTCTCTCTCTCTCTCAGTCTGTCTCTCTCTATCGCTCCCTCCCCCCCTCTCTGGCTATACAGACATACACACCCACACATATTATACATCAAATTGTTCAGCTTGGTCTAAGGAACCCAATGCCCCCCACCCCCCTTCCCTGCTCTCTGATTGGTTGAGAGATTTTAAGCTTCTTCTTGCTTAATAGAAATACGCACATACACATATTATACATCAAACTGATCAGCTTGGTCTGATGAACCCAGTGCCCCCCCCTTCCCTGCTCTCTGATTGGCTGAGAGAGTTCAAGCTTCTTCTTGGTTAACAGAAATACGCACTCAGACATGTTATACACCAAATCAATCAGCTTGGTCTCAGGAAACCAGCCATCCCCCAGCCCTGCCCTCTGATTGGCCGAGAGAGTTCAAGCTTCTTCCAAGTTAACAGAAATACGCACTCAGACATGTTATACACCAAATCGATCAGCTTGGACTCAGGAAACCAGCCGTCCACCATCCCTGGTCTTTGATTGGCTGAGAAAGTTTTGAAACCTTAAAGTTCAATTTCTGCTCTTTCTAACAGTTTATTTTTTATCTCATTTTGCTAACTTTGACAATTGAACTCATTTTCAACTTCACTTCAGTTCTAATGCATGTTCATCATTTTCAGCTGCTAAATTAACAGTTCAGCTAATTGTGAAAATGTAACTATTAAACTATTCCTACTCAAATACCAGCTGTTTAAACATTTCAGCTGTCCAGTTTTTTAAACTGTGTACTGAGATTTCAGTTTTCTGATTTAGATTTATTTTCTCTTTTCTCCACTTACTTATTTGGCTTTAATACACTTGTTAGTGATTTTTTGCTCCTAAATCTTTCAATCTTTTCAGCTCATTTTTACAATTACGCTAAATTTTCGCAGCAGAAAACTGCTTATTTCAGTTCAGCTACTCAGCTATCAGTTTCAAAATTCAGCATATCCTGCTAACTTCACAATTCAACTAATTGTGAAAATTTAACTACTTATACTCAAATATGAGCTGTTTAAACATTTTAGCTACTCAGTTTTTTAAACTATGTTAAGAGATTTCAGTTTTCTGCTGTTTAGGATTTTTTTCTTTATTCTCTACTTACTTTTTGGGCTTTTTAAAACTTTTTAGCAATTTTTGCTCCTAAAACTTCAAATACATTCAGCACATTTTGACAATTAAGCTTAGTTTTAGCTTCAATTCAGCAGTTTCAGCTGTCGTATTCAGCAATAAAGCATTCAAACGCATTTCTGCAAGAAATGCAATTTATCTAGTCTAGTATTGTAATCTTAGCTCACTAAAAAAACCACAAATAAAAGATGAAAACAAACTTGGTACCAACACTATGCAGCATACTGTAAGAGACACAGACAACAATCTGAATATATCTGTATATATGTTTCCATGTATAGGTTATAGCGTGCCAGGCTGTGGTTTTCTCTGAATTTCAGCAGGAGCTACTCTCTCTCCTCCTGACTTTATCAAAACCTGCGCAGCATAATTTGCGGCGCAGCTACGTAAGCAAAACACACAACTGAATTGACGCTGCCTTGCTTTCCCTTTCGGGACGCCAACTTTTTGACAAAAAGGTTTTACTGCAGGTAACAGGTAGGACATGGCTGGACCAGCCATTTTTACCTGCAGTAAAAAGGGCTGCAGCTACACAAACATTAGCCATTAGCAGCTAGCCCACCTGCTAATAAGCTTCTCTTGAGTAAACAGTAACAAACCACCTCCAGAAACCATATTTATTTATTAATACAGTATATCAGAAGTAAACGTGTAGATGTAAAAGTAATAATTACCCGAGAAACTTCTAGTTTCCGAGCGGAAATTCCTCGTGGAGGATTAGAGCTGCTGCAGCCTGAATCACCCGCTGTCCTGGACACGGCATCGCTTCCTTGTTGTCCCCCCTCACGCTGTTGACTGCCTCTGCTGTAAATTGACGGTACTGCGGTGGGCTTCAGCATGATCTCCTGACTTTTGAAACCCATCTTCTATTCACTCAAGTCACTTTCATTGTAGTCCTCCTCGCGAAAATGCGCACCACAAACCACGGAGCTTGCAGATACAGTCCTAGCTGTGAAGTCTTGCCGTTCGACTTGAACAAACCTCACCAACGCTGGAAATACCGGGTTTTTCCTTGAAGGAAAACGATGAACTCGATGTCCAGACAGACAGGAGTTGGAACAGCCTCCACATACACAAACCTGTGAAGAGAATGATGAGACTTGCTGTTCAGTTTGACTCACTTTATTAACAGCTCCCACCTGGCAGTTACCGCTACAGCTCTAGAACTGAATGCCCCCTAACTGGGCGCGACCGAACCCCCCCCCCCCCCGCCGTAAAGCATGTCCCAAAAGGGTCGCGAAGGTCCATACATACACCTGATTAAATCCAGACATCAGTGTGAGTTAACACAGGATATGACAAAACCTTCACCATATTTGACTACTTTTGTGTACCTTTTGTGAGCTATATGCTAACACAACGGTTATAATGGCAGTCTAGCCGCTGTTGCCCCCTCCTACGTCACAAAGTCATGTGACCGATATTTGTTAGATTTTTGTGGAAGTAGCCTTTTTGCACCGCTAAAGACAAATTAAAACATCTGAGAGTTATTCCAGCACTGAAATGTGTGATCAACTTTATTTTTTCACCAAATAGAAGGATTTTTATGATTTTAAAACAACTTGAAAGATGGACTTTAAGATGTTTGTACTTTTATTTTGATAAGTAAAAAATTATTTCCCTACCGGAAGTTGTCTCTCGCGCTACTTCCTGTTGAAAGGAGAAATAGGAAAACTATACTTCTACACATATCAAAGCTGTGTTTTGAAGCCATTACAGTCCGTAAGTTAGACGAGATGTTCAGTTTACAAGTGTGTGTTTGATGCTAACCTTTCTTAGTATTTCTGAGTATATTGTGATAGTTTTACAAGCGATCTCTCCTCTAAATATGTGTTTGATCAGATGTTAGCATAAACGCTAATTAGCCGTTAGCTAACGGTCAACTAAATGTCACTAAAGCCCTTTTCAGATTGACATTCTGGATCATGTGTGGACAATTCAGTCCGGTCTTTAACCAGAACTGTGTTTTCAGACACACCACGTTTGCACCGGAACTTGTCCTTTCGGCTGCCTTCACACAGCAGGGAAAAGTTCCAGATGTCTGCGGGGGAGGGGGTGGGAAGGCTGTACCCAGATATTGCATAATGCAGCGGGCGCACACGCGTCATCTCCCCAAACAAAGCTAGTATGTGATAGAATTCCTCTCACTGATCGGATTTACGTTAAGCACAATTCTGCGCACACAAAGACGCATAAGAGACCTGGTCACCTGGATGATGAAGCTCAATGGTTAATAAAGGAATCACGGAAGCGCTGTGATGCGCTCCGTCAAGCTTCCAGGAGACGATACCGTAGGAGGCGAGCTACCATGGTTCGCTGCATGCTACAGGAGCGAGCTACCCGGCGTATATGGAAACATTCCCGACCAAGTGGCGAAGTTTTCTGGTCAGACGTGTTGAAAAACTTTGCTTTCCCAGTCACGTGATATATGTAATCTAGGTGCGCACCAGCGTCCCCCGCTCCCCTCCTCCTCCTCCTTGTCTGGAACTCGACCTCACCAGTCTGATGCAGCCACCCTGTCCGTGACGAGTCCGGTCATGTTACTAGGGGCTTCGTCTGGTCTAATTCAGGAAAAGGTTTACCGGATATTTGTATTCAGACACAAACGTCTTACGGACAGAGTCCCGAACATTTCCGTTTGTCATGGCCTGTCTGAAGGGGGCTTAATTCAACCTAAAAGATGAAACTAATCTATGAGAGATATTTCAGCCTTTATTTGTTATAATTGTGATGATTATGGCTACAGCTGATGAAAACCCCACATTCAGAATCTCAGACAATTAGAATATAGTGAAAAGGTTCAATATTCTAGACTCAAAGTGTCACACTCTAATCAGCTGATGAATCCAGAACACCTGCAGAGGGTTCCTGAGCCTTTAGATGGTCTCTCAGTCTGAGCTGGATTACTGACATAAATGGACTTTTACACCAGATTCTCATTTTTCCAGTTTCATCTGTATGTAAACGTTACTTTCTAAAAATTCCTTCCTGTTATCTTCAGCCATCTGTAAGTATAAAAGCATGTGGTTCTGGGTTTGATCTTTACTGGTTTCACCTGAGCAGGTGGTTGGTTGGGTCGTGCTCTCACAGCCTGACCGTCTCCTTTTGTATTCTGACAATGACTTCACTTCCTATCTAGACACAATATCATTCCATACAAGCTTCAAAACACAAGAACACATGCTGGATCTGGTACTTGTGTTCCTAAGTAGTGGTACCATAAAGTCCAGACTGCAGATAGATCACAGTGTGTGGAAGTCCCAGAGGGAACGTCTAGGGGTGGTGTGTGCAGGAACACGTTCCAGGGATATTCTGCCTCCTAGAGCAGGTTCAGCAATCAGACAGAATTCCAGTGTCTGAGGATCCATGATCAACAGTCACAGCTGCAACCAGGACATGTCATTCAAATCCCACGTTAAACAGGTTTGTAGGATACAAACCTGTTTAACGTGGGATTTGAACGACATGTCCTGGTCAAAGATTACACCGAGGTTCTTTACTTTGTTCTTGGAGGCTAATTTAATACCGTTTAGATCAGGTGACTGACTAAGCAGTTTCCTTTTCTGAGGTTCTGGTCCAAAGATGATAACTTCAGTCTTGTCTGGATTTAACAGCAGAAAGTTTAGAGTCATCCAGATTTTTATGTCTTCAAGACAAGCCTGTAGTCTACCTAACTGATTAGGTTCATCAGGGTTTATTGATAAATACAACTAAAGCTGCTTTAGCGAATTTACAGAACAAGCTAGGTTTTGAACGCAAAAAGGGTCACCAACACTCACCCCTGCCCTCGGGTATTTTCCCTAAGATGCTTGTGCCAGAACCGGACAAATGAATTTCAAGAAGGAACGAGATAGTATTAAGCCCCAGTCATTGTTTTCTTGGGCCAAACGTCTTTTGTTGTCCGTGAGTTCAAACAATGTTTTTCTTTTTGGGACTCTAGTTTGTCCTAAAGTTGAAGTGGTAGCAGCCGGCTCTTTCTCCTTCTCTGACATTATTGAGCCGCGAAGCTCTCACTCTAGTGGTGTTCAAGATAAAAATCACGAGCCGCTTCACAAGACCAAAAAATAAAAGATTTAATTAAGAAATTATAAAAATGATTAAAAAATAGAAAAAATGAGCAGTGATAAAAAAAATTAACGAAAGGGAAAAAGAAAATGAAAAAGGTAATCAGTGGATGCCAGAATTGGTAGAAACAGCAGCATGAAGAGAAGGTAGTGATGAAGAATCAGCAGGAGGTCAGACCAAAGCCACCTGAACAGGTGAGTTTTTAAAGGAGACCACTGAGTCCACTGATCTCAGGCTCAGGGGGAGAGAGTTCCAGAGTCTGGGGGCCACAGCAGCTAATGATCTGTCACCTTTGGTCTTTAGCCTGGTGCGCTGCACAACCAGTAGGCTTTGATCACTGGACCTCAGGGACCTGCTGGGGGTGTAGGGACTGAGAAGATCACCAATGTATGATGGTGCTTGTCCATGTAAGGCCCTAAAAACCAGAACCAGGATCTTGAAATGAACCCTGAAGTTAACCGGCAGCCAGTGAAGCTGGAAGAGGAGCGGGGTGACGTGGGTGTGTTTGGAGGGCTTGGTCAGCAGCCTAGCACAGGCATTCTGGACCACCTGTAGACGGTTCAGGGAGGTTTTGCTCAGACAAGTGAAAAGCCAGTTGCAGTAGTCTAAGCGTGAGGAGATGAAGGTGTGGAGAACAATCTCAAGTTCAGAGCGGAACAGAATGGGACTCAGCTTAGCAATGTTCCTGAGATGGAAGAAGGAAGAGCGAACAAGAGAACTGACATGAGAATCCAGGGTGAGAGCTGGGTCAAAGGTCACACTAAGATTCCTGACATATATATATACACACACACACACACACATATATATATAGTGACAACCTGTGGTTGCACCAGGGTTATTCCCTGCCTCCTCCCATCCATAATTGCCAACACACTACACCTGTGCGCCCGCCCAGGTTCACTATTAAAAGAAGGTGACTCCCCTGTTTTTTTTCTTCAAACTGATCACCTGTGAGATGCTGTTTGACAAACGTTGGAAAGAGGAGGGACCAGACTCACCTCAGTCGGAATCGTCAAAACGAGGCCATTAATCCGTCAGTGACTTTAATCCTTCTGGAGATGGGAGAACTTACCCAAATCATTGTGAGTAATTCCTTATGCCCATGCCATGAATCACGAGAGTGTTCGAATTACAAATGTCTATTCAAAGGATTGAATGTCTGTCCGCTTGTGGAGCGCCTCCCGATGACGTCATTACGTCACCCTCTCACCCAAAATAGTACGTAAGTCCTCTGAACCGACACTTCTAAAGAAAAGGATAAAATTTGCTTTGATATGTGTGTTTAGTCACACCACCCTTTGTTCCATTATAGTTTAAATTGAGTACTGCCCTGAACTGATCCTGGTGACAGCAAGCACATGACTGTCAAGTGAGTTATTATTGCATGTATTTTTTATATATATATTTGTGTGTATAATGTAAAAATGTATGTATATGTTCTGTGCTCATAGCTTATCCTTATCCACTGTGACAAGTAAAAGAAAAACCGAAGGAAAAGAGGAAATTAAAATGGGACTGCAACAAAGTAAAAACTTAGAGGGAAAATCTTTTATTGTCTGTATATTGTGTTTTGTGGGTTATCACTGTACTTTTTACAGACGAGAGCAGGTTCACCCTGAGCACCTGTGATAGACGTGAAAGAGTCTGGAGAAGACAAGGAGAACGTTATGCTGCCTGCAATGTCGTTCAACATGACAGGTTTGGTGGTGGGTCAGTGATGGTCTGGGGAGGCATATCCATGGAGGGACGCACAGACCTCTACTGCCTAGGAAATGGTGCTCTGACTGCCATAAGGTATCCAGATGAAATCCTTGAACCCTTTGTCAGACCCTACGCTGATGCAGTAGGTCCTGGTTTTCTCCTAATGCACGACAATGCCCGGCCTCATGTGGCAAGAGTATGCAGGCAGTACCTGGAGGATGAAGGAATTGAAACAATTGAATGGCCTTCACGATCCCCTGACTTAAACCCAATAGAACATCTGTGGGACATTATGTTTCGGTCCATTAGGCGGCACCAGGTTGCTCCTCAGACTGTACAAGAGCTCAGGGATGCCCTCACACAGATCTGGGAGGAAATGCCACAAGAGACCATTCGTTGTATCATTAGGAGCATGCCCCGACGTTGTCAAGCATGCACACAAGCTCGTGGGGGCCACACAAGATACTGAAAAGCATTTTGAGTTGCAGAAATTAAGTTTTTGAAATAATGGACTAGCCTGCCACATCTTCATTTCACTCTGATTTTGGGGTGTCTACACAATTGAGCCCTCTGTAGGCTGAAACTTTTATTTCAATTAAAAGACTTGGCATCCTTTTGTTCCTAAGACATTGCCCTGTCGTTATTTGTATAGATATCCAACTTCATATTGAGATCTGATATATCTAATGTGTTTCTTTAAAGTGTTCCTTTCATTTTTGTGAGCAGTGTATATATATATATATATATATATATATATATATATATATATATATATATATATATATATATATATATATATATATATATACATATATATCCAAGCTCGGGTCCTCTACCAGAGGCCTGGGAGCTTGAGGGTTCTTCAGTATCTTAGCTGATCCTAGAACTGCACTTTTCTAGACTGAGATGTCTGATGTGTTTTCTGGGATCTGCTTTAGCCACTCCTCCAGTTTTGGGGTCACTCCCTCTAGTGCCCCGATGACCACGGGCACCACCGATGTCTTCACTCTCCAGGCTTTCTCCAGTTCTTCTTTATGGAGAGAGAACAGCAGCATTAGATCATATAGCTGGGGTCTTTATGGAGAGAGAACAGCAGCATTAGATCATATAGCTGGGGCCTTTATGGAGAGAGAACAGCAGCATTAGATCATATAGCTGGGGTCTTTATGGAGAGAGAACAGCAGCATTAGATCATATAGCTGGGGCCTTTATGGAGAGAGAACAGCAGCATTAGATCATATAGCTGGGGTCTTTATGGAGAGAGAACAGCAGCATTAGATCATATAGCTGGGGCCTTTATGGAGAGAGAACAGCAGCATTAGACCATATAGTTGGGGCCTTTATGGAGAGAGAACAGCAGCATTAGATCATATAGCTGGGGCCTTTATGGAGAGAGAACAGCAGCATTAGACCATATAGCTGGGGCCTTTATGGAGAGAGAACAGCAGCATTAGATCATATAGCTGGGGTCTTTATGGAGAGAGAACAGCAGCATTAGATCATATAGCAAGGCTCCATCCAATCTGGTAATTGTCATTTTCAACTTGACCTTGGCACAACAGATAAGTGATGTCTTGATGCAGGTAGTGTGACCATTGCAAATAGTTCCAGACTTTGAAATTAATTACTGGTGTAGTATAATTGGTGATAGATCCAAAACAGCAAAAAGGTGCAGATCCTCTGATCATGTAACACTGCTGGAAATGAAGGGCCAACTCATCTCCTGTGCAACACATTTATTGCAGAAATCTGCAAAAACAGAAAACAGCAGTTCAACAAGAGCTACTCGGTAGTCGGTGCGCAGTATGCTCTCTACTGACTTCTTCTGCCAGAACAAAACATTGATACTGTATAACATTAGCTCTGTAATACTTGAACACTTTCTACCATCACAGATCTTACATTCTCTATATTTATACATATTTCTATCCCAATGCATAATTCTTATAAACTGATTGAAACCAAAAAAAACATTTGTTCTTGCTGTCTAAACAAATATAATGAACTCGAATGAAAAATCAACGGTTTTATAGTGCTTTCAAAATTTCAAAATTCAGTTTTAACTATTTTTAGCCTTCTTATCTATCACTGTTATGAACTATATCAATTTAAGTCAATTTTAATTAAATGCATTTTACCTTTTCTCCAAATCATTCTGAAATTATACAGTGCATTTCTAATCCCCAAACAACTGTATAAACAATACAGACTCACAATAGTTCAACAACAGGATCCGAACTGCCACAGCCCGCAGCCATATGCTACTCAGCTTAACTTAGCTCAGTCTTTAGCTTAGCTGCACAGCTTATGCACACTTATCCACAGCCGCTCATCATATTACCCATTTACTCTCATAAACATAGGCTTTGACCACCAACTAGTCTTTTACTGACATTCTTTGCATTTTCTAGTGGTCAAGTTATCACTTTTCCCTCCATAAAGACACTGAACAGTCCTCTGCTTCATCCCAGCGGACTACGAGTCCACCATTTTACTTCCACATGGTGATGAAGCAAGTTTATAAACGCTTAGGTCAATATATATATATTCACTCTCCCTGCTCAACAATTGTTACACAGAAACTCCATAGTTACTGTCATCTATTGCCCATTTATGACACAGCTTACCTGCAAAAACAGAAAACAGCAGTTCAACAAGAGCTACTCGGTAGTCGGTGCGCAGTATGCTCTCTACTGACTTCTGCCAGAACGTCAGCTATTGCCGCACCAGGCACCGAGCGCCCCCTGCTGTCCACTTTTGTATCAACTGCTCAGATGGCCAAATAGACTACCAAGTGTTTTTTTAATCAAGCTCAGTGTGAAAATAAATGGGGGGCTACTATTTTTACCTAGTCATCTAGATTATAGTGTCACAATCACTTAGTGCAGCAAATGGCTTGTGAGACTAATTATTTTATGTTGAGGTTATTTTTTACTTGACTAGTACAACAATAACAAACACAATTAGAAATTCAGCAGACATGAAATGTGGGATTTAGGTGAATGACACACCTGTCCTCTGCGAATGTGTGTCTGGACCAGTTCTGCCGTGGGGGGTGGCACAACTTCTGCAAGATTTCTTGGGTCACCGGGGTAGTGTGTTTCCTTTCTTGGGAGGGCCCCTCCATCCATACGTTTTCTCAGGATGCAACGCTGCAGTTCAGGGATGTAGCTGTTGTCTTTGGCAGCCTTGTACACTTGTACACGGTAATTGTGCGACTTCTTGCTGTACAGTCGCTTGTATCTAAAAGACAAGCGTTACAATGTTTACTGAAGGTCCACCTCTTTCTACCTTTCCAGTCAACCGACACTACAGTTTTGTAGTGTCAGATAATCCTAAACCAGCACATTTGACAACTTATTTTGAAGTACAGATCATGTTCATTTGCCTCAAAAAAACAATGAGACTTACAACTTCTCATGTTTCCGGGTGATGTAATCTGGTCGGTGGTTGTGGTCTAACGCAGCAAGAAGGCACCTTGCTTCATAGACAGGAGGAGAGAAGGCAAACCTGTGTTTGTGCATGGAGAGGGGGGACAAGGTTTATAAAAGTTGAACCACATAATTTTCAAGGGACTAATTTTGCTTGGGCATAACACTTGCTAGATATTTCTATTTTTCATTCAGAACCTGGAAAATGCAATAATTTCAGTATGTAATTATAACACATAAAGAATTAATCGCATCAAAATCCAATTACGTTTTTCCAGCATACATGAGAATGCAATTCTGGAAACTTTCCAGTTCTGAAGTTGACCTGTAAAATATAACAAAAGCTAAAACTTTATAGATTTTTAGGAATCCCACTTTTGATTGCCTTTTTTTCCCCAATTGTCATTTCTATATGTAATTTGTCCGCTTTCATATTGACACTTTAGCTGTTTTTCTTATGAAAATAATGTTATTAATATACCTAAAGGTCAGATACTTGGAGACATCCTGGTCTAGGCACGCTTCATAGAAACCCTCGTAGCCTGTGGCTGTCCAATCACAGCTCGCTATAGTTTTGGTTGGGCCAATCACAGCACTCTATATTTTGGGCCAATCACAGAGCGGGAGTAGCCGATGACGTCAGCGTTGCGGCCGCGAACCCAAGCAACATGGCGGCAACGCAGGAACCACGTTGGTTTGAAACGGCTTTGTCATCAACATTGGATTATTTAGACTCCAACGTGCGTAAGTCTGTCTGATATACTTAGCGGCTTCTTATTTTTATCAAACAAAGTAGTGCAATGTCCCAGTACACCTGATATTCACATGTTTTCATACAAAAACGACAGAAATCATTGATGTTAGACGCCATTGCTGCCTCCCGCTTTTCCGTCGCTGTGATTACATCACGTTGTTCGTTACTCTGATTGGTCCTAGCGCTATCCAATTGCGTGCTGACATTTTGAAAGACAACCGTAGATCCCGCCTCACGACTGAGAGCCGTCAATGGTTCGTGGCCAGACAATATATTCACATGTATAGGATGGCTTGCCAGGCTAGGGCTTTCTGGCAAATGTACCAAAATTGGATGATAATGTCCTTCAGCCACACAAGTGTGATGGAATTTCCCTTTAGAATCCCAGAAAATGATAAAAAATACAACCGAAAAAAAAACCTCATTATCGGTATTCACAAATATTTGAAACAATATCCATTGTTAGTATACTTACCACATGAAGTTTCTTGGTCAGATTTTTGGCTGCATGCAGGGGCGTCATACTGGGGGGAAAAGTGGACCTGACTAAGGGCCCAAGAGGGGAGAGGGGCCCATGTTTCCCACGATTCCCTCCCCCCCGTTTTTATTTAGAAAACATTGTGTCCTCTTTGTGTCAATTTGTTTCATTATATTGTTGTTTCCAACTAAATATGGGAAAATCGAACCAGACTTTATGTCAGTGTTCGTTTTCCCCAAAGGAGGAGGCCCCCCCGGGACGTAAAATGGTTTATTCCACTCAGCAGCGGCGACAGGCTGGAAGCGGCAAGCCCAGCACGCTCTCAGACTGAAAGCTGCATTCATGTTCAGTGTTCAGTGTTAAACGCCTTTAGTTTCACCATCAGTCATAAATTCATTAGTATTATTAGAATTATTACCGCGGTCGCCGCCAATAAATTCGCAGACCTCGCAGTAAAAACAGGTTCTCTCTGTGTGGATATTTCAGCTCCTTCCCACTCATGGATCAGGACAAACTTGGTATCGATGGATTCCTGGTAATCTCAGGAATGTGAAGCTGCCAGTGTCATCATGCTATACGAAAACCTGAATGCAACAGAGCTCAAAAACTGTCTTGTTAATCCCAGATGATCTACTTTAACTCTATAAGGTAAAGTTGCCCACAGTGGAGGTAACTGACTTTAGGCCATAAATGATGGCCCATAATGAAAGCTGGAAAAAGGCATAGTCTAATTATTACATGAGCTCTTGTTGCAAGGTATGGAGATCCAAAAGTGACACAATTCAATAAATAGCTAAAGCATTAATTAATTTTAGAAATGTATCAATAAATATTTTAAATATTTAATTACATGAACCATAAAAATATTTAATTCTTAAAATAAATTTATAGATATTTCATAATTTATTTAATTATTTCATGGTTTGTTCATCATGATTTTGTTTTATCTGTCAACCTTGCCCATCAAAATCAGTGAGCAAGGCTCAGGTTGATAACAAACATGGCAGCTTATATGTTAGAGGGTTTTTATTGACTTGGTCAGAGAGATTTTAATCCTAACAAATAAAACAGTTGCTGACTCAGAATCAGTGGAAAAACAGTACAAGAGGAATTTCAGGAAGAATTTCCTCCCTGATAGAGAGACTGACTACAGAATACCTGTAGAAGTACTCCTGCATGTGCTTGGTCAATTTAACCTATTGCAACAATATATATTAGTATTAGCAAAGCTTAACATCATGAACCACATGGCCCTTTTAGACGCAGCAGCAGCAGCAGCAGGGCCCTCATTCTCTCCAGATAGCACTGAGATTTCACTTTTATTATGCTGGCACTTGTATTTGCTCAATATAGAGGTTAAACTAAGATCACGTTTATTAACTTGTCTTATAGCATGACAAAAAATCTGCACGAGAGATATTAAACAAGTAAGCGTGGGGGCCCACCTAGATGGCTTGTACCTAGGGCCCAGAATTTGGTGCTACGCCCCTGGCTGCATGCCATACATCCAAGGAATGTATTATAGCTTTTTCTTTGTATCTACCTTTTCTCGGATCTGCAAAAAATGAGCACGCAATGTCAATGTCAACTCTATTTATAAAGCACATTTCCAGCAGCGTAAGCCACCCCAAAGTGCTGGACAACAATATAAGAGCAGGATTAAAAACAGAAAATATAAAAATACATGGTACTATAATAATGAAACAACATAAAGAAAAATACAATAAAATAAGTCAAAGTAATGTGAACACTATCAACTGAACGCCAGATCGAAGAGATAGGTCTTCACAAGTGATTTAAAATGAGCAACACTCGTAGCAGCCCTAATGTTTGAGGGAAGGTTGTTCCAAAGGGTCGGTCCCGCCACCAAAAAGGCCCTATCACCTTGAGTCATTAGTCGAGTTCGTGGGACCACAAGCAGAGACTGAGTGCTGGACCGCATAAATCTGGGCGGAGCATAAGGGGTCAATAGGTCTGAAATATAGGACGGGGCCAATCCATGCAGAGCTTTAAAAACAAAAAGCAAGATTTTTAAGTTGATCCTAAATTGAACTGGTAACCAGTGTTACGAGGCAAGGACTGCTGTAATGTGGTCTCGCTTTTTGCTCCCGACCAGTAAACGAGCTGCTGCATTTTGTAGTAGTTGTAGACGCCGCAGGCAATGTTGATCTATACCTAAATAGATTGAGTTGCAATAATCTATGTGCGATGAAATAAACAAGTGAATTACTTGCTCAAAAACATCTGTAGGCAGGTATGGTCAAACCTTGCTGAGTTGCTGCAAACGAAAGAAGCCTGATTTTACTACAGTGTTCACCTGGGACCTGGGAACTTAAAATCACCATCTATGGAGTCTACGGTTGTCTTTCAAACTGTCTCTGCATGCTACTGGACAACAAACAACATGAGGTACTCACCACTATGGATGTCAGTCAACAAGGCAGTCCACCATTACATCGCGGAAGAAGACAAAAATAGTCCAACTCTGATGCCAAAGCCATTTGAAAAGAGCTGTCTCCATCTCAGTTTCAGTCTCAGTAACATCCCGTCCACCTGACTGATAGTGCGCTGTGATTGGCCCACCAAACCAATAGTTGTTGAATTGCTACGGATGTCAGTCAACGGGGCAGTCTGCCATTATATCGTGGAAGAAGACTTAAGTACCTCTATCTGCTCTTGACTCAAAGAAAAGCCCAAGTCTAAATAGTCCAAAGTTGATGCCGTTTCAAACGAGCTGTTTCCATCTGAGTTTCGCTCAGTCGCAGTAACATCCCACCCACCTGGTTGATGCGCTGTGATTAGCCAACCATAATACTGGCTGGGGCTGCGGAGGTTCCAATGGAGCGTGGCTAGACTGACATGCAAAGCAAAGCAAATTTGCTTTGGCAAATGACGGTCTAGATTCTAGGCTATAGATCTGGCTGAGGATCTGGAAAAGAATATTTTGTTGACCGAAATTGCTTCAGCGATCAGCAACATGCAGAGCAGCAAATCTCTGGATTTTTAAAGAAATTTTCTGGAATACTCTCACCATTGCTACTGTCGGTTTTCATTGAACCATTTACTGCTCGGTCGCTTCTGCCAACTATGCACCAAGCTGTTATTTCTGTACTTTTGATAAAAGATAAAAAACCCTTGTGCTGCAACTCTTACAGACCGGTTTCACTTTTGAATGTTGATGCCAAGATTCTTGCGAAGGTCCAGGCTCAGCACCTCGAAACGGTGCTACCTAGTATCGTTTCGCCTGACCAGAAAGTTTGTGAAAGATCAAAAATCCTGTTTTAATGTTAGACACCTGTTTAATGTGGTGTACATTCCTGCTCTGCCTGACCAGACGGTTGATGAAGTAGTACCCTCCCTAAATGCTGAAAAAGCATTTGATCAGGTGGAGTGGGACTACCGCTTTGAGACTCTGACGAAATTTAAATTTGAACCCAAGCTTATATCCTGGTCAAAACTGCTATTTCCTCCCCATTGACAGCTGTCTCTCTTCATGCCGATGATCTGCTTGTATGTTTTCAGGATCCTGTTTCTGGTATCCCCATACTTGCCAACCTTGACACCTCAAAATTAGGGACATTCAAAAGGGCCGGGGTGGGGGTGGGGGGTGGGGGTGTCATATACATATACACTCACAAGTAACGAAGATTTACATTTTTTATTTGACAAAATATGGGACACATTTGGGCTATGGGACACAACTTTAGCTGCCCCAGATTTTTTCCAGTAAAACAATAATGTGGTATTTATTATTTTTTACTTTATTGATGATCACTATACTGTAGATAAGTTATTGATGCCCTGTTTACACTAAGTTGTAAATGGGACCCATATAGCATATATATCGATTGTTTGACCTCCTTTTATCAGTGCATCATTCAGTAGATTTTCACAAAAGAATTTTATGATTTTCTTTCCTTAACAGAATGGACTCTTAGGGAGCATACAGTCTATTCTACACATTATTGAAATAGAAATACAAGAAAATTGTTTTATTTATTTATTTATTAGCCTATTTGAGTTATCAAACCTCCAACTTGGTGTCTTTAATTGTATATTTTGGCCAAGTCCACCTTTTTAAATGCAGCAATGTTTTTCCAGACCTGCAGTGTTGTGAGTTTTCATGAGCCCACAGAGTTCAACGATTGCAAACCTTTAGATGGGCTTAAACTATTATGCTGTTGTTTTAAAAAGCAGGAATGCAACCTGTTATTAGGAACCAGGCAGCAGAGAATGTAATTGACTTTAAAACATTCGTCTTAAACGTGTTAAAAACCGTCAATTCTTTCATTTATCGGCCCAAAATCATGGCTTTTTCACGGATAAGAAACGTGTTAATAACGTGAATATAGTTTAATTTAGTCTCGTCGCTCTTAGTTCTAATCATTTGCTTCCTCAATAAGCAGCTGAGCGCTGTGCGCTCCCGCTGCAGGGGAGCACAGAGCAGGCGGGGGCAACTTCACTCAGCTGCTGAAGCTGGTCTGCTGAGCAGAATGCTCGCTGCTGCTGGGGCCGGACACAGACAGCAGCAGCAGTGTTAGGCAGAAATTTGTATTGTTGTCAGGGTGGAAATCGGGAGAAATTCAGGAGAATGGTGGCCCCGGGAGATTTTCGGGAGGGACGCTGAAATTCGCGAGTCTCCCGGAAAATTCGGGAGGGTTGGCAAGTATGGGTATCCCCAAGTGGTTGACTCTTCTTGGTATATTTGGTCTCAGGTTATAAGGTTAACATTCAGAAGAGTGAAATGATGCCTCCAACTCTTTTGTAAGGACAGCTCACTGGCTCCATTCCATTTAAAATAAGCCCAGACGACAAATTTAAATACTTAGGAATTTGGATTACACGTAAATTTAAAGACCTTTTTGGGACTAATTATAATCCTCTCTTAGCCTCTTGAGATATTTCCCAATGGGACTCCTTGCCTCTGCCCTTGTGGGGGGGGAGAATTAACACTGTTAAGAAGGCTGTACTGCCTAAATTCCTTTATCTGTTTCAGTGTCTTCCCATTTTCCTTTCTACATATACGTATATATTTTTTTGCGAGTTTGGATAGTTTGCTTTCGAGCTTTATATGGCACAACAGAAGCACAAGAAAAAAAAAGTGTTGCAATTACACCAGGATTTGGGAGAAGGACGTTTCCTAATAGTATTAATGCATTGTTGTTTTGGCTGAGGGAGGGGGCTGATGTACCGAGTTGGGTGGCTGTGGAGAGAGCCTCATTTGTGTCCTGTCCAACAGCTAAACTCTGCTCTCAGCGGCCCTTTTCATGCTGGATTCCATACTTGGCCAATGCCATTGTTGTTCAGACAATTAAGATTTGAAATTAGTGCAGACGATCTTCTGCTCTCACTGAATAATTGTCTGCCACCCCTGTGACAACAAACCACATGTTTATTCCCCCTGTGTCTGATGAGGCATACATGCTCTATGTGATCTATATGTTGATGGTACATTTGCCTCCTTTGAACAGCTTAGGGTTAAGTTTCATATTCACAACACACAGGTTTTTAGATACTTATAACTGAGACACTTTGTTATGTCGAACTCTGAATGTTTTCCCCTGTGCCCGTTGGATTCTTCTCAATGAGATCTTGGACTGTTGGACCTTGCCCTCAGTTCAGCTCACACCGTCGAACCAGTTTGGATGTTTTAAAACAGAAATGGGAGCTGGACCTGAGTGTTGGATTGTCGTAGGAGGTCTGGCACAAAGCTTCAAAGAACATTCACAAATCTTTGATTTGTTATTGTCCAGTTCAAGGTGGTGTACCATCTGCACTGGTCCAAAGACAGACTGTCTAAAGTATAGCCAGATCTGGACCCAACTTGTGAGTGTTGCAGACACGGATAGCTGAGGTTAGGTCCCATGCTCACCTGGAGAGGATTAGGCACAGTTTGGGGGTGCTTGTTGGGGACTTGAATTATGTCTGGTTATCATTTTTGTCTTATTTTTGATGGTGTTCCTGTGGATTATTTTTTGTGATTGCTTCTTTTGTTCCTTTTCTGAATTTGTTTTGGTGTTTTAAGTTAAATAAGTGTCATGGTGAGACCTGTTCTATGCCTTTATGTCATTTTTTTAGTTAAAGCAACACTCCGCAACTTTTACACCCTTAAAATGATGTTTATTGTAAAGTTTTGGCAGCATACTATCATCTATCATGTTCATTTTTTGCACCTGTGATAGTGTTAGGGGGTCCCACGTCAGTTTACCACACTATATAGCTCTGGGTCGAAACAGGAAGTACTGACTGCATGTCGTTTTATGGCAGAATATGGCAGCGTTTTGGCATAACGCAAGTTTAGAAAGCACGCTTTTTTGATCCGTTTGGCTTGCCTTAGTAGCACCACCAAAGAAAGCTAGAAATCCCTTATCAGAGGAATATAGGAAAAGAAAAGGAGAACGTGATAGAGCAAGAGCAAAGACCAGAGTTATTGGGCCGTCTTTTCCTCGCTGGAGAGCTCTTTTAGAAAGAACAGCATGAACTACGGACTCTGACCTAGCCGTGCTGCTAATGGCTAGGTAAGTAATAAATTATTTCGCCAGGGTTGTTGTGTTTGGTCAGGCATACAATTGTTATACAGTCCTGATAAAACTATTTATTCAATGTGTGGAGGTGGAAAAGTTTGTTTTTGTTGTTTTGCCTGACATTAGGGTTGTTTTACTTTAAAATGTTTGATTTTAAAAAAAGATTTTACGACAATGACACTACGTAGCGAGCCTTGAGAGGGCGACAGAGCGCACATATCCGCAAAGTTCAGGAATGTTGCTTTAATCCAGTGTAGCAGGGTGGGTGGAGATGGGGCTTTTTTGTTGTTCTTGTTAAATTGTTAGAAAGCTTAATAAAAAGACTTTCCTCAAAAAAATAAAAGACACTGGAACGAACCAACCTCAATGGCACACTGTATTTCTTTGAGCCACTCTGGTCCAAGATTATCCAAGAACGTGAGTTATGGCTCATTTGGAATACCATCTATACCCGGGGTGTGACCTTTATTTGTGGCTTTCACTGTTAATAAAAGTTAATTTAACGTAATAAGTAAATCTAAAGACTCCCTTTCTTCCATAGTTAGAGTTGGTAAGTTCAGCCCTGCAAAGAATCACACAAAATCATCCTCTGACGGTGAGTCTAGAATACAAACCCTGAAAGCAGGTCTTAAAGGCCTCAATAATGATTTCGGTTGAAGTCACTAATCCTTGTTTAGTACGTCTAAAGAACAAGATTGCTCTCCTTGCTTCCTGCTGCTTAGTTGTCAATGCTAAGATGATCTTCCATATAATACTTATGATAGGTTGCATATATTCAACCCTAGTTCCTATTAAATCATTCAACTCTGCTTGTTTGGACTTCTAATTATTTTCTGTAATCTTTTCTTATGGTTCGCTTTCAGCTCCCCCTTCATCAAATTACAGTGGTTTTCTAATTCTGATATCTTCTGAAGCCTTCTTCTATGCAAATGAGAGCTAAACTGGATTTATGTGTTATGAATGCAGCCCGTCACTGCTGCCAAAATGAATGTTTTATCCTCAGTACAATTTTTATTCAGACTAATAAATTCTTGCATTTATGTTTTTATTTACTGTACAGCCTTAATTGTTTTTGCTCGTCTTTATTTTTAATTCTTCTTTGCTCCTGTTGTGAATCTGCTGTGCTGCTGGCACACCAACATTTCCTCACTGCAGGACAATAAAGAGAATTTTCTGTTCTGTTCTACTCTACTCTACTCTAACCCTGATCCTAATCCCTGACCCTGATCTTTTCTGGCAGCTGAAAAAGGATGAATCTGAGAACTATTCCGGCGTTTCCCAGAACCACAGCCCTGAAATTAGACCTTATAGACCTTCTTTTGAGAAACTTCCACAAAAAATACTGACTTTTAGTTAAGAAAGAGTGATTCCCACTGCCAAGGATTCAGGCACAGATGTTTGAATCTAATTTTACAAATTATAATGAATATGCTCTGACACAGCAACAGCTGAAACAGTAGAGGAAGAGCATTCATAAGGATGCTCCGGGGATGGTCTAACGGAGAGAGGAGGACAAATTATGCAGGAACGCTGAGCACCTGAATAAAACCAGCCGACTGGGAAGCATCTCCACGTGTGTGCAAAACAAAAGCAAACATTTAACGATGTCTTATGCTCCTCATGCCAAAAACCCTGCCAGATTTAATAACAAGAATGCACCAATTAGAAGCTGCCTGAATCAATCTGAATCTCTGTGTGAATCAAGGCGGAACTGTGAAATATTGCAAGGATGAAGACCGAGGGATTCCTGAGTCTTCATCAAAGCCTCCTTAAAGGCCCAGCCACAACAGAGCGGGACACAGATGTGCCTGGTTCAGGAGTCGGGTTGATTTAATCAGGGCTGAACGTGATCTGATTTAGCGTTAATATGGCCCTTGTGTGGTTGAAGTCAGCCACATCTCCAGATTATTCCACTGATAAGAAGAACGAACCCCTTATGGAACCGGTTCTGGTGGTTTGTTTGGTTAGGATAATTAGATTCAGCGTACAGACCAGTGCTGAAGCGTTCCTCCACACTCCAGCCAGGCTGTTGGTTCACCCCTGACCCCATGGCCACCTGACACAGCCATGGGACTGCTGAGCAGCAGTAATTATACCACACCGACATGAAAGGCCAGGAAATCCCTCCAACAAAATGCCCCACGAGCAGGAATGTTGGCACAGCGTTGGGACTCAAACCTCCTAACCCGGGCTACACCGTTCCAGCTCTAGGACCATGTGAGGAAGAGGATTGCTGGTCTGGAGTCTGGGGTTAGGGAATCACCAGTAGAGAAACCCCAAGGGCTGTTGAGCTAATCCCTATGTTAGCCTGTTTATAAACAGTAAAATGAGCAGTGTTAATTCAACACTAAAAGAGTCAGTTTCAACCAAGGTTTTAATAGTTTTGCATTTTTTATTAGTTTTTATTTTTATTTAGTTTTTACGTACAATTTTTAATTCTATTTAGTTTTAATACGTTTTTACAACTTGTTTTTTAGTTTTAGTTTAGTTTTTATTTTTTGAAAATGCTTAGTTTCAGTTTAGTTTTTATTAGTTTCAGTTATAGTTTTAGTCTTTTTTTACATATCAGGGACAAGAATGAATAAAAGCATAGATAATTGTGTGTAACAAAATCCCAGAAAATCATCATAGTTTTTCAAAAATGTATTCAGTTAGAACAGGTGAGCTACCAAACATTCCAGATAAGTATCAAAGATATGGCAGAGTAACAAAAAAATCTCGGAAATTCTAACTTCCGAGTAGAAATAATGAACTGGAACACCCCCCTAAGTCAGAGAATGTTTTTGAATCCAACTTTGAGGTTCAACATAGCAGCTTCTTGTAATAACAACAGTAGCTGTGGTGGAAATGTGTTTATTTTACAAGATAAACTTGTAAGGGTGCATCTAAAATCGATGTTATGTGCAGTTGTATGTTCTCCGAGGTACATTGAACGCACCAAGAGGTCCGGCCTCCACAGCATAGACATTGGAGAGTAGACGCCACACTGACCGCTATTCCCTAAGGCGGCCACAATTTCAGGGTCTACTTTTTATAAAGTCTATGATTCACAGGCTGTTTTAGCGAGAAGGTCTTGGCTGGGTTTTAGCTACTTTTAGCTCCGTGGAGATTTGGAGCTCACAAACTACAAGGGAACGCTGTTCATAAACTTGTTCACATACGCCAGAATGAGCGCGCCCACTTTAACGTTCGTCAGGCAAAATACAAGCAAGTCACAACACCCGAACACATTCATGTACAACACTGCCTGTCACTTCCTCCCAGCTCTTGCCGACATTACGCTCGATGTTGACCGACGAGCCGTCTGTTGTGGCCACGCGCACACAAAAAAAACTACTACCGGAAATTAGAATAAACAAACACGAAAACTAAGCTAATTTTCTCTATAAATTCAGTTAGTTTTAGTTAGTTTTGTTAACGCTCATTACAGTTTCAGTTAGTTTCAGTTTTTTATTTTAAATTCGTTTTTATTTTTATTTCAGTTAACGAATTTAATTCTAGTTTTCGTTATTTCGTTAGTTTTCATTTACGATAATAACCCTGGTTTCAACACTGAGCCAGAGAACATATGGTCCCGCCCTGTACAGTGTAAAAGTTACACTGATCTCAGTGTTAAATATTCAGTCAATTTTACACTCAGAGTTAAGTTCAGTTATGGAGTAAACCTTCTTTAACTCTCACAATTAGCCTTTCGCCGGCCCCGCCCCCAGAATGGCTATCGTCCAATCACACATCATAGTAACCGTTACTATCCCACAACTCCAAACAAGATGATGAAGCTAAGCCTAATTTACTACTAAGCATTAGCCTCGATAGTAGTCGTGTCTCCTTCGTTTCCCTTCAGAACCTCCTCATCGAGCTCAACCAGCAAGCCAGCAAGCATGAGTGCTCCCCCCGCCCGCGGCTGGGCGGAGGTCCGCCTCCCAGACTATCCAAGACCCTTAGATAAGACACACTGTGCCGGCAAATCAGCGTAATATTACCTCAACCGTGTGTCTTATAAACGCACATTAAGCCTTGGCGCAACAGCGGGTGGTGTCATGATCACGTGATGAATTAATGCCGAGATCCGGCCGGGAACTAAAAATGAAAGTAAACACGGGCATAAAAAGTTACATTTTATAAACAGACTCAGCTGAGATGATAAACTGAGCGCAGTGCCGTGGGAACATATTTTCCTTTGGGGGTGCTGTGATCAGCCACACACACACATGCGCACACATGTTTATATAGATATATATTTATATGTAGTAGCTATATATAGCCTAGTAGTAGTATATAGTTGCATTTTTATTCTTGGTTTATTCTTCGAAATAACAAGAGCTTATTGCCATCAACACTGAGGGAAAACCCCACAACGACATGTCAGAACTTCCAGAATCCACACCGAACCGCTCACTCTGCAGCATCCACCCCACCCCTTCACACACGTTGCCTATGCAACTAACGGACAGATGCTCTGTCAGGCTCTTCACTCAGCGCAGTGCACCAGCTGGGCGTACGCTCGGGCTTAACCTTAAGTCCAACGTAGATTTGAAAGTAGCTCGTTGTTAAGACGAGTGCACCACTCAGGCGTAAGCCCTTCAGCCGCTACGCCCAGGTGTAACTCACCTGGTCCAAACCAGGCATAAGTTGGAAGATCTAGCCTAGAGTCATGAGCGTGTAAATAAGAAACAGATATATGTACAGACGGAGAACCTGGCACAGAGACTCACCGAGGTTGCAGCTGATTCATTTGTTCTGTGCGTAAAGCGTTCATGAAAGACAGGCTATCACCAGAACTGTTTTATTCATTAAACAGCAGAGCATTGTGTAATGTCTATAATAATAATCCATATGATAGCTGACCTATTCCGATCATTTTCCTGGATGCAGCGTTCTCGCGCTGAGGAAGTGTTGCTGCGCACACGGCAGAGGAAATCTGTGCGTAATGGCACCATCGTCGAACCGTGTCACTGTTAAACAGCTATATAATCACAACATTGTGAAGAAATAGGTGTGTTAAATTTATAGGATTAGTACATATAAAAAATAAACAAATAACAGTGAATGTGTCATTAAATATAAACATTAACATTAATCGTCCAAAGTCGATTTGAAACAAAAATAACATCAAATGAACATGAACTATGGTCTAAATAGATGTTCCGACACGCTGTAGCTGCATCATCTGACGCAGGAGGAGTTTAATGTCTAATTTAAATTTTTCTGCAAGTTCCAGCTTTTCTTGTTGAGTCTTTAACTTTGATGTTTCCATTGTGTAGATCTGCTTTTCCAGAAGTTTTTTAACTTAGCTCGCCCTCTAGTCTCTTCTTCGTTTCTGAGAGGAACACGGCCTTTTTAGGAAATCCTCGTGCGTCATTAATGTGCGGCTTCCCTCCTCCGGTCTCTCATTTGAATCTAAAATGTTTAATATTGTTAATAAAACATAGGTGTGTATAATTTAGGACTTCTTCATGAAAGACCTGGCTGTCAGATCGGTCCCTTCCTCAGCGCAGCGCTCATCCTCCCAGATCTATTTATCAGGTGACATGTCGGAGCTGAACAACACCATAAAGGTCGACAAAACCAGAAGAATCCACTCCAAAAATATGCCTAATCATAGAGCTGTATGGCAAAGCTTTGGAAGAGGACTCCCGCCAGTCTGTGGATTTTTAAGAGCAGACTGGTCTTTTTTTTGTTCGCGACAGATCTTTCCTTTTTTTCACCTTCTCGACTGTACGCACTCAGCCGTCACACTTTTATTTATGGCAGCTGTGATCATTATCCAAACAGCGGGGGGGGTTAGTGTTTCTTTTGTATTTGTGTTTTTAAATTTTGTAGAAGGATGCCTCCCTCTTCCATCCTTGCAGAGCTTGGCCTGATGCGTTGCAAGGCAACGAGCACAGCAACACTTGTATCCTCGTCAGCGCGCACGAGGTGCAGTGTGTATGACATAAATCAAATGTAAAACATAAACGTTTACATTTTTTGGGAAATAATACTATGTATGTGTAGTAGTGTTCAATTAAATTCAAAATTAAATCAAGTAAAATACTTTGGTTTAATTTTGCCTGCAGAAATTCAACATGCACTTCATTTGTCATCCACCAGGGGGTGCTGCAGCACCCTCAGCACCCCTACTTCCCACGGCCTTGACTGAGCGATGCAGAGCGCTGGGAGCTTTTCTCCGTTAGAGCTGCCTGCAGCTCAGATCATCTGACAGCTCACAGGGACACCGCGTCGCCGCCACAGCTCCTCGGATCCACGCGTCCCCAGACGCCGGACCCTCTCCCAAACTCCCAACTCCTTGTTCCCTGCTACGCTTCGCTCAGCGGAGCCGACACTAATATATCCCTCCACTGCATACTGTAACCCTTTTGCCTCGATCTGGATGATATTGAGGAGGAATTGCTCCCAAAAATGTCGCTGACACGCATCTGTCTACTTCTTTCCATCACAGAAATCTGCGGAGCTGCAGTATTTGATCCACTTATTGTCGGAGTTGGCAACAGTAACTAAGGGGGGCGGGGCTCGGCGAAAGGTCAATTGTTAAACTAGTTTGACTTAACAAGATAAGTAACACTCAAAGTGTTATTTTACTATGACACTGCTATTTTTCTAGTGTTAGTCTAACACTAGCTGTTAATGAAATTTTAACGCTTAACAGCGTTCATATTGTGGCAGCTGTCATGCCAGGAAGCTAACAGCTAGCAGTCACACTGAAAAATGCTGGCTAACGCTTGCCTCACCCACCACATGACTTCAGCCAGCCAATGGGATTGGAACACAAGGAGTTAAGTCCAGAACATTTAGAACAGCACAGCAGTGCCGTTCCTGTGACTGACCTCCTCAATTATGGTGCCAACATGACACAATAAGTAACACCACATTTGCAACATTAAATGAATAACAGTGAAGTAGTAACTAAGAACAACACAACCCCCCACAATAAACATGCATAAACACCCCAAAATAGGACAAACTAACCAAAAACATGACTACCCACAATGCACCTCACCCACTGCAGCTCCCGAAGTGGGCGGGGTCATTATTTTTTACACTGTTTTGGAGTAATTTTTCATCAACAATGGATTATAGAGTGCTAGTAACTCCAAAAGAGTGAATTTTCTTTAACACTTGACAGGTTACACTATAAAGAGTCATTTTTTAAAAATCTGTTTTAACTCTGAATATTAACACCAACACTGCAGGACAAAGGGAGGTATTTTACACTCACTTTCATTGAATTGACTCTGACAGAGTTCCCATACTCTGACACTGCTTATTTAACACTTGGGATTTTACTGTGTATGTGCTACATGTGGCAGAGAAAGATCGTCCTCATCCACACAGAGACAACAACAAAATGGTAACTATGGCAACAAGGTGAGAAGAATAATAGCCAGCTCAGGATGTGTGGCTGACCCACCTCCACGAGGATGGATTCTATTAGTACCTCCTTAGCCCGACTTGACACCACACAGTTCAGGTGTAGTTCCATTACACCTGTGAAACGACTCGGGGGGAGGTAGGCACAACCAGTGACTCCACACCCAGGCCAATCAGTGAGTGACAGCCTTCTGAATCATTGCTGCGTAGGTATTAACGGTACTCATTAGTGATGCGCGGGTTAGGGTTTTTTTCAACCCGCGGGTATCGCAGATTTCAAAAAGTCTGACCCACACCAAACCGCCCCGCATCACTTTGTCTAGTTTTACAACCCGCCCCGCCTCATTAAAAACACGTTATAATATTGAGCTTCTTACCTTGCTGAATCTTTCCCAAACACGCGATTAGTTTGTCCCTCCTTTCTTTTAAGAATGTAAACTCCCAAACGAACTTTATCCAAAATATCTTCCTCTATCGTTTTGTTGATGTGGCTGCCTGCCACCTGCTTGGAGCGCACTTTGCTGCCGCGTTCTACGTGCCTACGTCATAGGGTCAAAGGTTATCTGCACGTTATAACGTTTTAAAACATGACCGTGATTAAAAAACTGTCTTAAATATTATGTTTTACAAAATTAAGCATTGATTAATGTCTTTATCTTCAGTGTGCATATCTAAATAATATATATATTTGATGAACCCGCCCCAAACCGCACCGCACTGAATTAATAATTTATTGACCCAACCCAACCCGACCCGCGGGTAACCCGCGGTACCCACGGGTTGGAAGACAACCCGTGCATCACTAGTACTCATGATCTAGTCCCGTCCACCACTATTTCCTCCTCCTCCTGCTGCACCGGGGTCTTCAGTGGCAGCAGAATAAATCTGGAAATAAGATAATCAAGTAGAAGTGATCCTTTTTTGCTTCTAGTTGCCCACATCTGCAGAGCCACACGCTGCATATTTCATTCATAACTCCATGTGCTGCTGATTGAGTTTAGTGCACGTCACACTCTTTATCCCTTTAGACCAGGAGTCACAAACTCCTCCTCGAGGGCTACCATCCTGCTAGTTTTCTGTATTTCCTGCTCTACCACACCGGAATGGAGTAATGTAATCCTCTCCTTACCACGTTTAACTCTGCACAGGCCTGTTAATTACTCATTCATTTCAATCAGGTGTCTAGGAGCAAAGAAACAGCTAACATGTGCAGGATGGTTGCCCTGGGGGACCAGAGTTGGTGACCTCTGCTCTAGACGTAGTGGTGCCACCTACGGACCTCACTACCCAGCATTCCACGTCACCAACATTACCTCTATACGGAAGTCAAACACTTCCACCTTCACTCAGTCATCGCTGCTTCTGCTTCCTGAGCCCTTCAGCTCAACCAAAAGATCCTTCCATCCATTTTCTTCCGCTTATCCAGAGTTGGGTTGCGGGAGCAGCAGCATAAGGAGAGAGGCCCAGACTTCCCTCTCCCCAGCCACTTGGGCCAGCTTTTCTGGGGGAATCCCAAGGCATTCCCTGGTCAGCTGAGAGACATAATCTCTCCAGCATGTCCTGGGTCTTCTATTGGGTCTCCTCCCAGTTGGACATGCCCGGAAAACCTCACCAGGGAGGCATCCAGGAGGCATCCTAACCAGATGCCTGATCCACCTCAACTGGCTCCTCTCGATGTGGAGGAGCAGCGGGTCTACTCTGAGTTCAACCAAAAGGTCTGTCTACAATTCGTAAGTGTTTGTTCTCTTTTTTGGAACCACTGTACAGTCTCATGTCCTTTCGAGCCTTGTACAGCTGTTCCTATATTAACTGCGTGTTAGTCTCACCCAACGCTAGTACCTCCGCAACTGGGTCACTACACACGCAACAATCGAACTCCCTGTTCTCCTCAGTCCTGCCCAAACCCAGCCTGACAGCACATGTGTGGATTATAACGGAAACAGGAAGCTTAAATATGTAAAGTAAGTAAGTAAAGTTTATTTATATAGTATTTATCACAGAAATTAAAATCACAAAGTGCTTTACAAATAACAACAAAACAAACCATGAAGTCATAAAACAAAAACAAATGAAAGAGAATTAAAATCAGAAAACACAAAAGATTTAAGTAAAAGCAGTTTTAAACAAAAGGGTCTTCAGCTGCTTTCTAAAGGTGACCAGACTGTCAGTAACACGTAGGGATAAAGGAAGTTCATTCCAAAGTCGGAGTGCAACAGCCTGGAAAGAGCGATCACCTCGACTTTTATATCTGGTCTTTGGAACTTCTAGGAGGTTCTGGTTTGTGGACCTGAGGGCTCGGGTTGGAGCGTAAGGCTTTAACAGTTCAGTAACATAAGGAGGAGCTTGGCCATGTAGAGCCCTGAAAGTTCTAGTCAGGATTCTAAAGTTAATGGGTAACCAGTGCAGAGACATCAGAATAGGAGTGATGTGAGCTCTTCTGTTTGCTCCAGTTAGGAGCCTCGCTGCAGAGTTCTGGACCAACTGAAGGCGGTCAAGGGCTTTTTTGTTAAAACGTGTGAAAAGTGTGTTACAGTAATCTAGACGGGAGGAGATAAAGGCATGGAGAACCATTTCAGGTTCATGTTTTGACACCAACCTTCGCAGTTTGGAGATATTTCTCAAGTGATAACACAACTCAATTCAGTTTATTTCTATAGCGCCAAAAAGAGTCGTCTCAAGGCACTTCACAAAGTAAACATTCCAATACAGTTCAGTTCATTAAGCCAATCAGTAAAACGTTTCCTATAAAAGGAACCCAGCAGATTGCTGTAAAGTCACTGACTAGGGTCAGAGACTTTACAGCAATCCCCACAAATATGATCAGAGATGCATCCTGCACAACCATTCAGCAAATCTGATTATACAGTCCATGTGAAATTATGGTCTGTTTTCCAAATTGTTTGAATTCATCTATTTGTCATGAATGATCAAGGCTGAGAATCATGCAGCTATAGATGTTATTAAAGATGACTGGCTGGTGCAAAGGGACAACGTTCAAGCAGGATCTCAGAGGATAAATGTTTTGTGTGAGAGTTTCCAAGATGTCTCCAAGTATTCACAAAGGTTCTTCTGTTCCTCTCTGTCGTGTCACAGAAACTCAAAAAAAAAATGGTTTTTGAAATATCCTCACAAAGCTGGCGCAGGAATCTGGAACTGATCCTCAGTTAGGTTTCCACAACTCAGATTTCTGACAGGGACCGAGCTGTGAGTGCGATCAGGGTAAATTAGGTTAAAATCAGACACTTTTAAGCTGTGATCTGCATCAGGTCAGCTGGATTCCAACTGGACATTTTCTTGCAGCTTCGTTCTTCCAGCTGATCGCTAACAGTCTCCTCAGGTCCTGGCTGCAGCTTTTCCTCAGAGCAGACCATCTTCCCAACGTTTCTAGGTTCTGGTTGTGTTCTGTGTGGACCAGTCAGCCTGCACCTGTGTAGATCAGTGAAGGAACAGACTATCCTGTTCTTTCTTCTAAACTTCACCACCACTTTGAACGTTTTTCCTGAGTCTTGTTTTTGTGGAGAGGAGAGAAGGAAGTGGAGCTGCAGCCTAGAGGAATGTCCCGGGATGTTTTGGCTGATCATCATCATACACGTAAATTTAGCCAAGACCGGGTTTTTCAGGGTTCATTCTGGAAACGCTGTTGTCCTAATGTTCAGCTGGATTAAATGCAGCTTTGCAGAACTAGCCCAGATTAAATCAGACTTGTCGTTGCAGTTATAATTCAGTCACTATTAACCATTATTAAGCAGGCCTGTTTCCTTCCAAAAAGTGAGCTCATCTACAAAGTATTAATTAATCGTTAAGAGGACTAGTCTTGTTGTAAAGTGGAGCTAGTGGCTTTTACAGATTTTATCCACCACTGATTTCTTTGTTTAAATAAAAATATATCTAAAGTATGAATGATTCCTTCGGTCAAACGCCTGCTGCTGCTGCTGAACCGGCACAGCTGTGAGTCGTGTTGCTCTGCAGATCTGAGGCGGTTTTCCTTCAGGGAATGGATTTGTGTAGGAATGCTCCGTTATCCGCTGGCAGTGGTTTGTTTGTTCTGCAGAGAGGTGAACGCCATCGGAAGAGAAACCAGTCAGCTGTTACAGGATGGAGAGAGAGAGAAGGGTTCTGTACCAAGTTTTAAAATCAGAAACTCCTCTGAAGGAACATCGGCTACTTTGGTTCAATGACTATTTCAATGTAATTTTTTTTTATCTTGTCGATCGTCACTTGAGACAAAAATAGCATTAGGTGATAAATAATCAGTGTGAGGTAACCTGTACACAGAAACACAATTCAGCACAAAAATGGTGGTGTTGCTGGACAATCTGCTCAGTTTTATGGCTTTTTGTCAGGCTCTGAACCAGGAAATGGCTGCAGGCAGCGAGCTAGGAGCAGCCACTGACTCCGCCCCCTAGCCAATCAGCAGCCACAGTCGCGATGCTGGCCTGACTCAGCACAGTTGGGACTTTAAGGAAGCAGGGACTAAAATTTAGGAAAACATAGAGGGGAAAAAACCAAACCGTGCTGTTGGAAAAGGTAGCCAGGCTGAGCTGCACCAGTCCGAGTTACTCTGAGTAGTGCTGCTGGAAAAGGCCTAAAAGTCACAACAAGCCCTGAAAGGTCAAAGGTTAGGTTCCTCCTGTAGAACTGATGAAGACATTAGGTCCTCCTACACACGCACACACAAACACAAGCATGCACACACACAAACACACACACACAAACACACACAAACACACACACACGCACACACACACTAACACACACACGCACACACAAACACACACACAAACACACGCACACTCACACACACGCACTCACACAAACACACACACACGCACTCACACAAACACAAACAACAAAGTAAATATTAGGACTCTGCTCCTCAGAAGGAGCTGGAAATGTTGAGGCCAGAGCCGGGCCATGAAAGGATCAGCAGGAGGGATGAGGAGTGACTGGTTCTCCTGGCAGAACATCTGAAACCTTCTCCAGAGCAGGATGTGACAGCAATGTGCGCAGGCTGATTTAACTCCTCGGAGCTGACTGGTTATTGATGTTCAGAGTCAAATCCATCTTCCTTTTCTAAAGACTCAAAAGAAAATCATTCCTTCACTTCAGTTCATTTTGATGTAGATAAAATAAATGTTCCTTTGATTGGATAAAAACAATAACACAAACACAAAGTAACACAGGAAAAAACAACCTGATGTGTTACAGTAGAAAGCAATTTTAGTTTTGTCCCTTTTTTGTGAAGTGGTGGAAAAGTTGTTGGTACAGCAACATTTATTATTATTATTGTTGTTGTTTTTAGTAGTAGTAGTAGTATTGTTATTATTATTAGTTATTATTATTATTATTAGTTATTATTATTATTATTATTAGTAGTAGTAGTAGTAGTAGTATTGTTATTATTATTAGTTATTATTATTATTAGTAGTAGTAGTAGTAGTAGTAGTAGTATTGTTATTATTATTAGTTATTATTATTATTATTATTAGTAGTAGTAGTAGTAGTAGTAGTATTGTTATTATTATTAGTTGTTGTTATTATTATTATTATTAGTAGTAGTAGTAGTAGTAGTAGTAGTAGTAGTATTGTTATTATTATTAGTTATTATTATTATTATTAGTAGAAGTAGTAGTAGTATTGTTATTATTATTAGTTGTTATTATTATTATTATTATTAGTAGTAGTAGTAGTATTGTTATTATTATTAGTTATTATTAGTAGTAGTAGTAGTAGTAGTATTGTTATTATTATTAGTTATTATTATTAGTAGTAGTAGTTCATTAATAAATATTATTGTATTATTGTATTGTATTATTATTATTATTACTATTATTATTTTAAATAGATTGAATTATATTTGAATAATAATTGCAGTAATGAATGTGATATTTTTAGTGCCTGTGATTGATTTTAATGAAGCAGATTTGATAACTGGGGGCTGTTCAAGGCTGGAATAATGGTATAAACTGCAGTTTTGCTCAGATCAGGTTTGGTTTCTTAATATGAAGTTTATAGATCTGCTCCCAGAGTTCCGATTACAAATTCCTGCTTCATGTTCCATATTTTTCAAAACTAAATGTTTATTTATGGGTAAAGGTACTTCCTGTACGTTCAGTTAATGTTGATGTAAACAATAATATCTACCTTGTGAGGAGATCTTCTTAATACTGTAAATGAGTTCCTAATCCTGGATTATAAAATTACCAACTGGATTATAAAACAAGATGTTTCTCCTGCAAAAAGTAGAAGAAGACGTGTTCTTTACCTGATGGGTGATCTTGGGAAGCTTTTGGAGCTGCTGGCAGGAACTGTATTCCAGTTGCTTGTGCACAGCAAATTTAAAAGTGTTATTTTTTGGGTGTTGGTCCAATTTAACACTAATACTAGTTAATTTAACACTAAAAATGGTTCATTTAACACTAAAAGAGTTACATAGTTGATATTTAACACTGACATGAGAGTTAAACCCAAGTGTTAAAAAGGAATATTTCCTAATCAACTCTGTAGGAGTAATTTTGGACAAAATAACTCCTGAAAAGCTAACTCTGAACTCCCACAGTGGCTATAACACCTGCAGAGTTAATTCGCAGACTCCACCCATTTATTCTAAACATTGGACTGGTAGTGACTGATTGGCTGCAGAGAGCTGCAGTGGGCAAGGTGCATTGTGGGAGTCATGTTTTTAGGTAATTTGTTCTATTTTGGGGTGTTTATGCATGTTTTTTGGGGGGGAGTTTTGTTGTTCTTAGTTACTACTTTGTTCACTGTTGCAAATGTGGTGTTACTTGTTGTGTCATGTTGGCACCATAAGTGAGGAGGCTGGTCACAGGAATGGGACTGCTGTGCTGTTCCACTGTCACAATAAAGAAGTGGAGCATGGGTCACACTAAATGCTCAGGACTATGCTCCTTGTGTTCCTCTCTCACTGGCTGTCCACAGTCATGAGGGGTACAGAGCATGAGTTAACTGGTGTTTTTTAGTGTGGCTGTTACACAACAACATGCTCAAATTAACACTGTCAGAGTTGATTTCAACACTTTTAAAGTGTCTATATGGGTCCACACCAGTATGAGTTAATTTAGTAGTTTTCATCTTTTTATCATTGGATTCTACAAACCAAGTGGATTTTTTACTATAAGATGGATTATTTTGACCAGCAAGGTAAGACAGAATTTAGCTTTTGACTTCATGAAAATAGCTTTGTTTTGCTTTTCATTTAGCAGTCATTGGGTGGTGTTAAGGTAGAAAACGTGGATTCTATCGTTTAAAAGAGCCTCTTCCTGTTTAGTGTGTGTGAGGTTTGCATATATTGGTGAATATGAAGCATGTTTTTGGAACAACTTTGTTGCTAACTTAGCAACAAAGTCCGTCGATTTCAAGTTGTGTGACGCATAAGAATGGTAATTTGGCGTTCCCTAGTGGTGATATGTGGTTGGCGCATCTGAAAAACTGACCTGCAAATAAAGAAAATAACGATCGTTTATGTGATATCTTGTCACCATGAAAGATTCACACGAACACCAGTTGTTTGGAACTCTTCAGGTCTTTAATCACAACTCTCCATGAGGCTCTCGGTGTGTCTTCCTCTACATGCCGGAACAACAATTCACCCCTTACTCTCCTCTAGTGGCGGGGAGTGGTAACACCCTTAACACACAACATCACTATATCACATCCCTCCCCCTATAAGTGGAAACAATACTCTCATGTGATCCAGTCTAATTTTTTTTTTTTTTTTTTTTTTTATAAGAACAATACACACACTATTGTAAATGATTAACAAGGAAGGTGGGTGGACTACCAGCCTTCCAGTGAGTCCCTGAGCGCATTCTTGCTCAGTCTTGAGGGCTCTCACTAGTTCCTTACAAAGTCTTTCAGGTAAGAAGGAGTCTTTTTCATGCGCTCAGAACGGCGCAACCCCTGTTGCGGCTCCTCCCGCTGACGGATGATCACCTCTGGCATCTCCTGCTCCGGAGGCTGAACTTGAGCTGCGTCTGCTGCTTCCATGCCCTCACCTCTGGAAAACAGAGGTTCAGAGGCCGCTTGCCCAACAGCTGCTGCTCCGTGTCCCGATTCCTGAAGGCTGAAGGGTGTCTCAGAGATGTTTGGAGTGAAGGTATCCACAGGTTGTCCTTGTCTCTTCATGATCTGATCCACGTGTCGCCTTATGACACGACTATCTCCGGTTTGAACAGTATAGGACACAGGACCACTGTTTTCCACTATGACAGCTGGAATCCACTTAGGCCCGTGACTGTAGTTGCGGATGTAAATGTCATCCCCAGGAACAAAACTCCTCCACTTGCTGTGCATGTCATGATGGTCCTTCTGGTTGTAGGGCTGGGCGATTAATTGAATTTTAATCTCAATTACGATATGGATTTTTAACGATCATGAAAAGAAAAAAATCCGATTTTTTTTTGTTCCGTTCATTTGTTTCCCCCGTGCTGATTTGTGTGTAACACAGCGCAGCACCACATGTAAGCCTGTGACGACACCAGTCTCTCACACTATCTCCGCTCCGCTGCGCTCCAGCACGAACTGTTGGGCGGTTGTGATTTCTGTACATTGACTGCGGAGGTTCTCCGGCGTCCGGCAAAAATAGAATCGATCCTATTTTTGCCAGATGGCGGAACGGCCGCAGTAGTGGAACAGCTCTGATTGACTACAAAGGAACCGTTTTTGCTGCGGAGTTCGTGCCGGAGCGGAGCGGAGATAGTGGAATTTGGGGGTGATAGCCACGTTGTGTGAGGCACAACACAACACAGCGCCGCGAGTCCGGGAGACTGTCTCCCCACAGCCAGCCCCATGTGTGCTCGTCTTCAGCAGCGGTGCTAAAGAAGTTTCAAGCAAGGCTAATGTGTTAGCAGCCACGCTGAAAAGATAAGGGGGAGATAATGGCCGAAGAAAGACAACCGCTGGTAGAGAAAAAAGGAAAAATCGCTTCTGTGGTGTGGAAACACTTCGGGTTTGAGGAAGCAGATGTGTGTCAGCAAACAATAATATGTAAATATTGCCATGCCGTGGTGCTTGCTTCACAAAGCAACACGACAAATCTTTTTAACCACTTAAAGTGGTCACACAAAGTGATATATGATCAGGCAATGAAAGAACAAAGAGAAGAAAACCGTCTCAACCCCGACAGCTTCCACTTCCCAAACATCCGTTGAGAACACCCTCTACAATGCAACAAAATACCCCACAAGCTCTCGAAGACACAAAGAAATAACAAACGCCATTGCTTTTTAATACAGTGTGTTTTTGTACATTTCAGTTGTTGTTGCACTTTAGCCAAAGTTACACTTTTAGTTTGGGAGAATTATAAGTCAGTTTTGCTAAATGTCTGTAAAGCTACAGAATAGATGATAAATGTTAAAAAGTCAATGTTATGTTCAATAAATGACTTTAATCAAAGTTACTGAATAATCGTGTTAAATAATCGAGATATCAATTTCATTCAAAATAATCGTGATTATCATTTTTGCCATAATCGTGCAGCCCTATCTGGTTGTTTTGTCTCGTGCGGATTTTCGACTTGACATCTGGCAACAAGAGATCCAATGTCGAACGCAGTCTTCTGGACATCAACATTTCAGCAGGTGATAAACCTGTGACACTCTGAGGCGTGATTCTGTAGTTGAACAGGAATCTGGCCACTCTTGTTTCCACAGTGTCACCTTTAACCTTCCTCAGACCTTGCTTGAACGTCTGCACAGCTCTTTCGGCCAGACCGTTGGAGGCTGGGTGAAAAGGTGCTGATGTAATATGTTGTATGCCGTTTTGTTTCAAGAATGCGTCAAACTCTTGGCTTGTGAAGGAGGTGCCATTGTCAGAAACTATGGTCTGTGGCAACCCGTGCATGCTAAAACACTGCCTTAGTTTCTCGATGGTTATCCGACTAGTGGCCTGACTTGTCGGGTAAACGTCGATCCATTTTGAATGTGCATCTACTATGATGAGAAACATCTGACCTAAGAAAGGGCCTGCATAGTCTATGTGTAGCCTACTCCAGGGAGACTCAGGCCACTCCAAAGCAGCTGGGGCCTTTCTATTTTCCTGACATGTTTGGCAGGTTTGAACCTCCTGCTCTATGTCTGCATCCATCCCCGGCCACCACATGTAAGAACGGCCCAAGCTCTTCATCCTAGATATACCCGGGTGAGTGAGGTGAAGCTGTTTAAGTATAGGCCCCCTTGCCTTCAGTGGAATGACCACCCTAGCCCCCCACAATACGCACCCATCTCTCACGCTCAACTCCATCCTTCTCTGACTATAAGCTTTGAACTGAGCCTCCACCTTGTGGGGCCATCCCTTTAAGCACCACGATAGCACTTGTGACAGGAGCACATCATTTGCTGTCCCCTGCTTCAGTTGAGCTGTTGTGACTGGTGGATTGTCCATCACGTCCAGCATGAGGACCTGTCCCTCATCCTCCTCTTCCTCTGTTTCCGGCAGTGGCAGCCGGCTTAAAGCGTCTGCGTTGGCGTGAGCACTTCCTGGTTTGTAAACAATCTTGTACTCGTATGCTGTCAGTAGGGTAGCCCACCTTTGCACTCTGGGAGATCCCATCAGTGGAACCGACTTCCATTCATGGAAAAGGGAAAGCAAAGGCTTGTGGTCAGTGCTGATAGTGAATGCTCGGCCATAGATGTACTTGTGAAATCTTTTGATCCCAAATATGATGGCTAATCCTTCCTTATCGAGTTGAGAATAACTTTTTTCTGCTGGTGACAGAGTTCTTGACATGAACCCGATGGGTTTTTCACTTCCATCCTCCAGCACATGTGATAGTACTGCTCCCACTCCGTACGGTGAGGCATCACAAGCAAGCACCAGGGGTTTGTCTGTCGAATAGTGACACAGTACCTTAGCTGATTTCAGCAGCTTTTTAGACAACTGAAAGGCCTTCTCCTGTTCTTGTTCCCAACTCCACCTAGCATCCTTCTTTAGCAGCTGGTATAACGGTACCAAGCCCGTGGCCAGGTTGGGGAGAAACTTGTTGTAGTAGTTCAGGAGACCGAGATAAGCTTTTAGCTCCGTCACTGTCGTTGGAGGTGGGGCTTCCTCAATGGCTTGCACTTTGCTTTGTAGTGGTTGCAGACACTCAGCATTGATTCTGTGACCCAGGTACTCCACCTGGTCCTGTAGGAATGCACACTTCCCCCTGTGCAGCCGCAGTCCTGCCTCTTTGAGCCTTTGAAGTACCGCCTCTAATGTTTTCAGATGCTCAGCAGTGTCTTTTCCTGTCAGTAATATATCATCCAAATAAACAGCTACTCCAGGTAGACCTTGTAGCAAGTTTTCCATGGTTCTCTGGAAAATAGCTGGCGCTGATGACACACCAAACGCCAACCTGTTGTAGGTGAAAAGGCCCCGGTGTGTGTTTATTGTCAGGTATTTCTTGGATTCATCATCCATGACAATCTGCTGATACGCATGACTTAGATCCAGTTTCGTGAACTGTTTCCCACCTGTCAGCGCCTGAAAGAGGTCTTCAACCCGAGGTATTGGGTACTGTTCTAGTGATGACGCTTTATTTACTGTTAACTTATAGTCCCCGCATATTCTGACGGAGCCATCAGGCTTAAGAACAGGTACAATGGGCGCCGCCCACTCAGCATATTTCACTGGAGTTATGATGTTATTTCTCAGAAGCCTTTCAATCTCCTCTTCAACTTTAGCCCTCATGGCAAAAGGGACTGAGCGAGGTCTGTAGAATTTAGGACAAGCATCCTTTGACACACGGATGGTTGCCTTTACTCCTTTTAACTGGCCTAACTCCTCTTTAAAAATCTGTTCATGTCTTGAGAGAACATCCTGTAAGCTTGGAATCCCTGTTTTCACCTGCTTAATCTGGTCCCAGTTCAGCTTTAATTCTTTGATCCAACCTCTCCCTAACAGGTTTGGACCAGTTCCCTTCACTACCACTAGGGGCAATATTTCTTTTTGGCCTATATAACACACTTCAACTTGTGCTACTCCCACTACTGTTATCGGCTCCCCACTGTATGACTTAAGGGTTATTTTACTTTCCTTGATTTGTGGTCTAATGTCTTCCTTCCAAGACTCTCGGAACTGGTTTTCATTCATAATGCTGACACTACACCCCGTGTCAACTTCAAACCTCACTTCCTTTTTGTTTACCTCCACTGTTACTTCAAAAGGTCTAACTCTCTCAATGGACGTGCCTGTTTGGAAACATGCTAGTGTGAAAGCTTCCTCTTCCTGATCTGAACTATTTTCCTCCAACTGTCCGTCACATACTTTGTGTGATCTGAGTGGTTGTGTGCGGCGCACGGGTTTCGGTGTCGGCTTGACCATGCCCCTGGACCTGCATGCTCTAGCGATATGCCCTATTTTCCCACAAAAGTGACATTTGCTGCTTTTGAACTTGCATTCCACGGCACTGTGTTGTTTCCCTTTGCATCGGTAACACTCTTTTTCTTTCACGTCTTTCCGTAGACTTTTCTCCTCAACCCCCACCTTGTGACAGGGAGTCGGACGCTGCAGTTCATGGGCGTTCCTGTACGCAGTCTCCGCTGCGTTTGCAATCTGGAAAGCTTTCTCAAATGTTAAGTCAACCTCGGACAACAGGCGTCTTTGAATCCGGTCATCATTAATGCCGCACACCAGGCGATCTCTTAACATCTGCTCCAATGTGGGGCCAAAGTTACAGTCATGAGCGAGCCTTTTTAACTCACCTATGGACTCATTCTCATGGGCGGCGCCAGGCGGTGGCTAGGGGTTGCTATAGCAACGGCAAGATTGGGCCCAGCAACGGCTCAGCAACCCCAACTCCCCACTCCCCCTCCTCCCTCCCCGCCACTCTGGTCCGCGCCGACGGACGTCGGAGGTAGGGTGACCAGTTCTGCTTTGTGCGGGACTCCTGTATTTTCATTGCTTTTCACTCCTCCCGCAAATTGAGACTCTGTCCTGCATTATTAACAGTCTCTCGTTTAGAGTTTAAATCTTGCATAAACTGTAGAGAAAGCCGTGGCTGTCAAAACAGGAGGCGGGGCTTTAACGCAGGTGCGCTCACGATCCATCAAAACAAAAAGAAACGTCCGTGAGCACGGCAGGTACAGGTGAGACGAGCAGCAGAACATGCTGTTAGAATAAAGACTTGTGGCTGTTCAGAGACGCTCTGACAGAGTCTTTGTGGTGTTTCTCAGGATCATTTCTCCGTGTCAGGGGGACGAGTCCGATATGAAACGGTACAGAAAGTCTGAGAGTCATAAACACATGGGCGTCGCACCCGTGGGGGATGTGGGTGTTTTAACACCACACTTTTCCAGCAGTTTTGCTCAAAACTTTACTAACAGTCTGGTTCCTCCGTGTTTCGCTCGCTGTTTCCCCCTCTCCCCCTCCCTTTCCTGTTGATCACTGAAACCCGCACCTCTGCGCGCTGGTGTTACGTCAAAGATTCTCGTACGTTCCATCACTGATGTGTTTCTCCAGCTGCTCCGCGCCTCCGAACTGAAAAAATCGCGCGTGCTCATTACAAGCTGCACTCCCAGCGCGCTCTGCTCGTACCACAATAGAACTACAACCTTGTTGAGCTCAAACATCTTATTTGAGCAAATCCAGAGCGCTAAGTGGGCCCCTCCCGATACGCAGAACACGCGCTCCATGAGGGGCCTCGTTTTGCGCACAAGTACTCATTCTCTCCAAACGCGCAAAAGGCGCATCGCTGTTGCGCGCCGCGCACACATCACCATCAGCTACCGTTAGCCCAGGCAGGAGGAGAGAACAAAGACGAGGTATCCGACACCGTGCACGCTCCCGCAATGATTGACAGCAGCAGCATCTGAACAACCAGTGGTCAGATGCGCCGACAGGCAGGTGGAAACATGGAGGTGGAGATGCATCCAAACGGATGAGAATAAGCACAAGAAAAAAAGTCACAACAAGAGGAGGATGAGCTGCACTTGAAAGTGGGAATGTTGTTAAAAAAAGAAAAAATTTGTGAGCATAAACATCCCAGCTGCTGCTGATCATGAGACAGAAGAGATGATGATTCTGTCTGGATGGACTGGAGAATATTTGACAGCAGCTGATTATTTATTAAATGTTTTGTTAAATGCACAAACCTTCACTTCTGTCCTGTTGTCTCTGGTTCACAGCCTTCCAGTCCAATAGTATCCTATAATTAGTTGTTGTAGTCATATTTACATCAATTTCATTTGATCATTTCCTATTGAGAGCAAAACAAATCTGAATCTGCTTGTCTGATAGATTTCTGGTCATAACAGGGCTGATGCTGAAGTCTGAACTTAACCCTAACCCAGCTGCTTCTGCTGAGTGAAGCTTGAGGTTCATCAAAGGCACAAGAACACCTGAGTGGCAGTAATTGAACCTAAAGGTGAAACTAATCTATGAGACAGACTCATTCCAGATATTTCAGCCTTTATTTGTTATAATTGTGATGATCATGGCTACAGCTGATGAAAACCCCACATTCAGAATCTCAATTAAAATATAGTGAAAAGGTTCAATATTCTAGACTCAAAGTGTCACACTCTAATCAGCTGATGAATCCAGAACACCTGCAGAGGGTTCCTGAGCCTTTAGATGGTCTCTCAGTCTGAGCTGCATTACTGACATAAGTGGACTTTTACACCAGATTCTCATTTCTGAGTTTCACCTGTAGACCACATTAGAACTGGCTCTGCTAAAAACTACAATACTTAGATTATTCAGAGCTTAACTAGATTATATTAGACTGATAGCAGAGTCCTTAAGAACAGTTTGTGATTGGTTAAACCTTTATTTGATTTGTGACAGTTCAAAAAATGCAGATTTGAGAACTTTATTGCATCTGACCCACCTTAGGTCTGGTCTAGCGTAAAAACTACAACACCAGACTCTTCAGACCTGGATTAGATTATTCTACATTAACAGCAGAATCCATCAATTCCAGGTGGTAATTTGTGAAAACTTTAGTTCAAACAAGGCTACTTTTTTCTTTTTTATTATGAGTTTGGATTATCATATTAGTAACATATTTTTCAATTTAATGGGTTGATGTTGAAATTTCAAGAGTTCTGATTGGTCACCCATGAAATGAAACATTTTACATTTTCTAAATACAGCAGCTTAAAGATACTGGGGGTGGAAGCATTAGTGGGAATTAAACTTTCTGAATTAAAAACTTAAAAAGGGAACCAACTTTAGCTTCATATAAAAAAGAGCAACAACATAAATAAACAAAATAAAACAGTCAAATGAATGAGAAAAATAATCTAATTTAAAATTTGCATTGCATTCCAAAGAAGTTCAGGTTACCAATTTCAGGATAATGCATACTGGTAAAATAGGATTGTGTGTGTGTGTGTGTGTGCGTGCGTGCGTGCGTGTGTGTGTGTAAATCTCAACATCCCCCACACTTTTGAGAAGCTTGCAACGCCCCTGCATAAACATGTTGGTCAAAAGCAGGTGTCCCAGTAATTGTTCAGGTTCATGCTAAAACCCACAGATGAGGAGCTGGGGTTGTGTTGTCTCAAGCTAACATCACAGAGATGCTGAGAGGATTTAATTTGATGACTTAGTCTAAAAAATTTTGAGGAAAAAGTCAGAATTCTAAGATTAGATCTGACTTTTCTCAGAGATTAAAGTCAATGATGTTTTTTTTTTTTCTCTTCCCTAAAAATGTACTATTAGAGATTTGTTGACATTTTAGAATAAATATCATTTTGTTTCTAAATTATGAAGAAGAAAATTTGCAAAAGAGTATAGTTATTTTTAAATGGGATGTTGATATTAGTGGAACATTAATTTAAAATAAACATAAATTATCTAAAATATTACTGGTACTTTGTTGTGGAAAATCAGATCAATTATTCAATGAAAAATCTGAAAAGCTGCTTAAACCTGTGTGTTTTATTGTATTTTATTTACATTTTTAAAAAGGAGTTGATGGTTTTAAATCCTTTAGCTAAAGTTACTCAGAGCCACTGTAGAAGGTCCAAAGAGCCTGAGTCTGTGGTAACGTAGAGGACCTGTGAAATAGTGTGAATGCTTTTGCTGTTCAAGTTGAATTCAAACAGACATGAAATATGATAATAGTAATAATTTATGTATATTTAACAGTGATGTTAGAGCTGAAAGGCAGAAAAGAATTTCTTTTTATACAAATTTTTGTTTAATTGGAATTTCACGTTATCCCACACTAAGTAGTCTCTGTCTAACATTTGGCGAGTTTGAATCCGGTCACACTACCCCCCCCCCCCCCCCCCCCCCCCCCCCCCCCCCCCCCCCCCCCAATCCCCGGACTGGTGGAGAGCAGCTACCCCATCCACTCCCCAAGCAACTATAAAGCAACTGCAGGTTAAAAATCCTGGAGCCGCCCATGCTCATTCTGCTGACGAACACGAGAGTCAAACTTAAACCTCTGAACAATCTCACTCGGTTTAGGATTGTAGTGCTCATTCATCATAGTTGTCAACTGACCGTACGTTTTGCTGCTGGGCTTGTCCGGGCTACATAGGCATCTCATTAGCTTGTAAGTAGCAGGTCCCACGACGCTAATAAGGATAGCTCTCTGCTTATCCCCATCCTCAATGTCGTTAGCCTCGAAAAATTGATCCAGAATTTCGCAATACTCCTCCCAGGTCTGCTCCTTTGGATCAAATGCCGACAAATTCCCCAACAGTGTAGCCATGATTGGTACTCACTGTCACGCTGCCCCTTGCTAGCAACACAGTCCATCCAACTACATCGAGCACTTCCCGCCGCCATCCAGCATCCTCGTCGCCAATATGTGATATCTTGTCACCATGAAAGATTCACACGAACACCAGTTGTTTGGAACTCTTCAGGTCTTTAATCACAACTCTCCATGAGGCTCTCGGTGTGTCTTCCTCTACATGCCGGAACAACAATTCACCCCTTACTCTCCTCTAGTGGCGGGGAGTGGTAACACCCTTAACACACAACATCACTATATCACAGTTTATATAGCGCTTCTCAAGATAAAAACCATTCACAAGAACTGACATAAAAAAAAATTTTAAAAATGCGCTCCACCCAAAAAGAAATTCACCAGCCACCACTGTGTAAAGTCTGATGCAACAAGTCAGTGACTCCATGCAATCTGCTGGGTTTCCTTACAGAGAAAACATTTAACTAACTGGAATAATGAATAATGAACTGAACTCAGTTGGAATGTTTTCTTTGTGAAGTGCCTTGAGACGACTCTTGTCGTGATTTGGCGCTATAGAAATAAACTGGATTGAATTGAATTACTGAATAACACAAACATCAAGTGAATGAGTTAGCTGCTTGAGCTGTTTAGTGCTGATTACAGTTTTTTTCAATCACTAACAAGCTCTCACCCATACTTCAGATACTTGTTCTAAAGTCTTAACACTCCTACAAACCAAATGGAAAATTTTATTCTCAAAAACACATTTTGATAAACATATACCGTAAATCCTCCAAAAACAGGCCCGGGCCTTTATTTACTCAAGCACATCCTGGTTCAAGTTTTTATTGGAAGGAGGCCAGAATTAGCTCCGGTGGCCTAGTGGTAGAGTGTCCGCTCCGGGACTGGGAGATCAGAGTTCACATCCTGGTCGGGTCATACCAAAGACTTTGGAAAAATGGGACCCAATGCCTCTTCGCTTGACACTCAGCATTAAGGGGTTGGACTGGGGGGTTAAACCACCAAATAGTTCCCAAGCGCGGCCACAGCTGCAGCTCACTGCTCCCCACCATGGGGATGGGTCAAATGCAGAGATGTAATTTCACCAGTGGGTGATGATGACTTGGGACTTTAACTCTAACGCACTGGGTTCATGAGTCCAAGCTGATCAATTTGATGTATAATATGTGTGGGTGCGAATGTGTCATGTCTGGCTGCAGACTGAGGTGAGGATCCAAACGCAGGTGAGAGGAAGTAGTCAGGTAAGCAGGTTGAAAGGCTTTAATGAGAAACTGAACTGGAACTGACACAGCCTAAACATAAGCAATGAACCAACAAGACACACAGGACTGACAGGGTTTAAATACATGAGGATCTGGGGAGCTGGGTGATTAGGAGGGCGAGAGGCAGGTGGGACCAATTAACAAGAACTGAAGCAGGGGAGACGAGACACTGAGCAGGAAACTGGAAGACAGGAGGGCAGAGAGGGCAGAGCCTGACAGTACCCCCCCCCCCCTTAAGGGGCGGCACCGGACGCCCAACGCAGACCCAGACAGACTCTGGGGGGCCGGCGACTAGGGCACGGGAGTCAGCTGGTTCTGGGGGCCCGGCTCCTGGGAACCAGGAGTGGGCACTGGAGCCGGCTGGATCTGGAAGGCTGGCTTCTGGGAATTGGGAGTCGGGACCTTGAGGGCCTGGGGGACCGGCAACGTGGATGCCGGAGCCAGGACCTTGAAGGCCTGGGGGGGCGGCGACGTGGATGCCGGAGCCGGAGTCGTGAAGACCTGGGGGGCCGGCGACGTGGATACTGAAGCTGGCTGGATCTGGGAGGCCGGCGTCGGGGGTACTGGAGCCGGCTGGATCTGGGAGGCTGGCATCTGGGAATCGGGAGCCGGGACCTTAAGGGCCTGGGGGACCGGCGACGTGGATGCCGGAGCCGGGACCGTGAAGGCCTGGAGGGCCGGCGACGTGGATGCCGGAGCCGGGACCGTGAAGGCCTGGGGGGCCGGCGACGTGGATGCCGGAGCCGGGACCGTGAAGGCCTGGGGGGCCAGCGACGTGGATACTGGAGCTGGGTGGATCTGGGGGGCCGGCGATGTGGACACATGAGGCGGAACCTTGAAGGTCTCGGAGGCCGGCGACGTGAAACCAAGAGCCGGGACCTTGAGAGCCTGGGAGGCTGGCAACGTGGATACTGGAGCTGGCTGGAAATGGGGGCCCGGTGCCTGGGAACCAGGAGGCGGCAGAGTCTGAGAGGCCTGAAGGACTGGAACCCCAGAGGCCAGACTGACTGGAAGCCAGGAGGCGGAGCCACAGGGGACGCTGGCGGCTCGGTCACAGGAGACTGGACCGCCAAAGGGGGAGACTGAAACAGTGGAGGAAGCAGGGACACCTCCAACAGGAACCCCTCAGGACGCTGATCCTCTGATCCTGACTGGAGGACCGGCTGAGTCGCTGCTGCAGACTGGAGGCTGGCAGGCGGATGAGTCTCTGCTGCGGACTGGAAGCTGACAGGTGGATGAGTCGCTGCTGCGGGCTGGAGGCTGGCAGGCTGAGTCGCTGAGGCGGGCTGCAGGCTGGCAGGCTGAGTCGCTGCTGCGGGCTGCAGGCTGGCAGGCTGAGCCGCTGCTGCAGGCTGCAGGCTGGCAGGCTGGGTCGCTGATGCGGGCTGCAGGCTGGCAGGCTGAGTCGCTGATGCGGGCTGCAGGCTGGCAGGCTGGGTCGCTGATGCGGGCTGCAGGCTGGCAAGCTGGGTCGCTGATGCGGGCTGCAGGCTGGGTCGCTGATGCGGGCTGCAGGCTGTCAGGCTGGGTCGCTGATGCGGGTTGCAGGCTGGCAGGCTGAGTCGCTGAAGAAGCCTGGGTCTCTAGAGACGACTGGAGCCCGGCCTGGGTCTCTGACTTGGACTTGGGCTGGAGCCCGGCCTGGGTCTCTGACTTGGACTGGAGCCTGGCCTGGGTCTCTGACTTTGACTTGGACTGGAGCCCGGCCTGGGTCTCTGACTTGGACTTGGACTGGAGCCCGGCCTGGGTCTCTGACTTGGACTTGGGCTGGAGCCCGGCCTGGGTCTCTGACTTGGACTTGGGCTGGAGCCCGGCCTGGGTCTCTGACTTGGACTTGGACTGGAGCCCGGCCTGGGTCTCTGACTTTGACTTGGACTGGAGCCCGGCCTGGGTCTCTGGCGATGACTGGAGCCCGGCCTGGGTCTCTGGCGATGACTGGATAGGCAGGCTGGACGGAGGCAGGAAGGGCAGGGAGGCCAGAACTTCTGCCTTAGACGGCACAACTGGGAGCATTTTCATGGGACTCTCAGCAGGGGTCTCTGTAGCGGCAGGAAGCTGGGGCCTGGATGAGGGTGCCAGAGCAGGGGTCTCTTGTTCAGACGGCACAACCCTGTTCCCAGGAGAGGTTGACTGGATTGGCAGGCTGGACAGGGGCATGAAGGGCAGAGAGGCTGGAGCTTCTGCCTTAGACGGCACAACTGGGACCTTCCCCGTATGTCTCCCAGCAGGGGTCTCTGAGGCGGCAGGAAGCTGGGGCCTAGATGAGGGTGCCAGAGCAGGGGTCTCTTGTTCAGACGGCACAACTCTATTCCCAGGAGAGGTTGACCGGATTGGCAGGCTGGACAGGGGCAGGAAGGGCAGGGAGGCTGGAGCTTCTGCCTTAGACGGCACAACTGGGACCTTCGCCGTAGGTCTCCCAGCAGGGGTCTCTGAGGCGGCAGGAAGCTGGAGCCGGGGCTGCAGGCTCTCTGGTGCAGGCCAGAGCCGGGGCTGCTGGCTCTCTGGTGCAGGCCGGAGCTGGGGCTGCTGGCTCTCTGGCGCAGGGTGGGACCTGGACGAGCCGACTGGACCCCTGGATCCACCCGGAACGCCAGGGGGGTCAGGGTCTCTACCTGGAACTCCAGGAGATCGGCGCGGGCTTGGAGCCGGGTCACCTCAGCTTGCATGTAAACCACCTCCATTGGCCCATCTGCCAGCTCAGTCTCACTGTCCGGATCTAGCTGGACCTTGGGCGAAGCCGACTGGACCCCTGGAGCCACCTGAAATGCCAGGGGGAGTAGTGTCTCCACTTGAAACTCCATGAGACCGATAAGGGCTCGAAGCCGGGCCATCTCCGCTCGCAGGCGAGCTACATCAGCAGGTTCCTCCGCAGGAGCAGACCCTCGGTCGGGAACTGGCTGGGCTAGACTTGACTTGATTGGACTTGACTGGACTGGATCTGACTTGACTGGACTTGACTTGACTGTTGGAGGCAGCTGGTGCTCAGACAGAGTCTCTGAAGGCAGCTGCGTCTCCAAGCCGGGCCACAGAGCAGGGGCCTCTCTGATAGGCGGCTCAACTCTGGATGCCCGGCACCGTTGCCTAGATCCCCTGGCTGTCTCCGGAGATGAGGAGGAGGGTTCAGGAGGGGAGACACCAGGCCGGTTGATCAGTCCCACCAGCGAGCTGGGGATGATGTCAGGCGGGGCTGTGTCCCGCCCGCGATGCCGTTCAGGAAGTAGCGGGGGAAATGGCGGCGGAGCCTGCACATGCTCCCAGCGCCGTGGGCCAACCCCTGGAGAACACACCGCCAGTTCGATGCCCTCGAGGCAGGATTGGTCCTGCAGCTCCTCCCAGCTGAACCTTCCATCTGCGCCAGGACTGTCAGGCTGGAAAGCTGGAGCGGCGGCTCGGCGGCGTGGACGTCTGCGGCGCCGTGGTGGAGGAGGAGGGGAGGCCAGCTGATAGCTCGGGGTGAGGAACTGCAGCAGGCACTCCCAGGGAAGGATTTGCTCACCGCTGGATCCTAATTTGGGTTGGTTCATTCTGTCACGTCTGGCTGGAGACTGAGGTGAGGATCCAAACGCAGGTGAGAGGAAGTAGGCAGGTAAGCAGGTTGAAAGGCTTTAATGAGAAACTGAACTGGAACTGACACAGACTAAACATAAGCAATGAACCAACAAGACACACAGGGTTTAAAGTCTGAGTCGCTGATGCGGGCTGCAGGCTGGCAGGCTGGGTCGCTGATGCGGGCTGCAGGCTGGCAAGCTTGGTCGCTGATGCGGGCTGCAGGCTGGCAGGCTGGGTCGCTGATGCGGGCTGCAGGCAGGCAGGCTGGGTCACTGATGCGGGCTGCAGGCTGGCAGGCTGAGTCGCTGAAGAAGCCTGGGTCTCTAGAGATGACTGGAGCCCGGCCTGGGTCTCTGACTTGGACTGGAGCCCGGCCTGGGTCTCTGACTTTGACTTGGACTGGAGCCCGGCCTGGGTCTCTGACTTGGACTTTGGCTGGAGCCCGGCCTGGGTGGGGGATAGAGGGAGAGATAGAGGGAGAGAGACAATAGGCCCTTTCGGACTGTAGGAACCTTTTGTAGTTCCTATAACCTTTTTAGGAACCAGCCCGTTTTTGCGCGCGTTTGGACAGATAGGAACCTTCCCCCGCAGTTCCTAGAACCATTTTAGTTCCTACTCAGAGGCAGGGACTTTTCGTGGTACCTGAGGAACTAACATGACGTCAGTGCTTGGTGAACACATAAGCTCCGCCCCTTGCTATATTTCCGCATCTTTTCTGTTCCGGTCGATGTTCCGATTCACGTTTGTTTATTTAGAGACAGACCTGGACTGCATCCTGGATATTCCTGCCAGCACACCTTGCCAAAAACGAACAGGTAAAGAAAACAGTCTTGATGCATTTACAAATGTTTCGCCACTTTTCTTGATGTAACGGAAGTTTGCAAAAGGAAATTTTCCATTTCGGGATTAAATCTCAGAGCAATAGCCTCCGATAGCGAGCATATGTTTGTACCAAATTAGTATGTAGTCATTTTAGTTTTCTTTTCTGTGAATTTCTCCTTTGTTCTTTGCACGTGAACCACGTGCACAAACACAAACAACGCAATCACGCACGCACGCAATTACGTTTCTTTAATATATTTTATGTGCATTCGTTTTATGGTAAACAGTGCAGAGTTTTTATTATCTATTACGTTTTTATGGTGGACTTGTTTGATTATTATGTGTGGTTTATAACTTATCACAGAGCCAATAAGTTAGTTAGGGACACTGCATGTTACTGATGGAGGTATTTTTATGACTTCTGTTTTATTCTGAAATGTTTATCCATCCAGCAGCTACACCAGAGCCAGTGGTATCAACTTCTTTCAGCCAGAATCAGCCAGCACCCTCTGCCACCCTACACCAGGTAAAGAACAGTCCTATTATATATGCAAACATGCAATCTCTGTGGTCAACAAAATGGTTTAATTCTAAAATATTTATTCCATCAGCATCCGCACTGCACCTACAGCCTACTACCTGCCAGCACCTACCAGCAGCCAGCACCCACTGCCACCCCAGACCTGGTACAAACATCAAAATCCACAGAATTAGTATTTAGTGTATTATATGTAACTTGTGTGTTAATTCTATCTCCACCCTCATGTTTGTTTCCAGGAAGGAGAAAAATTGCTGACACACTTCTGGCTGCTGTGCAGGAGATGCTCGGGTCAGAGGCTGAGCAGGTGAGGCAGAGAGATGAACGGTTTAATACCATGATGCAGATCTTCTGTGAGCAGAAAGAGAGGAAGTCTAAAGAACACTCAGCTCTGCAGGAGGAGCTGGCAGAAGACAACCTCCAGCAGAAACTTTTTATGGAGGACCTCGTCTGCAGTGAACACGTTGGCAGATAAAAAGAAGTGAACTAGTGACTACATATATGTAAATAGCATATCATGGACATGTGAATAGTTATTTGTTGAGTTTGTTACATGCATGTTTTTAATAAATAACTTAAAAGAAGTATTTTTGTCTTTGTTGGTGATGTCAGGTAGATGTAGTCTGGTCACACTAAATATGAACTATTTGCTCACATTAAGCCTTTCTTATCCTCAGGTGTGTGATCTACTTCAGTTACTCAGCTTTATAACAGCCCAGATTACAGCAGGGAGTGCATCACAGTTAAAGTTCAGGCATTCATATATTTTGGGGCCACTTAAAGCACACACCTGAAAAAAACCACACTACTTTCTACATTTTAACCCTCACACGTTGCACATTTTTGAAAGTCTCATCCTTTTTCTAAACCATCAGTCACATATAACACCTTCAGTGAGTGCTCTGTAACCTTAGAAGCTTGCTGCAGATTTCCTAGTGACTTAAATATTCACACAAAGCTTAAAGTCAGGTAATGGGATATTTATTTTGCAAATAAAAACTTCCAAAGGAACACTTTATCTTTAATAGTGAGAATTCATGTCCACACGTACGATCTGTGTCAAACTGTGATTTATTATGAAAAGTGTTTAGTGATCAGTTGGAAGGCACAAGGTAACATCAGATCTGCAGCAGGTGGTTGTACTGGAACATCTGGCTGCAGATACTGGTCGTTTTCACTCCTCTTCCCTTTTATCCTCACCGTGGCTCTCACAGAGGTTATGAACACACAACAGTCCATATGACAACAGCAGCTCTTTTCTAGCTACAGCACAGAAATAAGTGTTGTCCAGTCTCTCCAGGGCAGGCTTCAGGTGGCGACAGACGTAGTCTAGACATACAGTAATTCTCCATCAGTCATCAGTAAAACTTAGAACAACATTTTCCCACCAGTCATCAGCTTTCATCTGGACCCAGACGGACGGTGAAGAGTTGAGCAACAAGACACAACATCTAAAACGCAAACAGAACACAAGTTAAAATATAATCTGAAATATTCAGTTTATGTAATCTGCTCAACAAAAACAATAGCATACCGTCTAATCACAAGATATTTGTACAATCAGCGCGTGTTTAATAGGTTAAACTTACATGTCTCGTTCATCTGCGGCGCAGCTTTCCTGTCTTCCTCCATGAAAACGGAGTATCGCTTGCCGCTGGTTTCTTCATCTCCCGACTCTCTCTGCGTGCTCTAGCAGCTTCAATGTGATATTTGTGATTTGATCTCTCATCTTAAGTATTCCTGTCAAGCTGTCTGGAATAGAGTTGCCTCCTAGCTCTCCATTAGCATCGCAGCATTGTTTATTTTCTCATTGGTTTCCGGCTCGTGACTGTGATGAGTAGATCACGTGACTTTAAACGTGACTGTCGCAGGCGGTTTCTGTCACACCCGCCTCTACCAAAGGTCCCGACTCCTGTGCGAATGCAATCTGAAAAGGTTCCCCTGGGAGGGCCTAAAATTGATTCTGGCTTTGGTTTTGGTCAGTGTTCTGCGCCTGGTTCTAATCTAGCCCTGGTTCTGATCCATATGCTGGTTCTGGTCTGGACCTGGTTCTGGTGTTGGTTCTGATCCTGGTTCTGGTCTTAAACCAGATGCTGGTTCTGATACTGGTTTGATGAAACAAGCAGACAGACTGATAGAGAAGCCACAAGTCTCCAGTAGGATTATAGCTTTTCCGTATATCCGCTGTCAGACAGTCAAAATAGCGGGAAACGTCTTAACCAATCAGAAAGCTCCATTATCACACCACTGGTCTGCTGCTGTTAGATGCAGCAGGCAGGCCCCTTAATGAGGAAGGCTTTGGATCTATGCTTCAGATGTCAGATCGGTGGCCTCAAACTTCTCATCACCATTAGAAGAGTATTGTAGGAGATATGACCAGTGTTGGGAGTAACTAGTTACAAAAGTAATTAATTACTGTAATGCATTGCTTTTTGCTGTAACGCGGTAATGTAAGGCATTACAGAAAAAAAATCTGTAATATTTTACTCAGTACAATGTCAGTAACGCGCACATTACAACGCATTTTTAACCAGGAATCAATTAGTGGGGTTTCTTCAGGCTTCTAATTACATGGGAGCCTGAATAAAGGTCCAGTTTCGATGACATTATTATATGGACTCCAGCGCACCAGGGCGTCTTTTGAGCAGAGAGGGAGAGCGCTGATGTTTGATGCGCTCCTGACGCGTGCCGCAACTTCAAAGTCACGCCACCAAAAGAAAACAATTAACACGCGATCGTTCATGTCCGCTTATATTCTCGTATCCGTTTATTTGTGTCTGACGCGCGCTCCTCCAGCGGAGCTCATCTGTGCCCCGGTGACATCACCTCACTGCAGCGGGCGCACAGTGCACCTTTCGCTATTTCTGTGGTGGATCCCTGAACTGATTAGTTCAAAATGTGAAAAAGTAGGAAATCCAGGAAGCCGTTTTTCTGGAAGATTGAAAGGAGATGCAGGAAGATAAGAGACAGACAGGAAAATAGTCAAATAAAAAACGAGAAAACTAAATAAAGTTCTTGAAAATTAAAGAGTAGGTAGATTTTTATCCACTACACAACAATAACAATATAAAGCAATAATTTATAAACTTGTAATATTTATTTATTTGATAAATTTCAGATCACCTCAGTTCCAGACCCAGGGCCGTATCCAGGCAGTTGGGGACCAAGGCAAAATACAGGGTGGAGCCCGCCCCACCACCACCACCACACACACACACACACACAATTAATTTAAGCTAGCAGCATACAATATGTTGTTGCATTTATTTAATAAAAAATAATTTTCTGGGGGTCCTGGCCAGCTTTGAGCACTTTCATGCCCAGGGGCAATCATCCTCCAGCCCTGATGGAGGTGATCAGAAGGACCTGCAGAGCAAAATCTTTCTGCTTCTGCTACGGTGTGTCTAGATTTCTAAGCTACACAATATTAGCAGAAGAGAAATGTTCACGCAAAATGTTTCACTTCCTGTAGTCAGACAGAGCAGAGATGAGTGAACCTGCAGCTGATCTAACGTTAGATAGAACATTCTCCGGATGGGCATACGCCCGTTACTTTAAGTTTGTGAAGAATGAGGATATGAATAACATTGTAGTCAAATGTACTTTATGTGCTACATCTAAAGAACTGTTAATTATGTTTGACTGTTTTAACACATCACCTTCAACTGGATGTCTAATGAGCTACTTGAGCATCATGAGCTATATTTAGATTGCCAAATCCATATTATTTTGGTGAGAGTAACTTAAAGTAATGCAAAAGTAATGTAATGCCTTACATTTTAAAATCAGTAATATTGTAATGTAATGAATTACTTTAAAATGAGAGTAACTAGTAATAAATAATGCATTACAGTTTTGAAGTAACTTGCCCAACACTGGATATGACGAGAACATTTTAGCTGTCTGACAGCGACAGAAGCACAAAATCTTTGCATGGGCGCCAATGGGAGAAAATCTGGCTCACTCCTCCTTCTGAGCCTTGTAGCGCAAAAACCGTGGCAGCTACAGCAAAATCAAAGACCTATGATCGAAGCAGACAAAAAAACCTACTGTTTTTCAGAAAATTATGCGTCTACTCTAAAAGATGTGGTCGTAGCAGAATTTTGTTTAGACTTTTTGTCTGGATTGAGATCTGGAGCTCTGATGCAGAGTGAGAGCCAGCATGACCATATATGGGTTGTGAGACCTCAGAGGCTTGAAGGAGAAATCTTTTACCAAAACTTTTCCCAACTAATTAACGCTACGATCACACTTTTTGGAGTAGGTACATAAATTATACATCAAAACGGAGGAAAATCCGTCAGCTTTCATCCAGCACAAGTCTCCTTTCCATTGGTTCTACAGTACTCTCATGACACTGCCTGAAGTCGAGCAAAGTCGGTTCTGAGCCCTATTGTTTTGAATGGGGCTTGGAGGAGAAATTTCTGAACTTTTCCAAATCATACCTCAAGTTTAACCTGTGATTATAGAAAAACCGTAAAAGATATCAAGAAACAGAGTCATTTGCTAATAGTTGAACTTGTTCTGAGTTTGTTAAAGTTGAATGAAGTCTCTAGGTTGAAGTATGTTGAAGTAGTAAAAGTTCAAAGAGCTGAATGGATTTTGTGAAAAATTGAGCATTTCCCATTAATTTCAATGGGCTGAAAAATCGCAGAAAAAGCTGAATATCTCGGAAAGTATAAAGCATTTCAATATGAAAAGTCTTTCCGCTAAAGAGCTGAACAAGCTGAACGTTTTGATAGCAAAATTGTGTATATAGTATAAAAATTGTGGCACGAGTTAGATGCCAAAAAATGTACGGAAACTGAAAAATGGAGGAGGAGGAACTCAATACTTTGAATGCTTTCCAAGCATTCAAACTAATTAGAGGCAGGCCTCTATTTCAATTTGAGCAAAATAAACTTGAATAAAAGCAAGATTTTGTGTCTATTTGAACCTATCAAATTTACGTCTCCTCTTTGGCCATGGTAAATGTTAGCCTAGCGGAATATGTGTGGACAATTCAGTCTGGTCTTTAACTAGAACTGTGTTTTCAGACACACCACGTTTGCACCAGAACTTGTCCTTTCGGCTGCCTTCACACAGCAGGGAAAAGTTCCAGATGTCTGAGGGGGAGGGGGTGGGAAGGCTGTACCCAGATATTGCATAATGCAGCGGGCGTACATGCGTCATTTCCCCAAACAAAGCTAGTATGTGATAGAATTCCTCTCACTGATCGAATTTACGTTAAGCACAATTCTGCGCACATGAAGACGCATAAGAGACCTGGATGATGAAGCTCAATGGTTACTAAAGGAATCACGGAAGCAGTGTGATGCGCTCTGTCGCGCATCCAGGAGACGGTACCGTAGGAGGCAAGCTACCATGGCTCGCCGCATGCTACAGGAGCGAGCTACCGGGCGTATATTGAAACATTCACGACCAAGTGGCGAAGTTTTCTGGTCAGACGTGTTGAAAACCTTTGCCTTCCCGGTCACGTGATATATGTAATCTAGGTGCGCACCAGCGTCCCCCGCTCCCCTCCTCCTCCTCCTCCCTGTCTGGAACTCGACCTCACCCATCTGGAGCAGCCAACCTGTTTGTGACGAGTCCGGTCCTGTTACTAGGCGCTTCGTCCGGTCTAATTCAGGAAAAGGTTTACCGGATGTTTGTATTCAGACACAAAGGTCTTATGGACAGATTCCCAAATATTTCCGTTTTTCATGGCCTGTCTGAAGGGGGCTTAATAGTAGCCCGGGCCACTATTAGAGACTGGCCTTTATTTACCCCCGCTGACAGCGAGACCGGCTAATGTAGGAGACCCGGCCAGTAATGGAATACAGGCCAATATTAGAGGATTTACGGTACTAACTCTTCATTTCAAAATAGAACATATCTTTCTCTGATCACGCTACCTTTACCCAAACACTGGAAATCTGTCTCAAAAGCCTCTTTTATAAAACAATGCTGCCAATTTGCCGCAACGCCGAGGCGGCATCTGGGAGCCTATGGTCGTTTATAAGAGCTCAGACCATGGCGGTAATGTTGCGCAATCATGTCAGTTTTATAAAAGATTACGCAATGGCGGCAAAAAGGAGGTATGGGGGCGGTCTCTACGCTGTTGCGGACTTCCGTGTATTTTGGACATAACTTGCTTTTTATTGCGATCAAAGCCGTGCTCCTTAAGTTTTTTTTTCCCAGTCAGCTACAGGTGTGTGTGCTCCACAGTCCCTGTGAGCTGTCAGATGATCTGAGCTGCAGATCTAATGGAGAGAAGCTCCTGGAGCTCCGCATCGCTCCAGTTTATCATCTCAGCTGGTTCTGTTTACAAAACGGAGCTTATGGCCGTGTTTACTTTAATTTTCAACATAGTTCCGGCCGGAGCTTGGCATTAATTCATCGCATGGTCATGACACCATCCTCTTTTGCGCCAAGGCTTAATGTGCATTTTTAAGACCGGCTAAGCCGCAATATTACCGCAATATTACAGCAATATTACTACCAAGCGTGGCGGCACGAATGTCGCAAAATTCTTGCAACGTGATGCCGCCATGGCGCGTTCATAAGAAACACGTTGCGGTAATATTACGCTGATTTGCCGGCACGGTGTGTCTTATAAAAGAGGCTAAAGTGAAATTACTCTGTCAAAAAGTAGCACTTGTTTTCACTTCACAAGATACATTCAGTCAATCAAAGTACACCAGGTTTCAAAATCCTGGCAATTGTTGACATTACAACAACCACATAGTTTTATGTTTCAGATTTAGAGGTATTTGCATGCAAAACATGCAATCCACCGTTTTTACACTACATTTCTTGGTTGTGAACTGTATGTCCACATATAATGTGCACATATCAAAGCATTCCAGTAAAAAGCTAATCCTTTTTTTCCTTTACTGTTTATTTCAGGAGGTACAGCAGAAATAATGTTTACATTATGACAGAACAGAAAAAGTTCTACAGTATTGCTTGTAGTAAACAAAATATCAATGAAACAAAAAAACAGCACAAAGCCCAGATAAAAAGGAGGCAACTACAAAACGAACAAAATTACTGTAGCTAATCTCTGCGATCTTCAGGGTTAGGACACATGTTTTCATCAACATCGCATCTGATATCATCCAAAGCGATGCACCTGGGATAAAACCGCTTGCTATTTCAGATCCACCCTTGGCAATCATCAACAGTGATGTCCCTGCAGCCAGCATCCATGGCTTTCAGGATGGACATGTGGTCATGTGGCTGATGGTCGTAAACCTTCCACCTCCATGCAGAAAATAACTCCTCTATGGGGTTGAGAAAAGGTGAATAGGGTGGAAGGAAGAGATGTACCAGTCTTCAGTGGGCTTCAAACCATGCTGTAGTGGCTTGCGAATGATGGAAAGCCATATTGTCCCAGGTGATTACAAAGGTCCTCATGTTTTCACCCTCCTGATCCTGCTCTGGAACCAGGCGCGGGTGGAGATCATTGAGAAAGGCAAGGAGGTGCTCGGTCTTGTAGGGTCCAACCTGGCATCTGTGAAGGAGTAATCCTGCATTTGCAATCGCTGCACACATTGTAATGTTTGCCTCTATCTGTCCTGGCACATCAACTGTGGCCCTTTTTCCTGTTACATTTCGTCAACGTCGACGCCTTTTGGCCAGATCGAATCCTGCCTCATCTATGTATATAAATACATGAGGGACCTGGTTGGCCTCCAATTCCATAACTCTCCGAAACAAAGTTTATGTAAATCATATTATTACTGTATAACATACTGTAGTGCAAAAGTGCGAAACTTACTGTATAGAAATGGACATTGAATTGAATATACGCTATACCTGGACATATAGTCGTCGTAGCTCCTTGACTCTGTCACTGTTCCTCTCAAAAGGAACAGTGTAGAGCTGCTTCATCTGCACTCTGTGTTTGGACAATGTCCGTGTAATGGTTGTGGCCTGTAAATGGTAAATGACCTGTATTTGTATAGCACCTTCTTAGGGTTCTACAACCCCCCAAGGCGCTTGACAATACAATCAGTCATCCACCCATTCATGCACACATTCACACGCTGGTGGGGATGAGCTACACTGTAGCTACAGCTGCCCTGGGGCGCACTGACGGAGGCAGGGCCTGCCGTACACTGGCGCCACCGGTCCCTCCAACCACCACCAGCAGGCAAGGCGGGTTAAGTGTCTTGCCCAAGGACACAACGACAGCGACAGACTGAGCGGGTCATGAACCTACGACCTTCCGATTGCAAGGCGGCGACTTAACTCCTCTGCCACCATCGCCCTGTTGTGAAGCTGATGCTATCAATATTGTCAAATATCTCATGGTCCTCCACAATTCTAGTCTGAATTTCATGCAGTTTTATTGCATTATTTGCAACAACCACTTCACACAATGGCAAGCTCTTGATCATTATTGAGGAGCTTTCCTCTTCCCCCAGAGAGTGGAAGACGTTGCATTCTTTAGAGGGAAAAAATGCATTACTGTATGGCCTTATTTATACTTCAAGTGAGAATAGAAGCAATCCATTATAAAATGCAATACTTATCTGTTGGTTTGTTGAAAGATGCATATACTGGAGGAAACCGTTGACCGCCTCAAATTCGGCTGCACTCTTTCACCAGCCTCTTAGTAGCCTCTTTTATAAAACAATATCGCCAATTTGCCGCAACGCCGATGCGGCATCAGGAAGCGTTAGGTCGTTTATAAGAGCTCAGACCGTGGCGGTAATGTTGCACAATCATGTCAGTTTTATAAAAGATTACGCGATTGGCGGCAAAAAGGAGGTATGGGGGCGGTCTCTGCACTGTCGCAGACTTCCGTGTATTTTGGACATAACCTGCCTTTTATTGCGATCGAAGCAGCGCTCCTTAAGTTTTATTTTAGCAACCAGCTACAGGTGTCTATCATCCACCATCCCTGTGAGCTGTCAGATGATCTGAGCTGCAGATCTAACGGAGAGAAGCTCCTGGAGCACCGAATCGGTCCAGTTAATCATCTCAGCTGGTTCTGTTTACAAACGTGAAACTTAAGCGCGTGTTTACTTTCATTTTTAATATAGTTCCCAGCCGGAGCGCAGCATTAATTCATCACATGATCATGACACCTCCCTCTGTTGCGCCAACACTTAATGTGCGTTTATAAGACCGGCGAAGCCGCAATATTACCGCACTATTACTACTAAGCGTGGCGGCATGAATGCCGCAAAATTCCCGGAACGTGATACCGCCATGGCGCGTTCATAAGAAACACCTTGCGGTAATATTGCGCTGATTTGCCGGCACGGTGTGTCTTATAAAAAGGGCTATTCAAAGACTATGACTGATTACATGATCAATGATGGAGGCATGAATTTCATCACTGACTACTGTTCTTGCAGCGCTTGGAATGCCACCACCACGCATTCTTGCACCTCTACCTTGCCCTCTCCTTGGGCCTCCTATTCTCCCTGGCCCTGCTCCTCTCACTGCTCCTCTCCCTGGCCCTGCTCCTCTCACTGCTCCTCTCCCTGGCCCTGCTCCTCTCACTGCTCCTCTCCCTGGCCCTGCTACTCTCACTGCTCCTCTCCCTGGCCCTGCTCCTCTCCCTGCTCCTCTCACTGGCCCTGCTCCTCTCCCTGGCCCTGCTCCTCTCACTACTCCTCTCCCTGGCCCTGCTCCTCTCCCTGGGCCTGCCCCTCTCCCTGGGCCCTGCTCCTCTCCCTGGCCCTGCTCCTCGCCCTGCTCCTCTCCCTGGCCCTGCTCCTCTCCCTGCTCCTCTCCCTGGCCCTGCTCCTCTCACTGGGCCTGCTCCTCTCCCTGGCCCTGCTCCTCTCACTCGCCCTGCTCCTCTCCCTGGCCCTGCTCCTCTCCCTGGCCCTGCTCCTCTCCCTGCTCTCTCCCTGGCCCTGCTCCTGGCCCTGCTCCTCTCCCTGGCCCTGCTCCTCTCACTGCTCCTCTCCCTGGCCCTGCTCCTCTCCCTGGCCCTGCTCCTCTCACTGCTCCTCTCCCTGGCCCTGCTCCTCTCACTGGGCCTGCCCCTCTCCCTGGGCCCTGCTCCTCTCCCTGGCCCTGCTCTTCTCACTGCTCCTCTCCCTGGGCCCTGCTCCTTTCCCTGGCCCTGCTCCTCTCACTGGCACTGCTCCTCTCACTGCTCTCTCCCTGGCCCTGCTCCTCTCACTGCTCCTCTCCCTCGCCCTGCTCCTCTCCCTGCTCCTCTCCCTGCCCCTCCCCCTCTCCCTGCTCCTCTCCCTGCCCCTCTCCCTGGCCCTGCTCCTCTCACTGCTCCTCTCCCTGGCCCTGCTCCTTTCACTGCTCCTCTCCCTGGCCCTGCTCCTCTCCCTGGCCCTGCTCCTCTCACTGCACTGCTCCTCTCCCTGCTCTCTCCCTGGCCCTGCTCCTCTCACTGCTCCTCTCCCTGGCCCTGCTCCTCTCACTGCTCCTCTCACTGGGCCTGCCCCTCTCCCTGGCCCTGCTCCTCTCCCTGGCCCTGCTCCTCTCACTGCTCCTCTCACTGGGCCTGCCCCTCTCCCTGGCCCTGCTCCTCTCACTGGACCTGCTCCTCTCCCTGACCCTGCTCCTCTCCCTGGGCTCTGCTCCTCTCCCTGGCCCTGCGCCTCTCACTGGTACTGCCCCTCTCCCTGGGCCCTTCTTCTCTCCCTGGCCCTGCTCCTCTCACTGCTCCTCTCCCTGGCCCTGCTCCTCTCACTGCTCTCTCCCTGGCCCTGCTCCTCTCCCTGGCCCTGCTCCTCTCCCCGGCCCTGCTCCTCTCCCTGGGCCCCTTGCTCTTACTCTTCCTCGTCCAGACATTGCAGTGTTTGTATTTTCTATTTCTGTTTCCAAAATCATGACACCTCAAAGTCCTCCTTTTATTTTAGTGTCAATGTAATAGAAAAAATAACACCTGCCACTGAGTCTAAGCTTGAATGTAATCAGCTGCTAGGCCCAATTTACCCAACATACATCAGCTTTGTGTAAATTATTCAATTGTTTGTTTATTATCCACTGAGATATATTGTTTTTGAACTCATTATTGCAGAAGCAGAGGTTTTTATACTGCGTCTAAGGTTATGAATATTGTTTTTGCTATTGTGGGATGTTGTGTGTTAACATTCGCAAATACTACAAAAACAATCCATAGTTTTGTTGGGAGGAATAGCTTCTCTGTTAAGACAATGTAAGCATTATGGAAATCTGTTGACTGACTACATATTGTGTGAAAACGACATAAAATGTGTGAATTGTATGGCCACAAAACATTGATGCTGTGCTGCTTGTATTTAGAGTTTTGAAAATGTGACAACTGGTTGGACAAATGCTTGTTAGTGACTGAAAAAAACTGTAGTATTTCTGCTCCAGGCTGGAGCTGGAACCTAAACAGTCATGTGACCAGATTGGACCTTGGTGTCGCCGTAACCTTTAACCTTTTAGTTGGATCCCAACCATCTGCTCCATCCCGATGACCACGGTGAGCCCAGCCCTCCCTGTTTGCAATCACCTCCACATGTTGGGTCTGATGCACATGAGCGGGTTCACACCTTCCAGCCTTGTGTGTCACCAGGAGGTCCACCCAGAAGGCCCTCCAGGTTTAATGAGATCTGTCTCAGCACCGCTCATCAATATGAGACCAGTTCCTTTGGGGGACGGGTCTGAGTGGAGCCAGTAGAGACTTTCCATGCATCGAGAACACGCGTGTTCCATACTTCCTGCTTGAGTTGATATAACTCCTCAGATCTCAGAGCCATGGCAAAACCACAGAAGAATAAATACATCAAACATGATTTGTCTAAATGTGCTTCTTAAACATCTGGATCAGACAGACATTGGAGATGACTTCCTGAACAGCCTCAGTTCAGGTAAATAGAGTTTTTATCCTTTAGGAATGATGAGCTAATTGCTTACTTAGCTTCAAACAGCATTTATGTCAGCAGCTAAACCTGAACAGACACACACACACGCATGCGCACACACACATTATTCTGGGGTTATTTATGAGTGTTAAACACCACCACCTGCAGCAGCAGTAGCAGAAGCTAAACGTAGCATCCAGGGGTCCAACAGGATGTTTGGAGCGCAATAGAACATCCATTTGTTCAAAACTCAAAATTCAAATCAATTCAGTTTATAAATGACCTAAGGAAGTTTAGTTCTAGGCTGCAGTGTGTGTGTGTGTGTGTGTGTGTGTGTGTGTGTGTGTGTGTGTGTGTGTGTGTGTGTGTGTGTGTGTGTGTGTGTGTGTGTGAGAGAGAGTGTGTGTGTGTGTGTGTGTGGGTGTGTCATGTTTAGTGAAATCACACCAATAGCCGATCAGAACTTCAGGGTTTTATTTTTTTAATAAAATCAATAATTAATCATTAGACATTATTATTCTTCCTGTTTCTATATCCTAAATCCAGTGAATTTTTAAATAGACTAATTTTTTTTACAAATATATGAATGAACATTTTAGTCTCATAGTTTCAGTCCAGCTGACTTTAGATTATCTCCACTGATAACAAAGGTCTTTAAAAGATTAAAAAGTAGGAATATTGAATTATTGACATAAAAACAAAGGAAGCATGAAATGTTTATTATTATTATTATTATTATTATTATTATAATTATTATTAATAACAATAATAATATAAAGAATAAACTTAAAAATTGTGTAATAAATATTTATTTCACATCTGTAACTTTCTCTATTCGGTAAACTAATTTTGAGATTTTTTTTCAAACCTTTAATATCAGAAGGAAGAGAAAACAGAAAAACTAGCAGAGGAGGTTTCCTGACTGTGAAAGTTACAATAAGAAGAATAAAATTAATGTGAGGTATAATTAGACTTACAGGAAAAATAAAGTAGAAACAAATACAAGCAATTGATGCTTAAATCGTTGATTTAAATTTTTTAAATCTTTATAAATAATGAACAGATGTTTGTGACCACTGGAGCCCATTTTATTTCTTTAGACCTAAATATTTACTAAATAAAAACATCATTTATAAAGAATATGTAGATGTTTGAGAAAAAATGTCAACATTAATGTTATTATTGTGACATTCTTATTTTTCCATTACTGCTGTTATAACCCTTATGAATAAAAACACAACAAAGACTCATTTTTGGATTTGCCAATTAAAGGAAATAATAAATTATTTGCAAAAGAATAAAACTTGATCTAAAAGCTGTCAATGTCTTTTCCAACAACATGAGTCACAAAACAAATGTTCTGACCAGCTGATCCCACAGGATGACCTCATCCAGATGCTGTTGGAGCTGATCTGACATTTAGCACCATGACAGGAGGAAACTGCATTTACTGCTGCTTCTATCCTTTAAATGGATGGCTTTATGTTATTGATTTGGTTGTTTTTCTCTCCGCTGAAGTGGTTTGTGTGTTCTGATGGGTGTGTGTGTGTGTGTGTGCGTGCGTGCGTGCGTGTGTGTGTGTGGGGTGTTTAGCACCGAGGCCTGAACACGGCTGGGAGGTGAGCAGCAGCCCAGAGAACACGCGACACGAGCAGAGGACTGCAGGAGAAATGAGTGTCAGGTTTTACCTTTGGGCTGCAGTCACATAAACACACACACACACACACACACACCATCAATAAGCTTCCCAACCAAATCCACTCCGTTTATTTAATGGAACTGGACTCAGAAGAATGTGACTTTAATTCAGGTCCGGTTTCTATTTCAGTCACAATAAATTAATCGATAATAAACATCAGAGGTCTCTGTTTAATGCATATGATTTATCACGGTTTCACCAGCTGTAACGTGAACAGCCTCAGTTTGGAGAAACGGGGATTCATTCTTACCAGATTGATGAGTTAAAGGTTAGCCGTATTAAAGCTTCTCAAACGTGTCACCATTAGACGTGGTTCTGCCGGTAGAATCAGGATAAAACTGAAAGTGTTGCTCGTTCAGGGTCACAATATATTTTATGACAGCAGCTGTCCCGATAGCCTGACTGATCTGTGGTCAGAGCACGGGGCCAGAAGCTCCGTTTGTAAGATCATGGTGGCTGATCTCAGAGCAGTCCTCTAACCGAGCAGACGCCGGGTAAACATGCCTGATCTCCTCATGAATAAACCACGTCTCTCAGCCTGTTTGACCCTGATGATTAGATGCTTTTCTTCTCAGAAGGGGCTCCTGGACAGATGGTCCTGTTGGCCCCCACAGGCCCCCCGGCCTGATTTACTGTGATTACACAGACCACTGTTTACTTTTCCCAGCAAACGTAGCTGTTTGTTCCATTCACTGGGACTGAGCCGGAGCAGCTTCGGCTGTTTCAAACCCTGAAGAATTCACTTAGCTTTAAAAGTTCTGCTGCTTTAGTTCACAGAACGTTTCAGCTGAATGTGGGAACCCTCCAGGATTAGGATTAAGTAATCCAACTGTATTTTAGGATGAATTATTTTTTACCAAGAACAATGAAGGCTTATGATCATGTGGTGAAATGTGTTTATTATTTTCTGAGTTTGTTTAACTTGAATTAGATAAAGAAAATATTTAATGGAGTCAACTTATTTTATTAAATGAGCTTTAATAAATTAAAAATGGTGCAGCTCAAACAGTAATAATAATAATAATAATAATAATAATAATAATAATAATAATAATAATAAATAAATAAATAAATATTATTATTTGAAGCATTTCATTTAAAAAAATAAACCCATTTGTTTTTAAATTAAAAATTAACATAAAATATTTCCTTTCCACAGTTTGGACTAAAAACTTAAATAAACTCAATAAATGGTTTTTATTGCTGGATTTATTTTTTCAGGGGAAATCAAGGAAAAAGATCTGGAATTAGCAGGTAATTTTCATCCCTAAGAAATATCTGCTGAAGTCTGTGAAGTGTTTCTGTTGGTCGACGGACAGGAAACACGAACCCAGACAGCTGGGTCCAAGAAAAGCTGCTAACACACCTCAATCCGCTCAGTCAGGCAGAAACCTATTAATAAAAACACCAACAAAGTAAAGAAGGTGTGAGGGTTTTATGAGAAAATCTGAAAAGTTTAAAGACAATAAATAAACAAAACAACTCTAAAAAGAGCAAAAACAATAATCAACAACAACTTTAACTTCATCCGCAGCCGGTGAGTGCTCTGGTTGGGCTAAATTATCTTTCATCTTTGTGGAAGCCGAACGCAAACCGAAATGGAGTTGAAGCGTCTGAGGAGGTTCGGGTTCTGGAAGTTCTGATCTGTTGATCGTGGGGTTTCCCCAGATTGTCGGTAGCACTGAGCTGCTGTGATTTTGAAGTTAAGAATAAACCAAGAATGCTAAAAACGGCCTCGTTTTTCACCATAAAAATACCACACTCTACATACTGAAGTTATATCCACCTTTTATGAATTATGGCAGAAAAGGCGCCAACACTGGACCAAAAACATAAGATGACATTATGTTTTCATGGTTGTTAGACAGTACATCCGTTTTCCAAGGTCTGGGACATGTAGTGGATATGCATAAAAAATAAATTTTAAAACTAAATTATTACATTTTATTAGTGAGATGAAATTGTTCCTTGACATTTCATTTCATCTACATGTTTTTGTAATATTTTGCCACTGTACTTATTTATTTGTGCCTATTGTATCAGATAATCTAAACAACAACCTTTTCATAGGTGCACGTTGGCATTCTGGTGATGCATTCTGAGTCGGGAACGGAGCACAGAACTTGAAGCCACAATAATCCAAACGCCCCCTAGTGGCTGGTTCCAGTACAGGTTTTAAAGCCACAATAGCAAATCTACAGAACAAGCTAGCTTAAAACATTGTTTTGATGCCTTTTAACAACGTTCTAACATTGTATCGCTATAAATATTTTGTGGAGATAAATAAAACTGAAAAAAATTAATAAAGTGGTTCTCTCACATTTGTCTAAAAACCTCCACACGTTTCAGACCAAAACCAACCCGGTTGTCGGTCTCACCAAACCGCTGCACTTCCTTGGGTCCTCCACTCATTCCACACTCACGTATTCAGCAACACAACACCACTGGTGTGAGAGGTTCTCTGCTCAATAATATCAGAGAAGGCGAAACAGCCGGCTGCTACCACTTCAACTTTAGGACAAACCACCAGAGTCCCAAAAAGAAAAACACCATTTGAAGTCACGGACAACAAAAGACGTTTGGATCTAGAGAACAGCAACTGGTGTTTAGCGCTATCTCGTTTCCTCTGGTGATGTCGGTGTTCCATGACCGTGTTTGCGTTTAAAATCTGGCTTGTTTTATAGATTGCTATTGCAGCTTCAAGCTGTGTGTGTGTATGTGTGTGTGTGTGTGTGTGTGTGTGTGTGTGTGTGTGTGTGTGTGTGTGTGTGTGTGTGTGTGTGTAGGGGGGTGCACGCACATTCATGGATGCTTCGTTTCTTTTTATCTCTCCTCCTATTTGGGCTATCAGACGCAGAGGGTGCTCAGCACGCAGCGCGTCTCACTGACTAGTTGGCCCCCCCTGGGCTCTTGGTGCCCTATGAATGGTGCGTGATACATGTGGGCGGAGCACTGGCACTGGGTGTGGGCGGGGATGGTGAGATGTGGACGACGGGAAGCTGAAGCAAAAATTTTATTTTGGTCAAATGTGGAAAGATGAGCTCATTCCTTCATGCTGGAGGGGGACTGGGGGATGTGCTTTTGGACGAAGAAGACTGATGGTTCAAGACAATAAAAAAACAGCTTTTTCAAAAGAGAAAAAACAACATTAAACAGAGCCGAAGGTCTCAGGTTTCACCTCTCCAGAACTTACAAAGCAGCTCTGATTCCCAGACTGTTTCGCAACAAAACACATCCATCCTCAGGAATGTGATGAAACCCTTCCACATGTGGACCAGGACATCAAAGATCCTCAGGAGGGTTCGCTTTGCAAACCAGCTCGCCACAACACCTCTCACTACACATTAAACTCATGGTTATTAAAAGTCCAGTTGCTTTTTTCCTGACCCCATCAGGATTCAGCTGCCCCTGCAGGAGCGACAACCTTCAGCAGCACAACAAAATCCCAACTTTTTATTCTCATCCTCTTCTGTCCGCTGCTTGTCTTTATCTGGAAAGGTGCATGCTCATGATCTGTTATCTCCTAGCAACATGCCTGAGGACACACACACACACACAACAGCACATAGACCTGTTTAGAGGCTGGGAAGGGCGGGGGTGGGGCCTACAAAAGTCCATTTACAGTACGGGTCAGTACATCTGAAAGCCTTTACCACTGCAGCCAGATTCTTTGTCTCCCTCTTTCACAGCTTGTTATCCACACTGCAGGGTGCACAAAGCCAAGCGGCTCTAGATTGTCCAGGCTGACATTAACCCCTGATATTTTCACTGCCTACCATTAAAGTCCTCTTTTCCTGCTTGATTACTGGACAATTCCCACAGAGTAGGAGGTCAAACCCACCATGAACTGACTCAGACATCAGACAAAGGTGGAGGACTAAAGGAAACAGAAAGGCTTTGCTTCTGGGTTTTATTTTAGGAAAGAGCTCTGAAAATCCCACATCAAGGAGCTCTAGGTGACTTTTCTGTGAGCGGCCTGGTCCAAACTGTAAGGACGAACAGCACTTTGGAGGAGGGTTATTCTGAGGTCATGTGAATAGTTTCACGGCTTGGTGATAACGATGGGTCAGGTCCACGCTGGAGCAGGTCGGAGGACGACTATCTAATCTTCAGAGGTATGATGAAATGAACCAAAAGTCACGCTCAGCGAGGAACATGTGATCAGTCCTAATAGCTCTGGTCTACAGCGAACGGCAGGAAAGTTTCTCAACTTCAAATATTTACACGAGTGTTAGAAAGGATTCTCTCTGGGTGAGAAGTTCAGCACCAACCTTTTCAGATTTAAAAACTGACATATTCAGTTGTGAGTCTGGACTACAGACCATGACGAGGATCACTAAGCTCTGAGTTTTTCTGCTGCCTCAGATTAGAGGTGGACCATCTTCAACTACAAATCATTCAAAAAAGTAAATTCTATTTCCCTGAAGTGAGGCTGTTCAGGAAGCTGCCTGAAGAACGGCTGAAGCATCTTTTTAGGTGTCATCAGTCAGACTCCCGCCGCTCTGGATCACACATGTACCTGGACAGGTGATGCAGCTCCACTTGAGCCGAGCGTACGACTAAACGTTCGAATAAACAAAGTCACTTAATTGCCTTTGATGTTCATCTGTTAGGGTTAGAGGTTCATCCTGACTCAACACATCTATTAGCCTGGCAAGCCATCCTATATATCTGCAAAGCAAGATTTGGTCTAGTTCACTAGGCTACACATCTATACTTATTTGAGAGTTTTACTGATAACATTGAGGAAAAAGTCTTGAAGGTTTGGGATAATTTTATAAATACTTATTTCTTTATTTCAGTATACAAAATAATCGTATATACATCCACACAACAGTGGTATCATATACTTTGAACTGCCTGCATGTCAGACAGAAAGTAAATCATTTCACAGAGTTCTTAAATTTCCTCTCTGGTTCCACAGGGATGCAGGAACATCGGGATCCCCTGAGAGCCCCAAACATCAACCACAAAAATGTTCCACCACTGGAAAGGTTCCCTTTGTGTTCCTCTGTTATCCACGGCTGAGGAGGAAAAACGCTCCTCCAGTACCTAAAAAATTAATCCACAATGACCCTTTGAATTCCAAAAATATGTCGGAAAAATCCCCTAGAATAAAATCCAATATTATTTCTGTTTAATAGAGATATGATAAAGACTTTTTTTTTTTTGGGGGGGGGGGGGTCATTTATACAGGAAGTAGGAAGGAAGCCCAGGAGGACGGCTCGCCTCGTTTCTCTCTCTGGATACAAAACCCACTTCTTCTGGAGATATGCATGCTCAGTTTAAGCAGAAGAGGGGCTTCTGGGTAATGTAGTGCTTTGGTTCTGGTGTGGCCTGCTGCCGGACTCATTTGCAGACGTATCGCTCCACGGTCCGCTCACACTTCTTGCAGGACACGTAGCAGCACCAGTGGTACTTGCAGTGGCAGCGCTCCACCAGCTTCTCTGAGTACGGGTTGTATCCGCGGCCGCAGCACATCAGGTCACAGCTGTCGCTCCCCACGGATGTTTTATTACACTGCCTGGGAAAAAACCACTGGATTTCAGCATTTAGGTTTAGTTGGCTTTTTCATAAAATAAAAATAAATAAAAGGACATTGTGGACAACGCAGATGAGGAATTATCTTGTTGCTTCATTTGAAAGCATTTTGTACCCTAAACCCTCTGATGTCTCTGTGAGCCTGGGGCATCCTGAGTGAGCTAAGCACTTCTGTCATAAATCACCCCCCTTCTACATACAGTAAGTGTTTTGTTTTATGATGGCCGAGTGTTGATGAGATGGGGGGACAGGACTCAATGGGACAAATATCCATCTTTAACAAGCACTTTAGTGTCTTGTTGGACCAAAGTACCAGCTGTTCCCAAATGATCCAGGTCATTTGTTAGGCAATGCTGTTAAATTCCTTCTCTTTGTTGCTGACTGTCTCACAAACCCATGAAGCTGGGGGAGAAACCAGACTCCAGGAGGACACATGTAGAGCTGTAGCTACTGGAAATGGAAAAATTATTTCTGAACTAAAAAATAAATTCAGGAAGTCTGAATAAAATAATGTATTATTGGCCCAAATTGATAAAGACATAAATAAGGGGGGGGGGGGGATAACAGTTTTTTTTTCTCAGAATCTCAATAAGAATCTGAATCTAAAACTGAATCTGAATCTAAATCAGAATCAGAATCTGAATCTAAATCAGAATCTGAATCTGAATCAGAATCTGAATCTAAATCAGAATCTAAATCTGAATCTAAATCAGAATCTGAATCTAAATCAGAATCTGAATCTAAATCAGAATCTGAATCTGAATCTAAATCTGAATCTGAATCTAAATCTGAATCTAAATCAGAATCTGAATCTAAATCAGAATCAGAATCTGAATCTAAATCTGAATCTAAATCAGAATCTGAATCTGAATCTGAATCAGAATCTGAATCTAAATCTGAATCTAAATCTGAATCTAAATCAGAATCTAAATCTGAATCTAAATCAGAATCTAAATCTGAATCTAAATCAGAATCTAAATCAGAATCTGAATCTAAATCTGAATCAGAATCTGAATCTGTATCAGAAGGGTTTATTGCCATATGTGTGAGAAAGTTCACAACATTAGGAAACTGCTGCGGTACTTGGTGCAAGAATACAAAAAAGCACAATAGTGTGGGCATTAAAATGATATTCCACCCCAAAGTAAAGTTTTGTCTGTTGCCATAATCCCCAGAGTTAGATAAGTATTTGTAACCAGCCCAGTCATTCGGATCCTCCTTTAGCTTAGCATTAAACAATGTAAGTGAATGGTTCCAGCTAGCCTTGAGTGTGAAAAAGTCATTAAAATTACTCAGTAATGATCTTAATTCTGCATGGTGACCTCAGTACTCAGACTGACTGCAAGTGAAAATAATATCAGGCACCATTTTAGACTTGGGACCACTTTATGACAAAGCACAGCTGTAAGCCTCCACTGAAAGGTGCAAAGACACCTGCTTCTATAAAAAAACACACACACACACACACACACACACACACACAAGTTTTCACCAGGAGGAAACTACACAGGCACATCTGGGATTCAAACCAACAACCTTCCAGCTGTGAGGAGACAATTTAAACCAGCTAACAGGTTAAATATGAATGAATCCCTGCAACACAACCAGGGAACCATCAACAGTTATTTCAACTTTTATCCAGTCCCTCAGAAACACACCTGCTCTGATTAAAAACTGTTGACATTTATTCATTTTTTCACATTAAGACAAAGAGAAGCTGAAGTCCTCTCATCTATAAACCTGAGCTTCTGCAGCGCTCGTTTGTCCCTGCTTCTGGAGCCTCGTATGTCAGTATTAGCTGTCCTAAGAATAACTGCATTAGTACGAGCTTCAGATAGCAGCACATGCTCAGACACGTCACAGACAGCACACACTCAGGCCCACCGCTCCTTATCAGACGGTGCCACCTCTGCACTTCACCCAGGTTCACTTCCTGGACAAGCAAACATTCAGAACGCCTCATTTCCTGCAGCTGAGGTGAGTCATGCTTACAGGTTATTACTGTCAGCGCCTGTCTCACACAGAAACAGCGCAGGTTCGATAAAAGATGCAGCACCATATAACACAACTGCCACTGGTTGCTATGGTTACACATCACATCCCATTATAACAAAACAACAGGAGCTTTGCTTTACTCATGATGTTAAAACAGAAACCTGTAGGCAGTGTTCCCTCTAAGCTGCGCGCATGCGCAATCGCGCACTACTCCCGCATTCTCTGCGCACAGAAAATCTATGGTGCGCATTAAAAAAGTTCTACCTCCTGAACTATAAATGAAATAAACACATAATTAACCATTTTTTACTGCAACCCATTGAGTGACAGGTGACAACAAGCTCTTACAGTTAATAAACTGTCCAGCCAATAAAATGATGCGGTTCACGCAGCCAATTGATGTCCTTAACGCAGCGCTGCATGTCGCGTGTATGTGCACCTGTTTATAGTTTAGCATATAGCCTAGCTAAATGTGTGGCGGAGAAGAATGGCGAAACGAACGGCTAGTGGCGCATCCACTTCCCAAGGCAAAGTAAAAAAGAAATGCGGTTCTTTTAAGATGGAATAGCTGTCGGAGTATGTACGAACAGGAGAACAAGAGGTGAAACTGGGCGATATATTTTCTTTTTCTAGCGAGAAAGGGCTGCTCTGCAAAATATGCTGCGAAGCCAAAGTAGCGAGTGAGTTTTCCGACGGAAAATTCTGGACTGAATGGAAGTTGGACTACCTGAAGCGTCACATTCAGCAGAAAAGCCATTTGAATGCTGTTGGATTTGTACAAAGGCACAAGATGGGAATGGGGATCGGTACATTGTTGCAGGAGAGCGCCAAAGATCGGGAGAAGAGGAACGAGCTGTTGCACAAAAAGAAATCAGACCCAGAACAAATTAAAATTCTCATCGATAATGTTCTACTCGCCATCAAAATGAATGCATCAATGCTGTCAGTTCAACAAATCCATGATCACGTGGCAAAATATGTGAGTATTCCAGAAAGCTGGAGAAGCAAAAATTATGCCTTTGAATTTGTGAACTCAATCAACGAGATAGTGTTGGATGAAGCGATGTGCAGTATTAAAAATGCACTCTGGCATACCTTAATAGTGGATGAGAGCACAGACATAAGTGTGCACAAAATGCTAGTTCTGTATTTTAAATATAGGGAAGAAAATGATGTCAGCTATAAAACTGTGTTTGGTGGCATCATCCAGCTGACAGCATGCACCATATTGTGCAGGCAATCACAGAGTTTTACTCCAAGCATGGATTGGATTTGCAGAGAATGGTGATGCTGACCTCAGATGGTGCCTCAGTAATGCTAGGAAAGCACAAAGGAGTGGCAGCTATATTAAAGCGGCAAGTACCACACCTAACGGAACAACATTGTGTGGCCCATAGAGAGGACTTGGGCATTGATGATGCCTGGAAAGATGTTCCTTTGATGAGAGAAGTTGAAACTCTTCTCAGAACTGTATATTCCACTTTCTCTCGGTCCACTGTGAAGAGGGGCAAAATGGAGGACCTAGCAAAAATCCTTGATGAGGATACACTGTCATTCAAGCCTCTGAATGAAGTGCGATGGCTTTCTCGGCACCAAGCTGTTAATGCTGTTCTGAGAAACTACACTGTGCTTGAAGAATACTGCAAGAGAGAAGCCAGTGAAAATGGAGATCCAGTGGCAAATTACTGCTACAAAAAGCTGAGTGATTCAAAGTTCAAGGTTACTCTCACTGCTCTGGGAGATGTTTTAGGTGAGCTGGCACAACTGTGTCTCACTCTTCAAAGACGCAACCTGACTGTGATGGAAGGACACTGCTTCGCAAGAGCAAAGATTGAGAAGTTGCATTCCCAATACCTGAAGGATGAAAATAATGTTAAGTGGAGCGACCGTGTCAAAGAGGTTATGATGACCTCATCAGCTGATGACAGAAATACCAGAGAGATGCTGTTCTTTATTCGTAAGCTCTGTGATCACTTGGATGCTCGTTTTCCAGAGGACGAATTAAAGGAGTGGTCTGCATTCGACATTGAAGCACTGAGCTCAGACATCAGTTTTGAGTATGGATCTACAGACATTGCAACACTGGCAAAGAAGTATGAAGCCATTCTCCACCCCACAGATTCTTTGGAGGCTATTACCAGGGAATATGCTGAGTTCAAGTACATAATGAAGCAAAAACTGAAACAAGGCACAATCAGCACATTCTCAGATATGGTGGCTGCAACACTTAGATGTGATGATCTAAAGGAGATCTCACAGCTTGTGGATATTTGTGCTACATTTCAAGCATCCAGTGCAGATTGTGAAAGAGGCTTCAGTTTAATGAATCAAATCAAAACAGCATCCAGAAACCGTCTTGAAGTGGCACATTTGGATCAGCTGATTCGAATAAAGTCAAAGCAAGAAGCAGATGGGGCCATCAACCTGGACAAAGTCTACAACCACTGGAGAAGTGAGAAGGACAGACGGGAAAAATAAGGTGACATTTAAGTTCTCAGTCAAATGTGTGCCTATTCTAGTGTCACTTTAAAGAATTTCTATTTGTGGATAATAATCATTAAATGCTGTTACATTGTGAGTTGTAAAACGACAAAGAAAAACATGCTGTTATACATTCTTTAATGACAAATACACTAAGCCCCACCCCAACAAATGGGACCAGGGAAGACAGAAGTAAGAGAGATGTGGGTCAAATTACTTATATTAAAGTAATATTAACGGAAATAACTGCTGTACTTTGGTTCTTTTAATATGCTATGATAACACTTGTTATGATCTCGGGTTGTTTAGGCGTGGCTAGGGTCTGAACATCTGATGTTGCTCACCATCCAAGGAATGTTCACTCAGGGAGTTTTTGTTTTTGCTCACATACACGAAAAATTAGGGGGAACATTGCCTGTAGGTGCTCAATCTGAGATCTTAAAGCTGCAGCACACACACACACACACCTGAGAAGACTCTCACCTGTCCTGCGTTCCAACAGATCCCATCTTTTCATTCTTGCTGCAGAAATCTGGGGAGCTGTGCAGGTAGACCAGTTCGTTGTCCCTCACCGGCCTGACGTCCAGGTCTTTGGGGACCAGCTGCTTGCGTGTGCCCATGGGCCGGTGAACCACCTTGGTGGCAGAGAGGTACTTGGTCTTGAGATCCATGGCCACCTCTCTGAGGTCCTGCAGGCCTCTCCAGCAGGTCCGTATGGAGCAGGATCCAGAAACTCCGTGGCATTTACACTTCATCACCAGCGCCGCTTTCAGAGACTGGACAAGAAGAAATGGTTTTAAGCCCCTACACTCTGCATGGTGGGTCTACATGTCCCCACTGAAAGTCTCCACCCATACCTGTCTCCCAACTTCATTGTTGTGTAGATGCATCAGTTTGTTGGCGTGGGAGCCCGGGCGCTTCCCCTTCATGGGAGCGTCAGAAAACTTGGATCCCATGTACAGGCCATAGTGGATGTTGTCAGAGCAGCCCCCCCAGCGATGGCCCGGCTCGAGGGCTATTGAGGGGATGGGACCGCATGAGCATAGCCTCAGATCCCCAGAACTGCAGGACCGGGCCATGGTGTGACTGATGGTTGCTGCTGACAGGGCGTACACAAACGCCGCCTCCCGAGTTCCTGATAAGATCGAACAAACCCACTTAGAACTGGATCCAGCAGAGACGTGTTCCTGTGAAAAACTCATCCTTCATCCAGCAGCTCTAGTTCAGTGATCTGACTCATTCATTAACACAATCACAGGCGGCAGAATGCAACACGACAAAACTTATTCTGAAAAATAAAATAAATGTGTGACTGAGGGAAAACGACTCTCATCACCAACACTTCCCCTCGCCGGTACAACAGCTTGTCTTGTTGACTAAATCATTGATTTATGTTGATAATTATCTTCATCTAAAATAAAAATGTATTTTGAATTACTAATAAATGAAACCAAAATATGTGTAAACTGTAAATTCTGGCGTTTCAGCAGGATTAGTGATATTTCAGATTAACAAATGAAAGCTAAACTCGTAAAAACTTTGTGTAGACTATAAATGCTTACAGACGTGGATGTCACTGTGAACACTTTTAAGATTTTACTTGATCATTTTCAGTTTAATAAGAAATGTAAAGGAATGTGATCAGCATCGATATCTGCGCTGAACAACAGTGGCCCGTCTACCATCTAAATCTAAAGTTTTCTAGTGAGAAAACTGAAAAGATCACTTTAACGGCGACTCCGCTTCATGTTCTTCACATCTCTCAGTGCTGCTTTTCATTTACTGTCAGTAAAACAAATCAAACGTCTAACAGGTACCCATGAAGCCCAGCGCTCATGTGGAACACAGAGTGAGCGCTGATGTAATTGGTGCTGATGTGCCTCACAGAGAGCACATCTGTCCAGGAATGAGAGCAACTGGGAGGAAGGTAAGAAATCATACACGACCGTGAGCGGGTGAGATCAAAGAGAAACGGCCCATTTCCTGCTCATGCAGCTCTATCCCAACCCACAACCCCAGAACCAGAGCGGCAGAAAAAGCCCCTTCCAGCTCCAGAGCAAGCAGGTGTGCAGCCTGAGAATTAATATTTCAGACACCATGAATCAAAATACTTTCCCAAATAACAGAACCTGATGAGGAAAATAAGGAAATAGTCCTACTGGGACAGGAAAAGTGAAGAAAAAAAGACAGAAAATGTCAATTCTGATCCAGAGTCTTGTGGATTAAAACTAAATCTGTCATCATCCTGCTCACCCTGAGTGGTGGGGGACGGGGAACGTACCTCTGTCCAGGTCTGGCCGATACTTCGACGCATTGGTGGAAATGTCGATGGAGGAGCAGTTCCAACGCATGTCAGCAAATGTCTTCTGGCACGTTTTTTTGACTTCCCGAGCCGCTTGGATGATGGTCTGCATGAGATCCAGGTTGGTGCGGCACAGCTGAGCCTGAGAGGGCACGAGGCCCGGCAGCAGCTTACAGTGTTGGCTCTGGTTCACGTGTAGCGAGGCAGGAGTGTGTGACAGCGCTCTGCAGAGGAGAAGCCACCAATCAGAGACAGAGTCCTAAACAGCAACGAGGACAAGTCAGGGACGGGTCCTGGTCAGGGACGGGGACAAGTCAGGGACAGGTTCTGGTCAGGGAGGAGGACAAGTCAGGGACAGGTCCTGGTCAGGGACGGGGACAAGTCAGGCACAGGTCCTGGTCAGGGACGAGGACAAGTCAGAGACAGGTCCTGGTCAGGGAGGAGGACAAGTCAGGGACGAGGACAAGTCAGAGACAGGTCCTGGTCAGGGACGAGGACAAGTCAGGGACAGGTCCTGGTCAGGGACGGGGACAAGTCAGGGACAGGTCCTGGTCAGGGACGAGGACAAGTCAGAGACAGGTCCTGGTCAGGGACGAGGACAAGTCAGGGACGAGGACAAGTCAGAGACAGGTCCTGGTCAGGGACGGGGACAAGTCAGGGACAGGTCCTGGTCAGGGACGAGGACAAGTCAGAGACACGTCCTGGTCAGGGAGGAGGCCAAGTCAGGGATGAGGACAAGTCAGAGACAGGTCCTGATCAGGGAGGAGGACAAGTCAGGGACAGGTCCTGGTCAGGGACGGGTCCTGGTCAGGGACGAGGACAAGTCAGGGACATGTCCTGGTCAGGGACGGGTCCTGGTCAGGGACGGATCCTGGTCAGGGAACTGATGAATCCTTAAATTGAGAAAAGTTTCAGCTGCTTAATCAGAGTAAAACCCCAAAAGCAAGGCTGGCTGCAGGTCTATAAAACACTAGTGACACCTTCCTGGCACGCAGAATGACAAACTAGACCTGAAGGAACTGCGTTCGCACAGGAAGATCAGGATCATGTGTTTACAGAATATCAATTAAAGGTAAAACACTCTTAATTATTGGTGGATTGAGACAGAAGGTCCAGGAGAAATTCTGCTGAGAGTTCGTGAGAATCCGGCAGTGGCGCCTCCACCTTGGCCTGGTTTGCATTAGGAGGCGAGGGGCCGCTACGTGCCCGGTGATAAGCTCTGACTTGGCCCGGCTCGTTGTAACCCAGCACCCACAGGTGTTTACAGCTGCATCTGTTTTACATTGTACCTCTGGGTTTTATCGGACCTCTCAGTTAGATCCGGGCTCTTGTCTGCTGACCCGAACGCAGATACCAGCCACATCAGGAAGGCCATGTTCCCACCAAACAGGAAAACCTAATTAAATACACAGGATTCCTTCACATCACCAGAGTTTTAAAGACATTTTGGTCCGATGTTGAAAATAGTACAAGTGATCAGTTATGGAGCTACCAAATGATAGGACATGTTCCATTATGGGAAAAAAATCATAATCAGAGGTCCAAAAAGGATGTTAGTTTTAAACAAAAGCAGATTGTTCAGGAGCGTCGATGCAGAGTTTAGAGAGGTAAAATAACGTTTAAATAAGTACTTCTTTGACAATATGCTGCTGTGTTTCACCATCTTTCCATGTGCTGACTCTTTAAAAACACCACCAGAAGAACGTGAGTTTAGGCTTCGGACAGGAAGTGTGCATCATTTTGAAGGTCCAACAAAATAAGAGCATAATTATCAAACAAAACATGCCCAAACAATTTTTATTATAATAATTTCTGTCAGATTGTTTCTGTGATCATTTGTAGTTTAAATCAGGAATGAAATTTAAAAATGGGATAGATGTCACATCCGTCAGATGGCTTCATGAACAAGAGCAGATCCAAGGGTTCGTCTCCGAGGTTCTGGACAGGATGATTTCAGACAAACCAGGGAGCAAACGCTCCATGAGATGAAGTTCACGCCATGGTTGTCAAGAATGCGCGCATGTGTGTGTGTGAGTGTTGACATCAGCTTAGTCTCGGTTTTATTCCTAACGGAAACAAACCACATCACAGTTTTATGGTAATAATCCATAAGTCACTGGGCCTCTGCACTAAATCTAAAAATAACAGTTTTATGGGAGAACCACTCCTAACGGGCAGTTTGGAAAATCTGTGGAATAAAAACAAATCGAGGAGGATTCGGCCGGTAGACACCTGAGACGTATCGTACCCATCCAGACTTTTGTTTGCTCTAATCTGATGTGAACACTTTACAAGTGAAGGCTGGATTCCCATCAGGACACTTCATCTGATATTCCCGTTGTCCTGAATCCCTTCATCTATTTTCCTGGTGACGTTAGTGAAAACGCCCTAACATCCTGTACTCTTGCAACACTCCAGACAAATGAAACGCCTTCTGCCTCTTGGCCGCGAGCAACAAAGACAAAAATTCAAGTAACACAAAAAACCGACAGACTGCTCCGAACATGTCCAGGAACAGCAGTTTCATGGACTTTCCAAACGTACTTATGAAATTATCGTTAGTATTTCTAACTATTTCAGTGATTTAAGGCCTAACTAGACTACACACAGTGACTTCCCTGGTGCTGTCTCCACCACCATGGCGCCTCCTCCTCATCCCTGTTTGTCCTCCGCTGTCATCCACGGCTTGGACCTGAAACACGTACGAGGCACCTTTTGCTTCTGGCTAAACGGGAATTCTGAGGTTTCTGTTTAGTAGATGAGAAACCACCAGCTAATCTGCCGTCCACGTCATCGGATACACAAATCCACACACAGTGGAAATTTAAGGAATGCGCGGGCTGATTCCAAGCTGCTCTCCAACATATTCAGCAAGTTCAGTAAGTTATCAAACGCTTCCTACACAAAGTAATCTGTGGAACGGAGACACTCTGGGTATATGCATGGGGATAAGATCCACGAATTCGATACAGGGATACGCTCTGGGGATACCCTCCTGGGATAAGCTCGGGGGATGCGCTCCGGGGGTACACCCTAGGGATGCATTCCGGAGATACTTACAGCCACTTGATGCCGGAGCAGACCTGAGACAGCAGCACGGCTGTGAGCACACAGAGAGGCAGAAGGTGGGAGCTGCTCCTCATGGTGGACTCCGCTTCAGTCAGGACTCAAACACGAAGGCTGCTGGGCTCACACTCAGGGGTCCGAGCTCATGGCACGCCCCCCCCTGCTCAATCCTGGAATAAATCAGGGAAATAATCTGAACAAAGCCACAGGAAGACTGCTGGGATGTAAAACACAATAATAACAATCTGCATGAGTTTCACTAAAGTAATTAGATCAGGCAAGTCCAAAGGGCGGTTCAGGAGCCATTTGTGGCCCTCGGAATGATTTCGAGAGCCCCCCCACTCCATCACATTTCCAGAGTGATAAACTTCGTCTCTCCTGGAGGCCGCTCATGTAAAGACTTTCTTATACTTCATGTTCAGACTTTCACTAACACGCTTTTGTCCATTTTAAGGAGCACAAATAAAAAAATCCTCATCTTCATCAAAAATCCTACTTTTTCTCAGTGAGGTCTTTTAGCTTTTTAACACTTTATTTTGAAAACACCCCTTATTTAGAAATGTGTGTGTGTGTGTGTGTGTGTGTGTGTGTGTGTGTGTGTGTGTGTGTGTGTGTGTGTGTGTGTGTGTGTGTGTGTGTGTGCGTGTGCGTGTGTGTGTGTGTGTGTGTGTGTGTGTGTGTGCGCGTGTGCGTGTGTGTGCGTGTGTGTGTGTGTGTGTGTGTGAGATCATTTACTTTTTCACATTAAAACCATGATCATTTTTAAAGCCTCTTGAAAGATTAGATCTGATCTGATTCCAGGAGCTAATTAACAAAAATAAAGGCAGAGAAGCTAAAGACACCCAGAGGGACTTTATTTCTAATCACTTATGTGAATTAGGTTTGCCACTGATTATGTTATTGATGTTTGAGTTTAAGGAGATAACTCCATTCCAGACAAAGATGGCCTTTTATCCCAGGACCCCCTCCGCTGGGTGTTTTAGTCCCTGTAGTTTAGTTTGGTGTGACCAGGTGGAGACACGCCAGGGTTAGGGTGACCAGTCCACGCTACATGAGCTGACTGGCTGAGAGGAAACAGTTTAAATAAATCCCTGATAATATTATTCTAAGGAGCTAAGACCCAAACAGGGAGATGAAATGACGCCTAACCCTAACCAAAGAGAGTTTTAGCTCAACGCCAGCTCAAAGGTGTCTAAATTGTTCAAACACCAGGTACAACTTTTTACAATAAAAGTATCATTAACAGGCAGAGTTTGCTATTTTTAAGACCTTTAAAAACCCGTTTGATGTTTTAATGGCATCTGGACCAAAACCACCGAACCAGAACCAAATCACTAAAAACTCTTTATAATTTATGAAACGGTTGTTTCATCAGTAAAATCTCAGAAATGTGACTTTTTGTATTTTTGTAGCGGGGGACCATATTAGATCCGGTCCAGTTATAAACCTTAACCCGGTCTGACCCGGATTATTCAGCAGCAGGACGAACACAACCTTTATTTTGCTGTAACAGCTGATTAAAGTCCACCCTTTAGAGCTCTGTAAAATTATCAGAAGTCCTGAAGCGGAGTTCTGCTGGCCCAGACCCAGACCCAGCTGCTCTCACCTTGCACCGCAGAGCTCCGCTTAACTCAGGCGGGGAGGAATGCTCCAAACGCGGGTCCGATTATCCGCTCCGTCCGCTGCTGATCAGCCTGATGCTGCGGTAGAATCCAAGCCGGGCATGTGGAACGGGTCCGGACCGGTACGCATTTTGTGGGTCAGACCCAGAGCGATGTCGGTGTGTGTGTCAGAGAGAGGGAGAGAGTGCTATGAGCCGAGCGGGGGCAGAACCGGCTCTAAAGTACCCCTGGTCCTCTTTGATCTCGCTGATGACGTCACAGCCAGATTAACATGAGCGAGCAGGCAGCACCGGGACCAGGTCTACCCAGAGCCCCCACAGTCTCTTTATCCCACTAAAATAACAGTCTACATCAGGATTAGGCTTCATGTTCTGTGTTCAACTGTTGAAATCCCTCAAAGATTCAAAACTATTAATTCTAAATTATTAATGATTAGATCTGTAACAGAACAGCTATAAACCTGTCTGTCTGTCTGTCTGTCTAAAACATACACTGAATAAAAAACTGAAAAAAGAAACTATGGGGTTATTATAACAACAATACTAATTATTATTATAAGAATTATATTTATTATAATTCTTATTAGTAGCAGTAGTGTACATTTTACTCTCGTTGCTCTGAATTATTTATAACTGATGTTCTATTCTCATGGTCCTATTATAATGCTCACCTTTCTAACATAAAAGGCTAATTATCACTCACCACACACCTAAAAAAGAAAATCTAAAATGAAAATAAAAATTGTTACAAAGCAATGTGTTCATTTCAATCTTCATCTTGAACACTAAATCACAGCAGGGAAACATTTAAGTGGGTCAATATATAATTTCGGGAGATTTTGAGTTATTTTTTAGGGTAAAGTTAACCTAGTTATATTTTTTCTGTTTTCAGATTTTAAAATCAAATCATGGCATTTAACGGAGAAATTCTCCTAAATATTATATGTACAACTGAGTAAAATTGAAATTTAAAGTTATTCACTTATTGTAGTAACATTGTTGACATAAAAGTACACACTTGCCCGAAGCACTACTTTAGGTGAAATACCTGAAAAGGTGGAGAGAGAACATACTCTGGAGTCTTGCCAGTTTTCTCTTCAGGAGGAAATGACATCATATGGAGCAGGTCATGTAATTTAGAAGAAACACTCTTCCTTGAGGGGTGGATTTGCTATAGGGGTAACTTAGATGACAGTGAATTCTTGGACACATTAAATTTGTTCGCTTCTATTTAAAATGTGACATTTTGCCCAAAGACATACATGTCATAAATACCCCAATTTAATATAAAGAATACAAATAAAACTGTTTTTGAATAAGTTTTTTAGTTATTGTTTGGCAAATGAGATGGTAATTATAATTCATGTCAGACGGTTATTTAGTTGACGTTTTATGGATTTTTATAAATAAATTATTATTTCCATAAAAAATAACTATGGCATTTGAAGAAAACAGAAGGCTTTTAAGATTTTATTTTAATAAACATGTTTCCAAGATAAATCTCATGGACATAAAAACTCCCGAAATTATATACTGACCCATTATCTGTTCTGTTATGGTTTAAGAAATAGGCCATATAAAGAAATGATGAAACAGACTAAAAGAATTCCTACTTATTGAATTAGATGGGATAATTCAGCTTTAGCAATTATCAGCCAGGTTTTATCAGTCACTTAAATGATTTGGGTTTATGATTTCATTCCTTTCAAACAATAACAACAACAACAACAACTATAATAATAATAACAGTAATAATAATATTATTGATGATAATAATAATAATAACAATAATATAATAATAATAATGATAATAATAATAACAATAAAAACAATAATAATAATAATGATGATAATAATAATAATAACAATACTAACAATAACAATAATAATGAGAACAATAACAATAATAACGACAACAATAATAATAACAATACTAACAATAACAACAATAACAATAAAAACAACTATAATAATAATAACAATAATAATACTATTATTGATAATAACAATAATATTATTGATAATAATAATAACAATAGTATAATAATAATAACGATAACCATAAAAACATTAATAATACTAATAATGAGAACAATAAAAATAATAATAACAACAACAATAGTAATAACAACAATAATAATAACAATAATAATAACAACAACAATAATAATAACAACAATAATAATAACAATAACAATAACAACAATAATAACAACAATAATAATAACAACAATACTAACAATAACAACAACAATAATAACAATAATAATGAGAACAATAACAATAATAAAATAATAATAACAATAATATAATAATAATAATAATAATAATAATAATGTAAAAAGTTTGACAAGATAAACCAAATCTAAAATGCCTCCTAAGTTGTGTTTCGTTAATAATTTAAGGAGCTTCATAATGGTCCTGCTCCTCTAGCGTCTGAATCAGAGACCAGAGTAGAAGAAAAGTGAGCGTTTTGGCTAAGGCGTTGAAAATCCTCCTTTTAAGTTCCTGCTTGTCTTCATCGTTGAGCGCTGTTAAAAATAAAACAAATTATCTCTGGTTTAAGGTTTTAGCTGATAATGAACTGCCGTTAATCTGCTGGGCTGTGATTATTGCTGCATTTTTAGCAAACTCTGATAAACAGAAATAAGTCTGGCAGTGAATTTATTTAATTTTAAAGTTGCGTAATGAAAATCGGACATTACTATTTAAAACACGTTCTTCTGAAGTCAAAATGATTTGACACTGAATGTTGGGAACCAGACAGGTAGGAAGTAGGAACCCTGTTCTGATGCTCGATCCCCACCCAGACTCCAGATTCCTGATCTTGGCCCGATCCTATCGGAGGAACCATAACCCGCTGCTGTGGGACAGAGTCAGGCTACAGGTTTCTATTCTTTAATGTTCCTTTGGGATTTTTATGGTATTCCAAAAAGATTTGTCTGGATTACAAGATGGTAAAAAACTTTAAACCCACATTTGTATTCTAATAATTATTATTGCTATTATTATTATGTATTTGTGCCTGAAGCCATCTTCAGCAGGATTCTCCTCGTTTCAGACTTCAAATGTAACCTTATCTGTGTTTTCATCTCACATGTGGATTATCGTTGACTCTTGTCTAAGACGAGAGTCTAATGGTACACCCCCCACCCGCTAATGGGGAGGTGAGATGTGCAGATCAATGGGCTGCATGTTGATCCTGTAGCTCTGTGGACAGGACAGTCCTGACGGAGGCTTCACACACACACACACACTGCCGTGTAAAATGGATCGGGTCTGTGGAAGCTGGATTCCTCTCCTCTGGATTGTAAATAAGGCACACACATGTGGAGCCAACATAAGATGAAACTCCCAGAGGAAGATGGCTTGTTGTGGGCCATGTCTCCTTCAGAGACAGCAGGACAACAGCTGGACAGCTGTTCCCTCTGGAGCCTCCAGCAGAACCGGAGGCCAAGGTCTAGGTCTGGACAAGAGCTCATTTCTGGGCCGGTTTCCTATGGTTCATGGCTGCTCTCCCAGCTGCTTATTGATAAATAAAATTATGAAACAGGCTGGTTCAGACTCACGCACCTCTGACTCTGACTGGTTGTTCTGGGTGAAACTCAGGAGCCTGGAGGCCTGAAGAGAGGTGGAGGGCCTACAGAGACCGTATCTCGGTGTCGGAGGTGTTCCTGGGGAGCATCAGGTGCTGAGAGCATGGGTGGGGGTGGGGGGATGCATGGAGATGTCTCCAGCAGTCTGGGACATCAAACATGATCAAACGTCTCTGCCTGCACCTCCTGGTCCACGTGGAACCGAGGAGCAACAGCAGAATCAAACAGATGGTTAGTGGAGGTGTTTGCACCAGAGCATCAGTGTTAACGGTTAAAAGCTCATGTTTTAAAGAATCACAAGGGTTTTTCACATTCCTGTCTGCCTCCCTGCTGCTCCGTGAAAACGTTCCAGGACCAAATAAACAAAGGATGTTGTTCTGCAGGTTCTGACACAGCCATTTTGAATTATTTCAGATAAAACTAGCAGGAGCTCATACATTTAAATAAACGTCTGCCTAGAAGATCATTTATCCAGCTCATTGTCCTACGACTGCTGCTCAGACAATCCTTCACACCGTTTCCACTCCCAGGTTTACAAGCGTGAGTAAAAACAAAGTGTTTTTTAAGAGAGCAATCAACAAGCTGACATCCAAATAATTCAAACTAAAAGTTCAGCAGAGAGAACCTGAAGGATCTGAGTTGTGGCCTGTGCTGCCAAATCACTCTGAGGGGGAACCTTGAAATAAAATCCACTTAAGCCCCACAAGTGTAGGTAAATCCTGGCTGAGTATGAACATGATTATGGACTGCCATGGGTCTTTTATCAGTGCAGAACCTCGACATGCAGCAGGAAGCCCGGTGCACGGGTCAATTACAGCAAAACCTCTGCTTAGTGTTGGAAGATGTTCTTCATACCCAAAAAACAACCACGCCACACCTGAGAACTCACCTGTAATGCTCTGCATGAGAGTAAATAAAGTACAGCTTGAAGGAGAGTCCACATATGTGGTTATTTGGTTATTCTAACCTCCCCCCCCCCCCCCCCCCCCCCCCCCCCACACACACACACACACAATCAGGGCTTTGTCATCAGCAGCAAAGGTCACAGCAAGAATCTAGGAAAGGATCAAAGAGATGTTTAAAAGTCAGGGAACATTTGTAACATCAATGTGGCCCACAGAATCTAAAGACAAGGCGCTGCAGAAGTCTTGGTCCTAAACCTCCTTATTCAAACAGCTACAGAAATCCAGAGCAAATAATTAACAGGAACCACGACACTCAGCAGGAGAATGCGTTTGTTACATATTAACAGGGTCCCAGAAGTGATGATTAGCATCTCCAACAGGCCTCACCTACTCAGGACAAGAAATAATATCTGTATACTGGTTAATCATGTTCCTCCACAGCAGCAAAACCCCACACACACCCTTTAAGTGTAATAACGGTTGTCTAAAACTCCAGGCAGAAGCTCAGATTTAGTTTTCAGCTGTAGCTCAAAACATTTTCAAATGTCAGGCAGGAATCCTCACTTCCTGTTTTTAAGTTTCCTCACACTGGAATTTATGACTTGGTACAATTCATGCATCTTTCCTCCAACTATAGCTGTTTGTTTTACAGACGAGCAAGTGACACCTGTACCACCAGCTGCCTTTATGAAGAATTAAATGTTTTAGTGAATCACAGCCATCACTGGGGTCCAAACAGCTACATGTTTGTGCTGAAGCCTGATAAACAGCAGCACGGCGCCATCTTGTGTTGCTGCACTAGACCTGCACTAGAGCTCAGACTGAAACGGGACAGGACACAATTCAAAACAACTTTTTGGATAATTTTATTACTTTTTTTGGACAAATATATATGAAGATTTTCCTACAAAGGAAACATTATTCTCAGAGATACGTTTACAGCAAATTCATTCCCGTGAAGAGAGGAAAGATTAGACAAATCTAACAGTGTCTATAAGGGTGCCCAGGAAAGACAGGGTGCAGGTTTATGATTAGTATCAGCTCATAACAGGGAAAGATAAATCAATCCGGCTGTTTCAGGAAACAAAACCAATGGGACATTTAAAACATGATCATGAAACACTGAGAAAATTAGGGTCTCATCAAGGCACACAAAAGCGTCGACAACCGTCATTGGGCATTTTCTTCTCGTTTCAGCCATGACATTGGTCCCCTTGGGCAGTTGAACTGTACAAACTAAATCATTAAAAAAGGAAAAACAAAACACAGAACAGGGCTTCTGTGGGATGACGACCAAAGGAAAGTCCATTAATGTACAGTAGAAGTGGGTGTTCAGAAATTCTTAGTAAAGTTTGGACTAATCAGTCCTGTGACTCTAAAACACAGCCCAAATCAGCCCACAGGTTCTACAGAGGATGGAGATCTGTCAGAGACCTCTTCTCCTGCTGGACGAACTCCTGAAGGCTCCGTTTCCCCTGCCTAAAGTTGCTCTCCCGTCTTGAAAACGGTAAGATGACCTGAAGCCTGAGGAGAGTTTCAATGTTGCTAAAACTCCTGATCTGTGATGTCTTGAGTGTATCAAGCACAGTGCTGGGAAGGTAACCTGCCAGAGGATCCAACCATTTCTCCTTCCACGCCTTCATCTCAGAGTGAAGAGAGGTCTGGTCTGGTAAATCCTCCTTGTACAGACGAAACACAAGACCACTAAGAATGCTGGTTTCTACTTTGGACATTGCGTAAGGCACAATCTCCAGACATCTTAAGGTATCCAGTACCTTCTCAGAGAAGAGGTCATCGATTTCTGCTATTGTGTGATCAACAACCTTCATGCTAACAGATTCTTTGTAAAACTCACTCAAAGGCTCAAGAAGAACTGAATGCAACATTGAGACATGAAGTTTGGATGCTATAGTGACAGCTTCTTCAAACCAGGACTTGTGGTGAATATCTACATCGCTCTTGAGTTTATCAAGTGCCGCTTTGACATCAGGCAAGGTGTTCACTGACAGCAGAATGTCTAAAGGTTTACCCTGAAGAGACTGGCTCAGCCTTTTGGTTACGCTCAGGACATTCTTTTGGACCACAGTAGAAAAGACAAACTCAAAGTTTCTGATTGCATCAAGGAAGTGAGCTGCTTGCTGCCGGTCAGAAGGACTTCCCTCTACTTTCAGTTCGTTCAAGCTGAGCATGACCGCCTCTAAAATCTCAACCATGATCTCATGCATGTCATGACTCTTCTCCCAGTTCTTTATAAGTTTGTCACTCAGGTCACTGCCCTGTCTGTCTTCCTGTTGGAAAACATAAACAATCATTTCTTCCAATCTATTCTGGCGTTCTGCATCCTCGGTGAGCCAGTGTAACAGTCTACCCATAAGGGCTGCGCCATCGGCTGCCTCCGCAGCAGGGGAAGACTTAGCCAGCCATACGTTCAATGACAAAGCAGAGCTGACCGTTCTAACAGCATGGGGGTATTTCTTAGCTATGGCTACACTCACTGCCCTCATGCAGGCTCCAACTTCACCAATGCTTAGCAAGGCCTGTCCTCTGCAGTACGCCATGTTGAGCCCCCACTTCTCAGACAGGGCTGTTTCAATGGACTCAGCAAGATCAACCAAGTCTTCAGTAAAAGGGATGAAAGCCAGGGTTTCCTCACACTGGATGTCCTCCTTGTTTAAGAATCTGATGCACAAGGGGACATAGAGCTCACCATCGATATCTACCACCTGCTCTGTGATCACTGTGAAGAACTGAGAGTCCCACAGTTCCTTGAGGATTTCTTCGCGTAGTTGTGGCTCATAGAACGAGACAGTTGTTTTAGGTCCTGGAACAACTGCTGATTTTATCTCATTTTTATCTGGTTTCACCTCTCCATCTGCAGTTTTCTCTGCTTCATTGGAGCCAGGTGCTTCTGCTGGTTTTACTCCATGGTCTCCTGATTTTAAAAAAGACAAAATATTACACGACTCATAAGAATTTACAAACTTTCTTTTACAGTTAATTCCTTTTATGTACTAATTAGAAAACTCACTTGTGTCTAACTTCAGCCTTTGCAGAGCTCCCATCACCTAAAATAAATTGAAGGTAATTATTTATAGTTTTGCAGCAATAGATTGATTGTTTTAGCAACAGTGTGGGCTGTGACCCACACCATGAGAATACTTGGTTCCTATTTTAACAAACAAAAACAGAAAACATCTGGAAAGCTGTGAAAGTAAAACATTTCCACAGTTTCAGGATCACCGTTATAATAAAGCTGTATGGATTTACCTGGGACAGGCATGGGCTGCTCTCTGGATCGACCTCCATGCATTTCTCAATAACCTGTGGCAGCTTCTGAAGTGTTGTGCAATGAGAGAGAAGCATGACATGTCTCTCTCTGCTGCCTCTACATACAGTGATTTTGAACAGATCCCTGATATAATTCAGGGTGGTCTTCATCAGGTCACACTCCATGCTGACACTGGGCAGGACAGCAACCAGTCTAAGCAGTAACGTAACAGTAGGGTGACTCTTGGACTCAGGATGAGCAAGTGCTTCTGCAATGGATGTTGGAGGAGCAACATCCTGGTATTTCTCTCTCCAGACAGAAGCCCAGGTGTTAATTTCTTGCTCTGCTGCATCAGGCTCAGGAAGATCTGTAAGGTATAGGCTGAAGGGCTTGTTTGTGGACTCTGGCAATATGGGCTGTGGGTTGCACGAAGGCAGCAATGCCAGGACCGACAGAGCCTTGAGGTGACCGTCTGAGAAGCAATATTTCATTTCATCAACAAGACTTTTGAGAAGTGGAATGCTCAGATTTTCTCTGTAGTAAATCTCAGGAGAATCATAGCTGTCTGCTTCCTCTGAGAAGCACACTTGTTCAGGAGCGATCTTGGTAGCGAGCTGGAACGCCTGTTCAAACCAGGTGGAGTGCACAGTGTTCACGTTCTCCAACATCTTCTCAAAGGTCTCCATGATTGAAGGGATTTTCTCCACCTCACAGAGAATGTCAGCAGGGTTTCCACAGCGGAAAACGGTGCTACAGTTACGGAGAGGAGCACAGGCATTCCTCAGAATAATCAGGGTGACAATGAAATCCATGTTCCTCAGGGCAGTAGAGAGAACTTGTGCATGCATTGATTTGGCACCTGTGTCACTAGAGCTAACAGCATCCAGGCAGGACAGAACGCCATCTAGTGTGTCAGCCAGAATATCAAAGAAGTCCTCTCTCTTTTTCCACTTTGTGCAACACGTCTCTGGGAATTCCTCTAAAGCCTCTCTTGGCACATTCAAAAGCCCATCAACAGCCTGTGCCAGCTGTTCCTCTAGACAAGGAGACTCATCAAAGAACAGCAGCAAATCTTCTGTGATATCCAACATCTTTGCCACAGAGGGGCAGGGAACACTACTGGCCAACCAGTAGGCAAGGCCACAAGACTCGCTGGGTGTGACCACACAGAGCGGGTAGGTCTTCAGAAAATTCAGAGACATTTTCTTCAGGCTCTGAAAACCCAAACCCAAATGCATAAATGCCTGCCCTCGACACTGGGACATGGGTAAGCCCCAGTCCTCAGTAAGAGTCTTTGCAAGGTTACTTGCTTGCCTATCAACATTACAGTTTTCATCGAAGGGTAAAAAACCCATGAGCTCTACTTTTGGAGTAGATTCCCCAACATACCGAACAAAAACAGGCAGGTGGGTCTTGTCAGCGATTCTGACAGGTTTATCTGTGATAAGAGAGAAAAATGGAGATTCCTGTAACTCCTTAAGTATGACATCTCTGATTCCATATATGAGAAGGTTCACCATTTCATCATCACTAATGGATGGGACTGATCTGCTTTCATTCCCAAACCAGTGGCACATCTTGAGCTCCTGAATATGTAGTTCTCGGTCTTCCTCTGAGAGGTCACTGAGGCTGCTATTCTTCTTCCCCAGCAGCGCAGCCAGTCTAAAAACCGCAGCAAGACTTTGACGGTTGTCTCCTACAGGCCCATCCTCGTCTGCTGTTTTCATTTCTTCATCCTGCAATTTCTCGGGGGACTGCAGAACTTTGGGCTCCTCAATATCAACTTTGACACAGACAACTAAATGCATCAAAGAAAATCAAATGATTAGAACTTTCATACTGCAGCAGAAAAGACAAAAATATAGTCCAATTTCCAGAACTTACTTTCCATATTATTTTCGGAGTTCCTGATGAGACTCTTTGATTCCTTATCCTGTAAGAAAAGCAGAAGCTTAAACAATCCTGATGTTTCTATGAATCAAAGAAAAATAACAATCATTTCTGTTAAAGAACACAAAGAACATACCAGACAGATACCCTCCAGGGCTTGTGGAGTGACCTTCAGACACTGGGTCACCATGCGGTCCAAGTCTCTACTGAAGTCTGTGCTCACATGCAGCATAGTCAAGCATGGAGATCTGTCTCTGGGATTTGTGTTTCTAAGGTAGTCTTGGAACTTCTTTTGGCGCATGACAACACCACAGTCCTCCAGTGTGGTGCTGGGGAGCACTGACATGATTCTCAGCAGAGCATTGATGTTTCCAAAGTATTGCATGAGCGGCAAACGCAGCGTGTGAAATATGGAACTCGGAATAGTCACCGAAGCCACTTTAGTCTTCCAGGTCACTCTCCAACAACACAGCTCTGTAAAGAAGTTTTCGGCATCGGGGAGGTCACTGCTGTAGAGGGGGGGCTTGGACTTCAAGCTCTCAAACATGTAACTCACTGTGACCGAGCATGGAACCAGGGACAAGAAGTTCAGAGCTTCCTTGTGGTCCTCTGAGAAATGGTCTTTCACAGCACTGATGAGGTTGTCTACAAGGGGGACACTCAAGCAGTCTTTGTAAAAGGTGACTGGTTTAATCATGCCATCTTTTGGGACAGCATTTTCAGGCACTTCAATCTGCACTCGAAGGCTCTGGGCAATCGCACATGCCTCATCAAACCAGTTCTGATGAAATACCTTCATGTTTGTTTTCACCCTGTTCAGAGTTGCCACTATACCACTGATTTGGCAAAGCTGGGATGCAGCACTGAACTGGTCCTTCTGAATACCTGCACTCAGCTCTCTGGTGAAGGATGATGCATTCTTCAACACCACCATGGCCATGATGAAATCAAACTCCATCACTTTGTGGAGAAGGACTGCTGCTTGTTCAGACACAGAGGCCTTCCATCTCTGTGGGTTGTTTTTGATTTTTTCTAGACATTCAACCAGGGGTTCAAGCATCTGCACAAATACCTCATAAGAGTCATGCTTCTCTTGCCAAGTGGTACAGAAGGTCCCTTGTAACTCCTGGACCTTTTCATAACTCTCTCTAAGACCATAGGCTATGACATGATCAAGCTGTTTTCCTCGAGCACTGCTGGTGCCAAAAAACATCAAGATCTCTTCAAACCTTTCTATGGCTCTTTTAACTGCAGGCACTGGGATTGATTCTGACCACCAGGTGTTGAAAGAGTAAGAAGAACAGTGTGTGCTAATAGCAAGAGGATACTTCTCCTGGACTTTGCAGGCAAAGGCTTTAAGCTTGTAGGAGACATCTCCAGAGCCAAGGTAAGCCTGACCTCGACAGTTTTTTAAATCAAGACGCCACTCCACTGTTATTTTCTCAAGAAGAGTTTGTATCAATACGTCGCATTCCAGATTTGCCTCGACAAACCCTATCAACTCTAACCGCATGACATCAAAACTGTCCACAAACCGGAGGAAGATTGGGAGATAGTCTTTCTCTCCAAGTTTCACAACACGATCAATAATCAGAGAAAAGAACGAGCTCCCCACTTCCATGAGGATCCCCTCCCTGACAGCATTCTCACAAACGGTGAGGACTTCATTCATTTCAGACTTGGTCACATACTCCACTTCTCCATCCTGGGCAGGACAAGCCTCACTATCTAGCCTGCTTCCACTGCTGCAGGCGGACACTACAGCAGCCTGCAAAGCTGATTTAAGAGCTTCTCGATCAGTCTCTGCACATTTCATCTCCACAAGCCTATCAGCATCCATCTCTAGATTTATCATCTGCAATTCTTCTTCAGTATCCTTTTCTGCATGGTTTCCATGGGCCACCACTGAAACACAAGGTGGGATTATTCTTTAGTGAGATTGTGAGCAATGGTATTATAAAGAGCCATGTTTGTACTGTGACCATTTAGGTTAAAAAGCTATCTCACCTTGTGGGGGCTTCTCTGTGGAGTTGTCATCCTGTGAAACAGTCACTCAGTTAAGAGATCGGTTCAGGATAAACAGAGTTGTAAATCTGAACTCACTTTGTGAATGTTTACTCACCACTTGCAGCATCTGCAGAATGTCTGGATGCTTCTGGACGTATGTCTCAACCATGTTTTCAACATTAAAGTGCACGTCCTGATTCACATACACAAACGCCATGTTGCATTGTCTTTGGTCCTTTGATGTGGCATTCAGATAGGAATGGCATCGTTCCAGCACCATGTGATATTGGCCGTAGACATCTGCCTCTGCGTTGACACATGGAACTGTTCCCAACACCCTCAGCAAGCTCTGCACATTTGGGTAAAACCCAATGTCTGGGATCTTGAGAGTAGCGAACACCGTGGTCGGCAGGATTCTGCGCTTGCTTGCATGCCTCCACTTCACTTCCCAACAGCCAAGCTCTTCGTAGAAGGTGTCTGGGCGTGCTAGGTTGTTCAGGTTAGCATCTGCTACTTTATCTCTGCGAATACTAAAATTGTGGTCAGCCATGTAAGACGGCACTAATGACAGCCAGCGGAGAATCCTCACCATCTCAATGCTGAAAACCCTCTTCACCTCTGCTACGAGGTACTGCAGAATGGGCCGACTCATAGTTTCTCTGTAGAAGTCCTCCAGTGGTGTCTCACTTGTGTCTGCTTGGGCCATCTCGGGTTTGGTGACCTCCACTCCCAGTTTTTTGGCTCGGCCAACTGCATCAGAGAACCATTTCCGATGAAATATTGCAAGCTCCTGTTGGTATTTGCTGATGAGCTTTAAGGCATTGGATATGGTGTACTGTAGAGTACTGCTGATGCTTATGATTCCCCTGAGACTTGAGTTAAGTATACTCACACAACAGAGGGTGTTCTTCAGAACAACAAGTGTCATGATGAAGTTGAAATTCTTTAACACGGGCTTGAGCTTGGCCATTTGTTCAGCGGTATCTTCATCCACCTTTGAAATTATCTCATTGATACAGTTGAGAAATGGCTCAAGAATCTCTAGCATGGTTTGGAAGGCATCTGTGCCACGTTCCCAAATCCCACTGATGGCTGCTTTGATCCGGTCTACTTCCCCTTTTATATGGCCATATGCCAGCTGAATTTTTCCTTCCAACCGCCTGCTTAGCTCTGGGGTTCTCTTGAGTAATGAAGCCACCTCCTCTACAGTGTCTGCCACCTTCTGGATAGAGGGCACGGGCATGCAGCGAATGATCCATATGTTAAATGCATATGGATCGCTTGGTGACAAGACTACTTGTGGAAATTCCTGAAGGATTCTGCAGGTGACATCTCTCATCTTCTGGCACATGCTACCTGTGATGAGATAGGTGAGTCCTCTGCAGTGCTCCATCCTCAGCCCCCATTTATTTCGCAACTCTGAGAGAAGCAAATAAAACATGTTCTCTGCATCCAGATCACATGGTAAAAAGCCTATCAGGTGCTTTTGTGGGAACCCATCAATGGTGACAGACCGGATGAAAACTGGGATTTGATCCTTCCCCTCTATGCTTGTTAAATCCTGGAGCAGAATGGAGAAGAACCGGGCCAGCCTCAAGCTGTTTTGGATCTCCTCTCGCATGAAGTGTTCGCTGAACTGCAGGATTTCTTTCTTGTCTATTTTTTCCAGACAGACTCGACTGAGCACTTGCTGGCCGTTTGCACCTGCAATTGGCTGGTCGGCACTGATGTTGACTCCGTTGATGCTGAATCCCGTCAGAGCCAGGATCTCCTTGAAATAAATCTTTAGAGTCTCTTTTGCTTTTGAGATGGCTACACCCTCCTGGGTTTGGTTTTCTTTCTGCAGTTCAACCACTGCAGTGTTTTTTTCTGCTCCCTCTTCATCCTCATACTTTTCCTCCTTCACTTGTGCTGGTGTATTTTCTGATGTGAAAAAACAGTTATGACTGAGGAGATGACACGTTTTAGTTCATGTGGTGGATTTTATGAGTGAATGAAACCAGTTTTCATACCTTTTGTTTTTTTCACAACAGCTGCTTCTTCTTCTGACTGAATAGAGAGAAAGGTTCTAATTATTCTGAAGGTTTTCGAAGATTATTAAACTGAAATAAATACTTACCGGCTCTGCGGCCCGTTTTCTGTTCCCAGCTGATTGCTGGTTCACAGGCATCGTCACATTAAATATGGTGGGGACAGCATCTTCTCTTAACACACAACTGGATGCAGACTAAAAACAAAACCAGATCATATGTTAAACCCATTTTGGACTCAGAGGATTGTTATCAAAACTTCCTAAAGGAAAAATAAAATTCATCAAACCTGTCTGATAAAGGCTAGACAGTTACATTATTTACATGTTAAAGGAACTTGTTCAGCCAAAATCTGACTAGTTTGTGTTTGGCGACATCATTATATGGGAATGCAACTAAAATAATAAAATACACACATTTGAGAAAGAAATTAAGATTTAAGCACACGTCTTCACCGAGTAGATATTCTGATGCCAGATCTGTTCTGACCAGACTGGCCGAGTGAGTGTGTGTCTGTGTGTGCACGTATCCTTCCTTTCTAGCTGAGGTTGTACATGCCTATAGCAGTGATGTCTCGTTTCACAGTAAAACAGGTTTCCTGAACAACTTCCTTCACATGAATCTTTAAGAAAAAACAAACTCTGGTTTAGCTGTCTCCCTTTTGGAGTATCGCTGTAGTCCAGCACCAGAATCAAACCTATCAGACTGATCTATGCAATTAGTTTAAAATAATTTCCATGGTGAATATAAAATGAATGCTGGTTAACAGGTAGTCTAGATCAGGGGTCAGCGACCCTTGGTCGACCTAAATGAAACCATTTTAGAGCCTCAACTGTTACTGGACATTCAGAAAAAAGACCCTTTAGATTTTCTGATAAGTATTTATAGAAGAAGATCAAAGCCAGTGAAAACGTTTTTTTCCCTCAAAATGCTGAGAATGACGTGGAAACGTGAGAAAAACATCAGGATTATGACATTGACAGATTAAAGTCAGAAATCTTTGTTTTTCCTCTTCTGTAAACATTTACTATAAAATAATTGTCATATTTGAAAAAAACAATTTTTTGTATGTTCTAGAGTCTAGACTAACTTTTTTCCACTGGTCACACCCAATCTTTCAACCACATCTGATTTAACATCACAGATTAACAGGTTAATATTTTTTTTAAACCACTGTCTACAGTGGGTACAGAAAGTATTCAGACCCCCGTCATTTTTTCACTCTGTTATATTGCAGCTGTTTGCTAAAACCAATTAAATTATTTTTTTCCTCATTAATGTACACACAGCACCACATATTGACAGAAAAACACAGAACTTTAGAAATGTATGCAGACTTATTAAAAAAGAAAAACTGAAATATCACATGGTCCTGAGTATTCAGACCCTTTGCTGTGACACTCATATTTAACTCAGGTGTTTCCATTTCTTCTGATCATCCTTGAGATGGTCCTACAGCTTCATTGGAGTCCAGCTGTGTTTGATTCTACTGACTGGACTTGATTAGGAAAGCTACACACCTGTCTATATGAGACCTTACAGCTCACAATGCATGTCAGAGCAAATGAGAATCATGAGGTCAAGGAACTGCCTGAAGAGCTCAGAGACAGAATTGTGGCAAGGCACAGATCTGGCCAAGGTTAAAAAAAAATCTCTGCTGCACTTAAGGTTCCTAAGAGCTCAGTGGCCTCCATAATCTTTGAACGGAAGACGTTTGGGACGACCAGAACCCTTCCTAGGTGTCTCCCTGCCAAGCTGACTTCTTCCCTTTCTCATGGAATGCTGAGACAATATTGCAGCCAGTGAAGGCATGGAAGAAGAGAATTCCTCTGGTCTTCTCCAGTGGAAGAGATAGGCACAGGTCATGTACTGGAATCCACCTCATGTTCTGTCCAATACAACATGGGGTTGGCCAAGGAGTCTAACCAAGGGCGTAGATTTGGCATAGACGGTGGTGACGTGTCCCCACCAATATCCAGCAACGACCAAATAGTCCCCACCAATAATTTGACCGCCTCCGCTAAACACCATTCAATGTCTCGTTACTCTAGAGGTGCAGAAAGGGTTAAATGACGTCCTCTCCTCGAGTCCTGCCGCCGTACCGCATATGGACGGTGTGATTGGCTGTCACGGGAGACTCACGTGAGACTCACGTGAGACAAACTACGCCGTCGCCGGTCGTTAGCAGCACACATGTATACGGTTAGCGGCGCCAAAGCTAGAAGGAAAACGTTGCAGTCATATGCAAGACTCCTGTGTTTGCAATGCGACGTGAGTGACACAGAGGGTCCTGAGAGGATGACGCTAACTGGATAAAAGCTGCACAGGAAGAGAGGCTCTTTTATTAAAGGGACATTGTGGAAGTTTAACAGCTAATACAAGTACAGAAATTTAAAAATTCTTCCTCATACATTCTCCTGCAATGCCCTGGTCCTGTAGAATGAGCCCTGGGATTTTCACTGTGATTGCCTCTGTAGGCCTGTAAACTCACAGAAAAGATTGTGCTCGGGTCGAGCAAGCAGGCTTCCCCGGTGTCCTCCAGAGGCAGCGTAATGCGTGATGACGTCATGCGCGCTCACGCGCCCGCAGCGTTTGTTTGCTAGCTGTAGCTTAGCGGTAGAGCGAGAGGTGGTTTCGGTAGCTGATTCAGCCAAAAACAAGAAGAGAGCTGCTTCAAGCACCAGCGAAACTCCAGCCCAGACCCCAAACAAGACAAAGAACCCAAGAGTGTATTCCAGCGCGACAAAAAGGGCAAAACTCGAGTCTGGTTGCCGAAGACAAAGAATGAGGATAAACATCGGTCCGGCCGGCAGAAGTGGAAAATGCTGAGACAAAAGACCTGCAGTTGGCATCATTGTTGCTGGACAGGTAAGAAATTATTACTAACTACGTGTGGGGTAAGGGTTGTGGGTGCTTTCAAAGCAAACCGGGGGCTTACGTATGTCATAGGAACATTTTTAGGCTGCTTGTTTAGCATGTCTCCATCAGAGTCGGTGCTGGTCAGGATATTAATATTAGTCTTATTCTTATTTTTACTTCTCAGCGCACTGGGACTTTTTTCCAGGGTAGGATGAGTACCGGTAATATTACCGCTCATTTATTAGTGGAAATCTCCGAGATTTCTGCAAAAATATGTCCGTCTCCAAGTAAACACATTCCCCTCAGCGCCGCTGACCCAAACCTCCCGATAGACAGAACCGAACACACGCTACAAGAGGGGACACAAATTAGGATGCATCCTCTCCGCATCCTCTCCAAATGCGCCTGACGGAGCTGTACGCGCGGCGCACATCATCTCCAAGTGCGCCTTTGGAGATGATGTGCGCCGCGCGTACAGCTCCGTCAGCTCCCGTCAGCCCAGGCAAGAGGAGAGAGAGAAAAAAGACGAGTTAACTGACACCGTGCACGTTCCCTCAATGACTGACAGCATCTGACCAGCATCAGATGTGCCGACAGACAGGTGGATCCATGCAGGTGGAGAGGCACAATAGATCAGGAGCACAAGAAAGTAAAAGTCATAACCAGAGGAGTGTGTTGTTGGAACAAAAAAGAGAAACTTTGTGGGCAAAAACATCCCAGCTTCTGTTCATGAGACAGAAGATAGGATAATTGTGTCTGGATGTGGAGAATAAATTATACAGCAGCCCTGGTTATCATTTATGAGAAGTCTTGGTAAATGCAGAAACATGCAGAGCTTTTATCATTTGATTCATAACCTATGTTTTTGTAATTGATGTTTTCTGTTTGTTTTTGTAGCATCAAATCGATGGAGCTGAAAGAACTCTTTAGATGAGGAACAAGCCAATAGTTTGGAAACAGTGTGTAAGTAACAAATTATTCTCATAGAAATGCAATGGCTATATGTCAGGATATATAATCATGTTTTGCTGCTGATTTTACTTCCAGATTAGAGCTGGAAAGAGAAGGAAGGAGCATTAGACCCGTATGATTCAGATTATGTATCTCCAATATCAATAAGGTATGTTTTATTATTGTTTTTTTTTAATACCGTAGTAACATCCCCACTCTCACTTTCTATTCACTGATTATATAAAATGTATTTTTCTTGTGCAATAGGTGTGCATCACAGGATGAGGTTGACCAACTTCCTTGCATTGGCCTGGATGAAGCTGACAATTATAAAACAATTATAATTATTATATAACAATTATAATTATATAACAATTATAATTATTATATAGGCTAACATTTATATGTGCTATTTGAGTTTCACTCAATATGCTAAAATTCTGCTTACAATAGTGGCCTGCACAGAACCCAACTAATGCTGCTACTCTGTGTGTATATTTGCACATATTATTGTTGATTTTATATTTATATTATTTCTGCATTATTTTTTGTATTCTTTTACATTTTGCACCAAAGGGAGTGGCACTCCAATTACACTGTACCCTGTACAAAATCAATAAAGGCTATTTTATTCTATTCTATTCTATTCTATTCTATTATATTCTGTATTGGACATTGCTGATTGTGTGGAGGCAGATTTGAAAGACAATTTAGAAGAGCCATCAGCAGCAGGACTGACTCAGCTGTTGTTTTCATTCAGGAGTACAGCATGCATGCCTCGTGCACGAGCTTACTATTGAAGCTGCAGTTACACGTTTGGCCTGAGGGGGCAATAGCGAGCATGAAAATTTCAAAGTCCATAAAGTCCCTTTAACGCCACCGTCATTTCACATTACAGACACACCCACACACGTCCGGTCACCACAATAAAAGCGCTGTATACCACGTCCTGTCTGACTGTATTAATTAAAATAAGAGTCTCACAAAAGTAGTTTACATGAGGATGGAGGCAAAAATAAGGTTGTGGACATAAGGAGCTATTTTTTCCCCAAAGAAACATGTAAGTCACTTATAGTTAAGTTAGCTAATGAAATGAGTCCATCATCGTTATTGGCAGTGCTAGGCTTTAGCGCTCAGCAGGTAAATCATCTGTAGCTCATTAGAGATTTACCTGCTGATTTACCTTTCTCTCAGAGAGAAAGACAACTAGCAATGTTAGTCATGGTTCTCTTTCTCTCTGAGTCTAACTTCCATTCAGATATTATCAGCCAGTCCTTTAAAGCCTGACACATGAAATAATAATCAGAAAACTGTTTTTGAAATGTTGAAACATTTTTGACTAATATTAATACAACAATAATTTACTTTTACAATCAAACTAAATACAATTTGTACTTGGCAACTTTAGCTTCCACCAGAAAACATGTCTATGATTCAATAAAGCAGCTTATTGAGGAAAAAACTAATCTTATTAAAATTATTAAAAAGAAAGAGCTCTTATAAACTTAGATATGTGTAGATATGAAACAATTGTTGTTAAAGGGTTAAATTGACATGTTTAATATTAAAATGTTGGTGACACACAATAGCTTTTCAATAACATTAAACATTACAAATAAGTAAGTAGAATAGTACATGTGGGAAATCAGTACGTTATTGTTTTTATCATGGAAAGAGAAAACAACACAAATTGGGTGGGGTGGGGGGGATTTATAAGTCCCCACCAAGGTCAAGACCAAACCTACGCCAAAAAGTCTAACATACTCCATCGCCCCTATTAGCGCTACCACCTACATGGATTTCAGCTGATCTTAACCTTTTTTTTTAGCAGAGAATTATTAATATACAGTATAAATGGGATATAGTACAAGAAAAATTCTGAGTAATTTTAGAGTTCAAAATTCAGCTTCTACATGATCAAAAATTATAACTTGACACCAATAATTAATGTAGGACAAATATCTACAATTTCATTGCAAAAAAAGGATTTTCAATATCTGAAATGGGGGCCATCTTGAAAAAAGGTGGCCATCTTGAATTTTCAGTGGCTAATGGTTTTTTTCCAAAAAAGTTATTCCCAAAGAGCATTTGTGCCATCTTTGGTATTTGTTTCCAGATTTGAAAGATTTCTGTCAAATATTCAGTTATATTCAGTTATCTGTGCACTAAAAAACCTCTGGTGCTTCTGTTTCAGGAAGTAGAAGTGAGGCAGAGGAGATGGGGCAGAAAACAGCTGGATTTAGAGTCTTACTCATTATTAGGGATGCTCCAATCATCTGATTTTCAAATGATCAGAATCGGGTGAAAAAAAATCGGATTTAACTTTATAAAACAACAAACATCACTTTTTAAAATTCACCGTGAGTTTGAGATTTTCAAACGGAATAACAACGGCGTAGTTGAAATTTCAACAAGTTCTGCTACACCAATATTCCTTCATGGACAAACACAACACCATAACATCACACTAGGAATGTATATAATCAATCAGTTAACTGCCATAAACCAGTTATAATACCTTTAACCAGTTAATTTAGGTTCACGTCCTTCAACTGCACTTAATACTCTAGCAGTCAAAAGTGCAGTCAATAATGACAGCAGTATTGAACAGCAGAACAGTTTTCACATGCATTCACAAGTAGTGTCTAACGGTTCAGCCAGACAACACCTAAATGCCGCTAAGCACACGGGAAACAGGAAGTAAACGCCCCACAGAAACCGCTACAATATATTTTGTGCCACTAGAGGGCGCGAGAGCGCCAGTTTCAAAATCCAAACACCACAGAAGAAGAGTTGAGCTCGTCACATGATCAAATAAATGTATTCAAACATGAAGCGGGTAAGAAAAAGCACAGCGTGGGAGCATTTTATTCTTGGTAGTGAACACAATGAGCCCCACATCGAAGCACATAGCCTGGCAGAACATGGCGACAGCTATTTTGCATCTGCCTCCACAGAGTAATTTGTTTAGTAAAATAAAGAAATGTCTGTGTAATTATTTAGTTCAGTGTAAGAAAACTAAAGAGTTTTTTTAAAAAGCGTGGCCTCCAGAACGTGCTTATAAACACGCATTCACAAGCAGTGCTGTGTAAGTGATGCCAGACGGTCCGCTGTCCAACAGGTTCTGACGGACACTTCAGCTGTCATCCCACTCTCTCTCTACTTTTAAATCATAAATGTAACAAGTGCGGGACTTTAGTTGTGCGTCAGAATTATATTAAAAAGAGTAGACGCATTTAGATTATTTATAGAGCTTGGGCAAAGGTTTGTGCGTAAGTGCGACTAGGGGTGTGTGGGTGATTTGGTTTACAGTTAAAGGTTGAATATGGAAAATTTGAATAAAAAGCTATATTTAAAAAAAATAATACCTCCACGGGGCATTTAGAAGTGTGTAGAGTGAATCTACAGTTTTTCCTTTACAAGCTCTATTTAAAAAAATTATCAAAATTTTATTTTGATGGGCACGACATTGGGTTTATGTTTACATCTACCAGCCACTAGAGGGCATCGTTGCGCTAAAAAGTCCGCTGGCAAGGCGAAGCTGGGACTGTGTAAAATGGCGGACTTGATGAGTCAAGCAGCTGATTCTGACCCCAGAAGATGTACTAACGGTAAATACTGTTGTAAAAAGAAATTATTAGTAGAAATTAGTCCTTACCCTGTACATTTCGTCACTGGACATGATACTAGCTGGTCACTTCATGTATAGTATACTAGTATTACTAGTGAACCAAAATGCCAACGGCTGGAAAATTTGTTCTGTTGTTGCAGTACCACCTCTGAACACTAGATGTCGCCAGAGCTCGCTAGAGTGTCCATGCTCCACATTCCACCTTTAATCCACTAGTAACCATTAAGGGGCGCCAATAACTGGTTAAAGAATTTCTTGAAATCGTGCAACCCTTAAGCCTAATTTATACTTCTCCGTTTTTGTCAGTACGGACGGACGGACTGCCATGATCCGTCGTTGCAAGAGCTCTGCAGCAGGCTTGCAAGGTCGGACAGAGTCGAGCTCTCTTTTCTAAACATCCGTCCAACAAGACGGAGAGCGCAAACTTGTGATTGGTCAGAACGCAGCTTCTTTAAATACGTCACCAGCTCCGCCATCGCCACCTCAAAAAATAAAAAGAGAGCCGACGATATCTAGCGGCAAACACGGAGCAGCTTGAAGAATACCTCGCGGTAAAACTCCGAAAATATGAACGTTTATTCACCCGTGACTGGAGGAGTATAAAGATGCGCAGCAAGCATTTTATTCGTGGATGGAAATGACGGGAAACGTGGGTTTAGAGGTGACGAGCGCATGAAGAGGTGGAAGAGAATGAGGGACAAGTTTGTTCGTGTTAAAAAGTCTCTTAAATGCAAAAAAGCACAATATAAACTGCAAATATAAACTGTAAATGCACTATTTTGGACCGAACACATGACAGGATACCCCAGAAAAGCGCTACGCCCTCTGTTGTCCTGGCGGGGAACTGCTTTGCAGCACTCTCCAGGTGACGGAGAAGTTCGAGAGCAAAACGGTTCCGTCAACGCGTGCGTGTCTCTGCCTCGGGGAGTTGACGGAGAAGTATAAATTAGGCTTTACTCACACAATTTATGGCAGACAGGGATTCAGACACCATAACATGTAGCTGTTAACTAGCAGGCTAACATGTCTCCTCAGGAGTAGAGCCCAACCGATATATCGGCCGGCCGATATATCGGGCCGATATTTAGCATTTTTTTAATCATCGGCATTGGCCTATAAACCTCTTTAGAAGAGCCGATATAAAGTCAGGCACCTCCGCGGGCAGCCCACTGCTTTGGAGGCCAATCCAAAACACAGAGGAGTATTTTCTTCTGAGTAAAAGGTAAGGCTTCTCTTTTGGTGTTTTAAAACCCTACAGCTGTATATTTAGTGTGAATTTAAAGTAAAATATGAAATAATACTTCGCTGAGTGAAAGAAAAAAAACGAGCCGTCAGAACCGCCGTTAACCGGCAGAATGCTGCTAATGTTCGCTAGCTTGTTGTCAACTTTACCGTCTTAAACTATCAGCTGCTTGTTTGTTTAACATATTAGCTCCAGGTTTATAGATTAAATTGTTTTCCTGTATGGAAGTCGGAGAATTTCACTCTGAGTACGGAGGAGAGGAGGAGAGGGGGAGACTCTCGGAGCCGCAGCTTAGCCTGCACTCCCCCCCTCCTTCCCCCGCGGACACCGGCGTTCAGAGTTCGGGACTTCTCTCGTGGGTCGGTGCGGAGCACGTAGTTTGCGTTTACAGTCTTTATTTGAATGACACATTGAACAGAAAAAACACAGAAAATGATCGCTATATAAATACAGCCTCTCTGTGTTTTTCTCTGTTTAGCGTGTAATCTGTGATCAGACACAGCCGAGAGTGTGACTAGAGAGTTTTAATTTGAACGGTTTGTTTCCACATAAAATCTGTCCATCAACAGTCAGTAACACTAGTGAATAGTTAGGGTGCACTTTTAATGATATTATATAATTAATAGATGAGTGTGATTGTTCAAACGTTTCTCTAATATTTATTATATTATAGACTGTAATGTGCTGAGTTCTTTGTTGCTGGAGTTCTCCTCTGTTCTTTCTGACTGAACTGATGATGGATGCTCTACAAAAATAATAACATCTGTTTCTCCTGTTTAGTTTCTGTCTGATGGCTGGGGGGAGGGAAGTCTGGGCCTCTCTCCTTGCTGCTGCCCCCGCGACCCGACTCCGGATAAGGGGAAGACAATGGATGGATGGATGGAAGGATGGCTCAACAAAAGTCAGATCAAGGCAGCAACACCAAGGAAAGCAAAGTGTGATATCAAGCAGGATGCTGGTGAGCTGGAGATGAAAAAGGTAAAAACAAAACACAACCTGAAGGTTCCCCATCTCAAGGCTTACAAAGAAGCTGCTGCTGAGACCAGAGCACTTAAGGATTTCATTTATAGTTTACATGCAGATGTTAAGAAATAATCAATTAAAAAGGCTGAATGAAGTTTAGATGTTGCTGGTGTTTTAGCAGGTGGCTATTGTGTTTTCAGCATTATTCATTATTAAATTATTATATTACACATTTTAGTAGAATTTGTTTATATTCTAAAATTGTATTTATTTTTATTTACATGTAAATGCACATCTCTGAATAACATGCTGCTTAATAAATGCTCTGAAACATTATCAACTGACATTTCTTTTTTTGCTTGTTTTGTATATTTCATACTTGGTCAGTTTATTGGTATTTTTTATTAATCTTGGTAAATGTTGGATTTTAACACTGAGCGGTGCACAAAATTAAGATTAAACAGTTGGTTAAATTCAGTGTTTTAAAGCGGATTAGGTTCAGAAATGTGCATCCACTGTTATTGGTGATAATTTATCATTCAGATAAGGTGCAAAACATCAAAATATCGGCCATGAAATCGACGAAAAAAATCGGCAGCACTTATCGGCCATCGGCTGACCAAGACCGCCTCATATCGGCATCGGCAATAGAAAAAACAATATCGGTCGGGCTCTAGGCCAGAGTGTGGAAGACAGGAGTCGCAGGAGTTTGTTGTGGACAACCTGCTGGATCAGTGTGATGTTCTGTGCACAGGAAACCTTTTTAACAAAACAGGATCTAAAAGGCTTAAATTCCATTAATAATCATTTTCATGGGGCTGGAGAGTCAACTACTGACACTGGAGATGGAATAATGAGGAGGAGAATACCAGGTGTTGTTGTGATCCTGTGGAACAAGAAATTAGACCCATATATAAATGCGATGAGGCTTGATGTGGACTGGTGTATAGCGATTAGGGGTGTGCAATCTTAGGTACCTCTCGATTCAATTCGATTTTGATTCAGGGTCCTACGATTTGATCATTAGACGATTATCACTATTTTTGATGTATTTTTTCCAGCATTCTGGATTTTTTTCTCACATAGCTTTTTCAAACTTTCAAATTAACTCAGTACACATTAATTTAGGTTAATAGCTTTTAATCCACTATTGTTTATTCATGTACAACTGAACACATACCGAACAAACTTTTCCAGCAAAACCACGAGCTGGCTCTAGCAGCATTTATACACAAAAGAAAATGTGCTGTTTTCATAAATAAAAATCTTGCAAAATATTTTCTATCAGGGAGTTGGAACCTGGGCTCCAGCGTTCACATCAGAGCACGAAAGCCCTGGTTGTTGACGGCAGCGTGTCACGTGTGCAGGCTGAGGTGAGGATGAGGACCCAAATGTAGGAGAGAATGAGCAGGCAGGTAAGGCGGTTGAGAGATTTTAATAAGAGAACTGAACACACTAACACGCAGGACTGACTGAAACAATGAACCAACCTGGAACAAAAGACAGACAGGGATTAAATACACTGGGATGAGGGTGAATGGGTGATTAGGAGAACGAGAGGCAGGTGGGACCAATTAACATGAACAAAGAACTGAACAGAAACTGGGGAGACAGGACAGAATGTGACACAGCGTAAGGACGAAAATCCTTTGCGATGAAAGTTGCAATTGGGGATGAAATTCACCTTGCCCTTTCGGAGTTGCGGGGAAGTTGTAATAATCCTTCCTCTAGTTGGCTGGTTAGCAGCAGGGACAACCGCCAGCTTCTTCTCTTGCTGTGGATGGTGATGTGCAACATACTGGCACATGTTCGTAGTGTTGCTATTGTATTTTATCTTAGTTTTACACAACTTGCACACGGAGTAATCCTTGTCCAGGCCCTTCCCATTTTCATGTTTGTAAAAACCGAAATGTTTCCAGATGCTTGCCTTTAATCCAGAGGGGTAAATCGCACGCTCACTTCCGCNAAAAAAACGAGCCGTCAGAACCGCCGTTAACCGGCAGAATGCTGCTAATGTTCGCTAGCTTGTTGTCAACTTTACTGTCTTAAACTATCAGCTGCTTGTTTGTTTAACATATTAGCTCCAGGTTTATAGATTAAATTGTTTTCCTGTATGGAAGTCGGAGAATTTCACTCTGAGTTCGGAGGAGAGGAGGAGAGGGAGGAGACTCTCGGAGCCGCAGCTTAGCCTGCACTCCCCCCCTCCTTCCCCCGCGGACACCGGTGTTCAGAGTTCGGGACTTCTCTCGTGGGTCGGTGCGGAGCACGTAGTTTGCGTTTGCAGTCTTTATTTGAATGACACATTGAACAGAAAAAACACAGAAAATGATCGCTATATAAATACAGCCTCTGTGTTTTTCTCTGTTTAGCGTGTAATCTGTGATCAGACACAGCCGAGAGTGTGACTAGAGACTAGTTTTAATTTGAACGGTTTGTTTCCACATAAAATCTGTCCATCAACAGTCAGTAACACTAGTGAATAGTTAGGGTGCACTTTTAATTATATTATATAATTAATAGATGAGTGTGATTGTTCAAACGTTTCTCTAATATTTATTATATTATAGACTGTAATGTGCTGAGTTCTTTGTTGCTGGAGTTCTCCTCTGTTCTTTCTGACTGAACTGATGATGGATGCTCTACAAAAATAATAACATCTGTTTCTCCTGTTTAGTTTCTGTCTGATGGCTGGGGGGAGGGAAGTCTGGGCCTCTCTCCTTGCTGCTGCCCCCGCGACCCGACTCCGGATAAGGGGAAGACAATGGATGGATGGATGGAAGGATGGCTCAACAAAAGTCAGATCAAGGCAGCAACACCAAGGAAAGCAAAGTGTGATATCAAGCAGGATGCTGGTGAGCTGGAGATGAAAAAGGTAAAAAGAAAACACAACCTGAAGGTTCCCCATCTCCAGGCTTACAAAGAAGCTGCTGCTGAGACCAGAGCACTTAAGGATTTCATTTATAGTTGGGCAGCAGTAGCTCAGGAGGTAGAGCGGGTTGTCCAGTAATCGGAAGGTTGCAGGTTCGATCCCGGCTCCGGCCAGAGAATGCTGTTGTGTGTCCTTGGGCAAGACACTTAACCCGCCTTGCCTGCTGGTGGTGGTCGGAGGGACTGGTGGCGCCAGTGCTCGGCAGCCTCGCCTCTGTCAGTGCGCCCCAGGGCAGCTGTAGCTACATCGTAGCTCGTCCCCACCAGCGTGTGAATGTGTGTGTGAATGGGTGGATGACTGATTGTGTTGTGAAGCGCCTTGGGGGGTTGTAGAACCCTAAGAAGGCGCTATACAAATACAGGCCATTTACCATTTAATTTTACCATTTATATGCAGATGTTAAGAAATAGTCAATTAAAAAGGCTGAATGAAGTTTAGATGTTGCTGGTGTGTTTTAGCAGGTGGCTATTGTGTTTTCAGCATTATTCATTATTAAATTATTATATTACACATTTTAGTAGAATTTGTTTATATTCTAAAATTGTATTTATTTTTATTTACATGTAAATGCACATCTCTGAATAACATGCTGCTTAATAAATGCTCTGAAACATTATCAACTGACATTTCTTTTTTTGCTTGTTTTGTATATTTCATACTTGGTCAGTTTATTGGTATTTTTTATTAATCTTGGTAAATGTTTGATTTTAACACTGAGCGGTGCACAAAATTAAGATTAAACAGTTGGTTAAATTCAGTGTTTTAAAGCGGATTAGGTTCAGAAATGTGCATCCACTGTTATTGGTGATAATTTATCATTCAGATAAGGTGCAAAATATCAAAATATCGGCCATGAAATCGACGAAAAAAATCGGCAGCACTTATCGGCCATCGGCTGACCATGACCGCCTCATATCGGCATCGGCAATAGAACAACCAATATCGGTCGGGCTCTACTCAGGAGAGCTAAAATGTCTGTATTTTGGTGGTATTTTAAACTGGACAGCAAAGGCAGTGTAACAGACACTTGTAATGTGTGCAAACTGGGTATTTAACCTGGTGGAAAAGACAGAGCTGGATGATATGCAGCCTTCAAAACAAACTACTTTCTCTTATTCCTTTTCTCTTCAGGCATTGCCAAAGCAAATCACCGGCCTCCATTAAGTCCCAGTTTGCCAACAGTACCAGTTCACTGCAGCAACTCAGACAAAAACACAGAGCCAGCCGACACTGAAAGATATGCTAACAAAGCAAAAGAAACTGCAGACGGACAGCAAAACATCAGGAGACACCTGCAGTAGCTACAGGTGTTGTGCAGAGAAAAGCTAGTCTGCTGGCCATGGTGCCACTTGCCTGCCCTGTCACGGGAACGGGCCTCACTCAATATAGCCAAATAATGAGGACGTAAACAATTAAAAATATGAGCAACGAGGCTACTTCAAAATATATTCACAATATTTTAAGGTAGATAAAATATTATTTTATCAATGTACTTACTAAATAAGCGATGTTTTTTTGGCAGATAAACTAAGGAAATGACATAAATACAGAAAGAAAGTAATACCTTAGTAACTAAAAACTTAAAGGAAAGCATGGATGTGTTTTTTTCCTTTTTTGTTATTATTTTAATGTTTTGATATAGTATCAGATGGGGACTCGGCATCGGCAGATACTTAAAATTGGGAGAAAATAAATGTGATTTTAACATCCCCAACTTGCTCTTTGCAATGATACTGCAAACATCTTGCATCTAGCTAACACTCTACCACTGACTCTGACGTATCTCCCGCTCAACGCAACCTGGTAGGGTGATGGTTCCGTGTCAGAGCTCTGGTAGAGGGTTATGGACAGCTCAGGATTTAACTTGACAAAAAAGTTTCCAGTCACTCTTTTCATTTTCTCTCCTCATTCATGCTACTTCCACTGTTTACCTCACTAGCTTAGCACACACACAAACACATACAGGATTAGCTGTTTTTCAGGAGAACTACCCTTCACCTCTGACCGGTTTGGACCACCAAAGTGTGTCTGTTTTTGAACCACAGGGAGATTTTTGGGGTCTGAGACTTTTTTCCCTTGAATGACTGGTCGCACCGATGTGACCCAAGATGTTTTGTAGATGCACCACTGAGAACTTTGTTTACTTGTCACCAAAATGGTTGCACTCTAGAGCCCTGTGGATCCAACATGAGTGCAGAGACATGGAAATTTTCTCCTCGTGTTAAAATTCCAAACGAAACAGCGATGATTTCCTTAAAAATTCAAACAAGCAGCTGTTCAGGATGTTCTCACTGCTCTGAGGTCAGCTGCTGACTGACGTAAAGCACCGCTCTAGATGTTAGTTATGCTGGAGCCTGCTAACCAGCTCTGTTGTTTTACCACCTGGTGGTAGGGTTGATTATAAATTTTGGTGGTATGATTATAGTCTGAGAAATAATCACGGTTTCATGATTACGATTATTTTACATGAATTTATTTCACATTTGTATTAACATTAGGGATGCAACGGTCCACTTTCCCCGGTTTTTGGGTCACGGTTTCGGTCCACTTTGAAGTGTAGAAAAGCTTAAGAAAATCTGAAATTTCCTAACTTTATTTTATTGACGCAATAATATAACTTTTCAGATGTATTACTTGTAGTCCCGTGTATAATAATATGTTCAGAGACCAACAGAAATGTCACTTTTAAAACGCCTTTTCAATGAGGTGTCAGTGAGAGGCTAGGGCGACCGAAGTGGGACCGGGAGGGACGCGTAATTTGGAATTGTAGGATGTCCAAGGAAGGTCCCGACTCGGGAGTGTGTTGTGTGAGGGGTTGTGGTTGTGGCGTCAAATAAAGTGAGCCTTTGAGTTCACCGTTTTCTCTTCTCGTCTTTATATTCAACTGCAAACCAGAAATGTTCCCACACGGAAGGTTTGTATGAAGACGGCGTGTCGCATGTCGCCGTGGCTAAGTTTCTCTCTGTAGCGCTTGTTTTGCTCAAACTTTCAGCTCAGTGGGTCGGGTCAAACCTGTGACTGGATATTTACTCGCGGGTAGGGAGGGGGTCTGCTGTGAGCAGCTTCAAACGAGACTAGTGCAGGCACACGGAATAAAATTCATCTGCCTGGCCGAAGTCCCGCGGTACACGAGGGTAGATTGTCCCGTGCAGGGAGGACCAAACGGTCCGGGATGTTACCGCGTACCATTGCATCCCTAATTACATATATAAATCACAAAAACACATTCTATAAAGTGTTGATAAAGTTCATGATTACATTTTATAAAGGTTTTAAACTCCAGAAGATATCTATTTCTGCTTTTGAGATTCTGCTTAGAAAAGTTCATTAGTAAAATCGAAGTAATCTCTGTCATTTTTAAATTAGTCTAAAACTTTTAAAATACCCTTAATTATATTTGTCTAATATCCTGTTTTGAGTTTCTGCAAAAAGACAAAAACAGTTTACCTGTTGACACCTGGTCAGGGTTAACACATGATGTTTATTCAAGTGAACACTGAAGGATGGAGACACCTTCATGAAATGAGATGCTAAATTCCCACTAGTGCATTTCTTATGAATATCATTAAATACACGGCTCACAAAAATTAAAGGAACACTTCAAAGAAACACATTAGAAACATCAGATCTCAATATGAAGTTGGATATCTATACAAATCAGGGTTTCCCCCAGAAAACTCGCAAAGCCCGGTGGTAGACAAACCCACGGGCGACCCACGGTGCTTTTGTAAAAAACAAAAAAAAAATTGTCAGGAAGTTTAAAAGTATGACTAGTATGTGGTGTTATAAACCATTTATTAACGATATTTATTTGTCTTACAAAAAGGCACAATCTTGAAATATGGTTTTACCAGACACAAAAAATACAATTCAGATAATGGAAAATACACCTGACCTCTCACCCTGTTCACTTATCCATCGTAAGATGTTGCTATTGTGCTTTTGTATCAGCAGATGCTGTTAAAGTCAGACTTGCAGGTTAAAGACCCCTATTCATTTTAAAGGTGTGCTTCACTGAACAAACATTTTTTATGATTATTTCTGATTATAATCGATCACTCTGAGTTTTTCATGCAGGCTGAACATGAAAATAGTCTCCTACACCTATCTCCTGCATTAACAAGGGCTACAGCTATTTAATATTTTAGTATTCTAATTTCTATCTAATCCTCTATTTGACAACTTTTCAAAACGGAGGAAAAAAATTCTGAGTTTGTGTTTCAAAATCAAACTTCAAGTAGAAATGTTACTAATTTCTACTAGTAACAATGCGTCATATTTTTCTAAATATACACAGATTGGCAATAATTCAACCTAAAATTATATTCAAAGATAGATATGTTAGTAAATTACAGTGGCGGCCGGTGACTTTTTTTTTGGGTGGGGCGCTAACCACATATCCCCACTAGGGGACGCAAAATTACCATTGATTCTTAAGCATCAGCGTCACACAACTGACGGTCACAGTAGCGCTTCCGGCAACAAAGTTATTCAAAAGGTTTTCGAATATATTAAGCATGTTTTTGACAAAAACATTCATCCATTCACCCATATATTACACAAACTGCACACACGCTTTAAGGGGAGTAGGCTAAATCTAATCAATAGAATCCACTTTCTACAAACAGAACACCCATAAGCTGTAAATAAACATGAGGCCGTAAAATAGACGCTACACGTATCCAGAAAAACACACAGTGACACAACGCAAGATATTCACAGAAGCAGCCGGCGTTTAGATTAAAGCCCAGACTCACAAACAAGAAGAACCACTCTTGTTCAAACCGTATGGAGCGGTGCTAGCCGCTAACGAGGCAGCATGCTGTTTCCTGAAGCCAAAAGCTAAAATGAGGCTTACCTGCAGGTTATGGCCATAATCCGTGTGGTGTAGTAAAAATAATCCACTCGGTTCGTGAAATTCTACATCCCAACGTAAAAGCTTAGCTGATCAGACTGTTTGCTGGCATTGTTTTGCCAAAGACTATATAAGAGTTGGCCCGCCCGCATTCATCATTTTCCTGTTTACGTGGATTCTCTCCCTGTGATTGGTTAACACGAAAGCCAGCCAGCTGAAAAAAACTCAACAACAAGCAATTCGATTGGCTGAGGTTTCACACATTGGAACCTACTAGTAGCGTTTGCTACGTCAGGTTTTGAAGCAATTAACTTTATTTGTCACTGATGATTTCACAATTATAGCAAAGATGGCTAAAAGGTTGAACAACAAAAAAATATTCAGTGGAAGTAGTGTGTTGCTGCTGTGACAAATTGGCACAGATGGAGCCACACTGTGCCAGCCTGTGGAAAGTTTTCCCCTCAGGGCGGGGTGAACAACCTGACCAATCAGCGATCTCCTCCCCCTGGTCTGAGCAGAATTCACCCGGTGAGGCGGCGACGATCGCTAAAAGATGCGACCAACCGCTCTCCTATTCTTTCTCGTTGTGGACGGTTTGGGGACCCACTGCACATGCGCCAGTTAGCCCATATTAAGTCAATGGTAAAGATTGCTGCGCCCGCGAGAGGACACGTGACAAGTACGTCGACGATTCGGCCGTGTTAAAAGTAAAAAAAAACATTATTAAACACAGATTACACACAGCACTTAGTCCATATGGTGTGTATAGATCGTTTAGTTCACTTTTTATGTTTTTTTAAATATATTTTGTGATTCCTATCTTCTTCTTCTCCTTCCTGTGAGTGGTGGGGCGGCGCCCTAGCGCCCCCTATGGACGAGCCGCCACTGGTAAATTATATGCTATAATGGTCTGCCGTATATGCAGCGTCACACTGAGCCGCAGTAATGACTCCAGGTATTAGCTGCGTCCCTGCTCCACACCGCTGCAGCTGCAGCCATCTACATAAACAGGATGATGGGGATTTTTCTTTCAGTTGTAGAGTCTATTCAGTCTTAGTTTAACGTGAACACGATTAATGTGTTTTTTTCCGGTCCATACGTGACGCGAAAGTTAGCGTGCGTGCTACGTATTAGCTTTGTCTATGGTATTAGCATTAGCCTACCTGGTCGTGGATTCGGCTGGCTGAAGCGGTTTCCTGTTCAAGCATAAAGTTGTGCTGTTATGGTAAGACACCTCCGTTTAACAGTGGAGACACTCGACCGTGTTTTCTCTTCTTCTGAGTTTAAAATGGTTCCAAACTTTGGACCACCTTTGCCTTTTGCGAGAGTTTTTGTCTATCGTTTTCTCCATCACCGCTGATATCCACCGTTGTGCTCCAGTAAAATGTGTCCGTGTAAATTAGAGTCAGAATGCGGTGCGCATTTAACAACGCCTCGAATCAGTAAATAATAATGATTTGAGGAATTTTTTTAATAGAAACATTCAAGTATTTGTTTCAGCGCTAAATTTAACATTTTAAATGTTAGTTTGGTGTATTAAATCTTTTTTAAAATAAATAAATAAGTGACGCAAAGCCTGGCGGCCCGCCAGGCTAAAATAGCGCTGGGGGAAACCCTGCAAATAACGACAGGGCAATGTCTTAGGAACAAAAGGATGCCAAGTCTTTTAATGGAAAGAAAAGTTTTCAGCCTACAGAGGGCTCAATTGTGTAGACACCCTAAAATCAGAGTGAAATGAAGATGTGGCAGGCTAAAACTTAATTTCTGCAACTCAAAATGCTTTTCAGTATCTTGTGTGGCCCCCACGAGCTTGTGTGCATGCTTGACAACGTCGGGGCATGCTCCTAATGAGACAACGGATGGTGTCTTGTGGCATTTCCTCCCAGATCTGTGTGAGGGCATCCCTGAGCTCTTGTACAGTCTGAGGAGCAACCTGGCGCCGCCTAATGGACCAAAACATAATGTCCCACAGATGTTCTATTGGGTTTAAGTCGGGGGATGGTGAAGGCCATTCAATTGTTTCAATTCCTTCATCCTCCAGGTACTGCCTGCATACTCTTGCCACATGAGGCCGGGCATTGTCGTGCATTAGGAGAAAACCAGGACCTACTGCATCAGCGTAGGGTCTGACAAAGGGTTCAAGGATTTCATCTGGATACCTTATGGCAGTCAGAGCACCATTTCCTAGGCAGTAGAGGTCTGTGCGTCCCTCCATGGATATGCCTCCCCAGACCATCACTGACCCACCACCAAACCTGTCATGTTGAACGACGTTGCAGGCAGCATAACGTTCTCCTTGTCTTCTCCAGACTCTTTCACGTCTATCACAGGTGCTCAGGGTGAACCTGCTCTCGTCTGTAAAAAGTACAGGGCGCCAGTGGCAGACTTGCCAATTCTGGTGTTCTTGAGCAAATGCCAGTCGAGCTCTACGGTGCTGGGCAGTGAGCACAGGGCCCACTACAGGACGTCGGGCCCTCAGGCCATCTTCATGAAGTCTGTTCCTGATTGTTTGGGTAGAGACATTCACACCAGTGGCCCTCTGGAGGTCATTCTGTAGGGCACGAGCAGTGCTCAGCCTGTTCCGCCTTGCACAAAGGAGCAGGTATCGGTCCTGCTGATGGGTTGTGGACCTTCTACGGCCCTGTCCAGCTCTCCGAGAATAACCGCCAGTCTCCTGAAATCTCCTCCATGTTCTGGAGATTGTGCTGGGAGACACATTAAACCTTCTTGCTGCAGCACGTGTGGATGTGCCATCCTGGAGAAGTTGGACAACCTGTGCAACTTCTGTAGGCTCGCCTCATGCTGCCAGTAGAAATAATTACTCAAGCCAAAACTAGCACGAGTGGAAAACCAGCCAAAAAAGATCAAGAGGGAGAAACTTGAAATGACCTCCACATGTTAAACCAGTCCTGTTTTGAGGGTTTTGTAATTGTTGCCACTTTAGTGCACCTGTCGTTAAGTCCATGAACACCAATACAGCTGAAAGTGATTAACAATGCCCTCAGCTGCTTAATCAACCAGAAAATTATCAGACATGTTTCATTGATTTCATGCCAGGCCCAATAAAAAAAGTGTTCCTTTAATTTTTGTGAGCAGTGTATAATTTCTACTTGTTCATATATTTATTTTTAATATTGAAAAGTACGAATATTATTTTGACATGGATAAATTATATTATTGCTATGTAAAATAATAAAAAAGAGGTGTTGTGGATTAAATGTTAAAATGGCTTGCCGTACTGGCTTGTTATAGACAAATGCAGGAGAGACATAGTACAGTAACACTAAATGAACCCTTGTGTTATAACTTTGTTTCTGCAAGCTCTGCGGGGGCAGGTGGGGGCTCCAAGTCTATTTTGCCTTGGCCCCCAAATGCCTTGAAACGGCCCTGGGTGTGGGACTGAGTTTTGAAGCTGATCTGCATTGTATCAAATATATAAATGCTTATAAATTATTGCTTTATACAATTTCTAAAGTGTAGTGCGATAAATCTACCTAAATTTTCCTTTCCAAGCTCTTTTTTGTTTTCTTGTCTTTTATTTGTTTATTTTCCTGTCCTGTCTGTCTCTGATCTTCCTGTACCTTCTCTCAATCCTTCAGAAAAACTATTGCCTGGATTTTCTACCTTTTTCACCTCATGAGTTACTTTTGAACTAAGCAGTTCAAACGTATCTACAGTGGAGGAAATAATTATTTGACCCCTCACTGATTTTATAAGTTTGAATGACAAAGAAATGAAAAGTCTATCATTTTAATGGAAGGTTTATTTTAAAGGGACACTTTGCAACTTTTTCATATTTTTAAATCATTTTCTTGAGCCAGTATGTGCTAAAATGACCCTTTACAGGGTTAATGAAAGGCCACCCAGCCACTGTCGCCCCCTGTGGCCAGAATATTCCACTTGCAACTAGGGCTGAAACGAATAATCGAATAATTCGATTAAATCGATTAAAAAAAATGTTCGACTTTTATTTTGAAAATCGACGCTTCGTTTACTTTCACTTGCGGGTTATACAGTCTTTTTCCGGTGTGACCTTCCGGTTGTTTAACGCTACAAGCACGCTTGTTCTGCATACTGCAGCTCCAACAGATCATAGTTAGCAGAGCAAGCAACAGGGCGACTGCAAAAGGGATTATGACACCCAGAGAAAACCCCAAAACGTTTCCAAAGTGTGGGAATATTTCAATCTCAAGCCAATAGAAAAGATCGCTAGCTTAGCGCTAAGTTAACGTATCGCTAAGCTAACGTAGCTAAGTGGCTAAGCTAGTGGTTCACAACAGCATGATCTCCACATCCCAGGACCTCAACACAAAGCATCTAGGTCAGGGGTGCCCAATCCTGGTCCTGGAGGGCCGCTATCCAGCAGGTTTTGGTTTCTCTGCTCAAACACACTTGATTCAGTGGTTGAATCACCTGTGCAGCAGCTCATCAAGCTCTGCAGAAGCCTGCTAATCACTTGCTAATTGAAATCAGGTGTGTTGAAGCAGAGTTACAACTAAAACCAGCTGGATACCGGCCCTTCAGGACCAGGATTGAGCACCCCTGATCTAGGTGCTTTAGGCATCAGCTGCGGATCTAAGACAAGGTTTGTGCTTTAAAGTTTAAATGAAGATAAACTGAGTATCACCAGATATGCTAACAGACTGAGAAATATTTAGCCACCACTCCTAAAAGTCCCAAGTCAGCATGAGACTAAAATGTTTGCTTTTCAGCTTTCTTTTTGCATGCATGTTTTTAATTTTCAGTTATAGTTATTTGTAACATTGCAGTGTTATCTTTAGTGCAGAAAGGAAAAACATTTAAATGGATATTAACTGTTTTGGAGTTTAATTATATTAAAATAATCACCATTGTTAGCTGGTAAACTACATTTCTTTTCTCTATCTTTCATCAGCTTCAATTGACAGACTGGCCCGGGCAAATCCATCCTTCTCAGCTGAACATGCTACTGAGTTAAAGACAGCAAATGAAAAGGAGCTGAATAAAAATAAATGTTGTTATAGAAATATACTGGCTGACTTGTTTTTCACAACTAGTATTGATTTGTTTACATTTTTTACAGTATTATCAAAGATAAGGAAATATAAAGTCTTATCCGATTATTCGATTAATCGATCGATTACTGTGGCAAATTAATCGATTACTAAAATAATCGATAGCTGCAGCCCTACTTGCAACTTCACAGTTGCCAGTCCGGTTTGCTGGGAAAATTCGGCTTGACCTACCTGGATCTACAGTCTAGCTTCAGCACGTTTCCTGCATGTTTTAGATCATGAATGCAGCTGATTTGTTTGATTTAGTGATGAATAACTCCCGTAGAAACTAATGAAGGCTGGGAGGCCATTTCAGCAGTTAGATTAAGGTGTTAAAAAGATGAACGCACAGCAAGGAGAGATAAGTTTTACTTTTGGTTTTGCCAACGAACACTACGGGGTGCTTAAAAAAGCCAAAATTAACTAGTGTCCCTTTAACAGTGACAGATAGTACATCAAAAGGAAAATTAAAAAAAATACTTTAAATAAAAGATAGAAACTAATTTGCATTTCATTGAGTGAAATAAGTATTTCAACCCTCTAACAAAACAGACTTAATACTTAGTGGCAAAACCCTTGTTTGCAAGCACAGAGGTCAAACGTCTCTTGTAATTGATGACCAGGTTTGCCAACATTTTAGGAGGAATGTTGGTCCACTCCTCTTTGCAGATCGTCTCTAAATCACTCAGGTTTGGAGGCTGTCTCTGTGCAACTTTGAGCTTCAGCTCCCTCCATAGGTTTTCTATTGGATTAAGGTCCAGAGACTGACTAGGCCACTCCATGACCTTAATGTGCTTCTTCTTGAGCCGCTCTTTTGTTGCCTTTGCTGTATGTTTTGGGTCACTGTCGTGCTGGAACACCCATCCACGACCCATTTTCAGTTTCCTGGCAGAGGGAAGGAGGTTGTCTCTCAGGATTTGACGAGACATGGCTCCATCCATTTTCCCGTTGATGTGGTGAAGTTGTCCTGTGCCCCCAAAGCAAAATGTTTCCACCTCCATGCTTGACGGTGGGCACAGTGTTTTGGGGGTCATAAGCAGCATTTTTCTTCCTCTAAACACGATGAGTTGAGTTAATGCCAAAGAGCTCGATGTTGGTCTCATCTGACCACAGCACCTTCTCCCAGTCACTCTCTGAATCATTCAGGTGTTCATTGGCAAACTTCAGACGGGCCTGCACATGTGCCTTCTTGAGCAGGGGGACCTTGTGAGCACTGCAGGATTTTAATCCATTGTGGTGTAATGTGTTTCCAATGGTTTTCTTGGTGACTGTGGTCCCAGCTACTCTGAGGTCATTAACTAACTCCTCCCGTGAAGTTCTAGGATGATTTCTCACCTTTCTCAGAATCATTGACACCCCACGAGGTGAGATCTTGTGAGGAGCCCCAGACTGAGATCGATTGATGGTCATTTGGTGCTCCTTCCATTTTGGAACAATTTCACCAACAGTTGGCACATTCTCTCCCAGAGTCTTGCTAATGGTTTTGTAGCCCATTCCAGCCTTGTGCAGGTCTACAATCTTGTCGCTGACATCCTTGGACAGCTCTTTGGTCTTTCCCATGTTGGAGAGTTTGGAGTCTGCTTGATTGATTGATTCTGTGGACAGGTGTCTTTTACACAGGTGACTAGTTTAGATAGGTGTCTTTAAAGGCCCTATGTGGGATATTCATAGAAATCATGGTAAAAAATGTGACTCTTTAGCGCCATCCAGTTTAGAGTTAGCATTGCAGCTACGGTGGCCCACTCAGAAAGGCAACAACCCCCAGCATTCACTCCAGCCATCTGGTCCGTTTTTTTTATAAAAAGCATGAGATTGATCTATTTCCAATCTCTCTAGCCTAACCCACACAAAGCATAACTACTCAACCAGTTAAAAAAGCATTTTTAATTATGACTGTCCAGTGTTAGTGCCTACAAAATGCCACGCACCCCCCCCCCCCCCCCCCCCCCACAAGGCAAGGCGCCCGCATCCCCGCGACGACGCAGCTCGATTCGCCACCCATTCGGTCAACACGCACCAAGGCTGGAAACATTTCTAGAAGAAACACTACTGTTAGCTGTTATATCAACCTACCAGTCCTGAAGGAAGCTAGCACAGCTGTCACCGATTCACACACGGAGGAGGGGTGACATCAGCTGGGGCGTCCGGTGTCACGTGGATCAGAGCAGCGGAGTAAACAAGCTTCTGCCAGTTAGCCATCAGCTGATCGTGGCACACGGTGTGAGCCACAGTGGAGATGGAGCTAACATCAACCACTGGCTGTTTAGCGATCGGATAGCCGATGAGGTTTGGCTGGAGCCGGGGACACGCTGTGGAGATGAAGTAATCTAAACTGAATTAAATGCTAACGTAGCCACCGGCTCTGAAGTAATCTAATGCTAATGTAGCCACGGCTCTGAAGTAAACTAATGCTAATGTAGCCACCGGCTCTGAAGTAAAGTAATGCTAACGAAGCCACCGGCTAGCGGACCGCTGAAGCGTGTTGGGAGAGACACGGCAGGCTGCGGTAAGAGAGGAGACTTTAATAGAAGAAACTTTCTTGAAGAAGGATTTTGGAACTGATACGTTGGGACTGGATTAGGAGCTTTATTATGAAGAAAAGAAATGATCAGCTGAGGTGAGTCAGGAACAACACTTGGAGGCTGGTGTCTAGCTGTTGCGGGCGGGGTTCTCATCATATGTGGCTGCCGAGTGTTGAAAATTAATAAGACCTGACATATTTGACGTGTCTTTTGATTTCATTGTTTGTTATTCGAACTAACAAAGTACAGCAACGGTGTAGCAGCTAGTCTCGTCTCTTCTTAGTTGAACTGGCAGACGCCATGCTTCCACGGCACACTGCTGCCCTCTGCTGTTTCTTTCAGGTTACAGTCATAGTGCAAACGCATAACGTGGAGCTCATATGTCCCTAAATAGCTACCGTATTTCAAGATGGAGCGTCGACCACAATTTATGTATTAAAAATGTAAATTTTCAAGCTGAGACGAATATTTAGAATTGATGTTGGTGAGAAATATTAATGAAAAAGGACATGTTTGTGCACTGGATACACAGAATTTGGTAGTAAACAGGTAAAAATATTACACACTGGGGCTTTAATGAGGGTGACTGAGTAGGAGTGTTTAACCACTCTGTGGGAGCCAGAACTCTTAATGGTTGGTAGCAATGTTCCCCCTAATTTTTCGTGTATGTGAGCAAAAACAAAAACTCCCTGAGTGAACATTCCTTGGATGGTGAGCAACATCAGATGTTCAGACCCTAGCCACGCCTAAACAACCCGAGATCATAACAAGTGTTATCATAGCATATTAAAAGAACCAAAGTACAGCAGTTATTTCCGTTAATATTACTTTAATATAAGTAATTTGACCCACATCTCTCTTACTTCTGTCTTCCCTGGTCCCATTTGTTGGGGTGGGGCTTAGTGTATTTGTCATTAAAGAATGTATAACAGCATGTTTTTCTTTGTCGTTTTACAACTCACAATGTAACAGCATTTAATGATTATTATCCACAAATAGAAATTCTTTAAAGTGACACTAGAATAGGCACACATTTGACTGAGAACTTAAATGTCACCTTATTTTTCCCGTCTGTCCTTCTCACTTCTCCAGTGGTTGTAGACTTTGTCCAGGTTGATGGCCCCATCTGCTTCTTGCTTTGACTTTATTCGCATCAGCTGATCCAAATGTGCCACTTCAAGACGGTTTCTGGATGCTGTTTTGATTTGATTCATTAAACTGAAGCCTCTTTCACAATCTGCACTGGATGCTTGAAATGTAGCACAAATATCCACAAGCTGTGAGATCTCCTTTAGATCATCACATCTAAGTGTTGCAGCCACCATATCTGAGAATGTGCTGATTGTGCCTTGTTTCAGTTTTTGCTTCATTATGTACTTGAACTCAGCATATTCCCTGGTAATAGCCTCCAAAGAATCTGTGGGGTGGAGAATGGCTTCATACTTCTTTGCCAGTGTTGCAATGTCTGTAGATCCATACTCAAAACTGATGTCTGAGCTCAGTGCTTCAATGTCGAATGCAGACCACTCCTTTAATTCGTCCTCTGGAAAACGAGCATCCAAGTGATCACAGAGCTTACGAATAAAGAACAGCATCTCTCTGGTATTTCTGTCATCAGCTGATGAGGTCATCATAACCTCTTTGACACGGTCGCTCCACTTAACATTATTTTCATCCTTCAGGTATTGGGAATGCAACTTCTCAATCTTTGCTCTTGCGAAGCAGTGTCCTTCCATCACAGTCAGGTTGCGTCTTTGAAGAGTGAGACACAGTTGTGCCAGCTCACCTAAAACATCTCCCAGAGCAGTGAGAGTAACCTTGAACTTTGAATCACTCAGCTTTTTGTAGCAGTAATTTGCCACTGGATCTCCATTTTCACTGGCTTCTCTCTTGCAGTATTCTTCAAGCACAGTGTAGTTTCTCAGAACAGCATTAACAGCTTGGTGCCGAGAAAGCCATCGCACTTCATTCAGAGGCTTGAATGACAGTGTATCCTCATCAAGGATTTTTGCTAGGTCCTCCATTTTGCCCCTCTTCACAGTGGACCNGACACACCCAGGGGGAGCCCGAAAAAAGATCAAGTTTCTACCTATATTACATTATTTATTTGGACTCTCAAGCGGAGATTATTTTGGGCGGAGAGGATGGAGAGCGGCAGCGCAGCGCTGATTGGTGGTCCTGCGCACGGCCACAGTAAGTGGCGCCACCAAAAAACATAATTAACACGCGATCGTTCATGTTCGCTCATATTATCTGGCAGCCTTTCTGTCTTTCATTTGTGCCTGACGCTCTCTCCCCCTCACTCTCCTGTTGATCACTGAAACCCGCACCTCTGCGCACCGGTATTGCGTCAAAGATTCTCGTACGTTCCATCATTGATGTGTTTCTCCAGCTGCTCCGCGCCTCCCAACTGAAAAAGTCGCGCGCGCTCATTACAAGCTGCACTCCCAGCGCGCTCTGCTCATACCACAAGAGAACTACAACTTCGTTGAGCTCAAACATCTTATTTGAGCAAATCCAGAGCTTTAAGTGGGCCCATCCCGATATATGCAGAACACGCGCTCCATGAGGGCCTCATTTTGCACACGAGTACTCATTCTCTCCAAACGCGCAAAAGGCGCATCGCTGTTGCGCACCGCGCACACATCACCGTCAGCTACAGTTCGCCCAGGCAGGAGGAGAGAACAAAGAGACGAGGTATCCGACACCGTGCACGCTCCTGCAATGATTGACAGCAGCAGCATCTGAACAACCAGTGGTCAGATGCGCCGACAGGCAGGTGGAAACATGGAGGTGGAGATGCATCCAAACGGATGAGAATAAGCACAAGAAAAAAGTCAGAACAAGAGGAGGAGTGAGCTGCACTTGAAAGAGGGAATGTTGATAAAAAAAGAAAAACTTTGTGAGCATAAACATCCCAGCTGCTGCTGATCATGAGACAGAAGAGACGATGATTCTGGAGAATATTTCACAGCAGCTCTGATTATTTATTAAATGTTTTGTTAAATGCACAAACCTTCACTTCTGTCCTGTTGTCTCTGGTTCACAGCCTTTCAGTCCAATAGTATCCTATAATTAGTTGTTGTAGTCATATTTACATCGATTTCATTTGATAATTTCCCATTGAGAGCAAAACAAATCTTAATCTGCTTGTCTGATAGATTTCTGGTCATAACAGGGCTGATGCTGAAGTCTGACCTTAACCCTAACCCAGCTGCCTCTGCTGAGTGAAGCTTGAGGCTCATCAAAGACACAAGAACACCTGAGTGGCAGTAATTGAACCTAAAAGGTGAAACTAACCTATGAGACAGACTCATTCCATGCAAATCCAGATATTTCAGCTTTTATTATTTCTAATTGTGATGATTCTGGCTACAGCTGATGAAAACCCCACATTCAGAATCTCAATTAAAATATAGTGAAAAGGTTCAATATTCTAGACTCAAAGTGTCACACTCTAATCAGCTGATGAATCCAGAACACCTGCAGAGGGTTCCTGAGCCTTTAGATGGTCTCTCAGTCTGAGCTGGATTACTGACATAAGTGGACTTTTGCACCAGATTCTCATGTTTGAGTTTCACCTGTAGACCACATTAGAACTGGCTCTGCTAAAAACTACAATACTTAGATTATTCAGAGTTTAACTAGATTATATTAGACTGATAGCAGAGTCCTTAAAGAACAGTTTGTGATTGGTTAAACCTTTATTTGATTTGTGACAGTATAAAAAACAAACTTTATTGCATCTGACCCACCTTAGTCTAGTGTAAAAACTACAACACCTAGATTCTTCAGACCTGGATTAGATTATTCTACATTACCAACAGAATCCATCAATTCAAGATGATAATTTGTGAAACATTTAGGTCAAATAAGGCCACTTTCTTCTTTTTTATTATGAATTTTGAAAATAGTCACATAAAACAAGTGCTTGAAAAGCAAAATGTAGGTAGATTTATCCCACTACACGTTTGTAACTTTATAAAGCAATAATTTATTAACCCCCCCCCCAAACACACCGTCTAACTGGGCTCCCCCGGAAGCCTCTGTGTAATTCGCACCCTGGTTATAACTGGTCAGCAACCAGCAGCTGTTATAACTGGTCAGTAACAAGCAGCTGTTATAACTGGTCAGTAACAAGCAGCTGTTATATCTGGTCAGTAACCAGCAGCTGTTATAACCGGTCAGTAACAAGCAGCTGTTATAACCGGTCAGTAACCAGCAGCTGTTTTAACTGGTCAGAAACCAGCAGCTGTTATAACTGATCAGTAACAAGCAGCTGTTATAACTGGTCAGTAACAAGCAGCTGTTATAACTGGTCAGTAACAAGCAGCTGTTATAACTGGTCAGTAACNAGGTGTGGTACTTGCCGCTTTAATATAGCTGCCACTCCTTTGTGCTTTCCTAGCATTACTGAGGCACCATCTGAGGTCAGCATCACCATTCTCTGCAAATCCAATCCATGCTTGGAGTAAAACTCTGTGATTGCCTGCACAATATGGTGCATGCTGTCAGCTGGATGATGCCACCAAACACAGTTTTATAGCTGACATCATTTTCTTCCCTATATTTAAAATACAGAACTAGCATTTTGTGCACACTTATGTCTGTGCTCTCATCCACTATTAAGGTATGCCAGAGTGCATTTTTAATACTGCACATCGCTTCATCCAACACTATCTCGTTGATTGAGTTCACAAATTCAAAGGCATAATTTTTGCTTCTCCAGCTTTCTGGAATACTCACATATTTTGCCACGTGATCATGGATTTGTTGAACTGACAGCATTGATGCATTCATTTTGATGGCGAGTAGAACATTATCGATGAGAATTTTAATTTGTTCTGGGTCTGATTTCTTTTTGTGCAACAGCTCGTTCCTCTTCTCCCGATCTTTGGCGCTCTCCTGCAACAATGTACCGATCCCCATTCCCATCTTGTGCCTTTGTACAAATCCAACAGCATTCAAATGGCTTTTCTGCTGAATGTGACGCTTCAGGTAGTCCAACTTCCATTCAGTCCAGAATTTTCCGTCGGAAAACTCACTCGCTACTTTGGCTTCGCAGCATATTTTGCAGAGCAGCCCTTTCTCGCTAGAAAAAGAAAATATATCGCCCAGTTTCACCTCTTGTTCTCCTGTTCGTACATACTCCGACAGCCATTCCATCTTAAAAGAACCGCATTTCTTTTTTACTTTGCCTTGGGAAGTGGATGCGCCACTAGCCGTTCGTTTCGCCATTCTTCTCCGCCACACATTTAGCTAGGCTATATGCTAAACTATAAACAGGTGCACATACACGCGACATGCAGCGCTGCGTTAAGGACATCAATTGGCTGCGTGAACCGCATCATTTTATTGGCTGGACAGTTTATTAACTGTAAGAGCTTGTTGTCACCTGTCACTCAATGGGTTGCAATAAAAAATGGTTAATTATGTGTTTATTTCATTTATAGTTCAGGAGGTAGAACTTTTTTAATGCGCACCATAGATTTTCTGTGCGCAGAGAATGCGGGAGTAGTGCGCGCAGCTTAGAGGGAACACTGGTTGGTAGGGGTTCAAATATTTATTTCACTCAGTTTCTATCTTTTATTTAAAGTCATTTTTTGAATTTTCCTTTTGATGTGCTATCTGTCACTGTTATAATAAACCTACCATTAAAATGATACTGTTCTGAGACTTTTCATTTCTTTGTCATTGGACAAACTTACAAAATCAGCAAGGGGTCAAAAAATTATGTCTTCCATGGCTGTGCGAGTGAGGTGAGGTCACTGTGGGACAGGTTCTGAGCTCCGCTGAGGCACAAATAAAAGACAGAAAGTACCAGAGAATATGAGCAGACATGAAACAATCATGTGTTAATTATTTTTCTTTTGGTGTTTGAGAATTTGAACTTTGAGAATGTTACTGTGGCCGTGTGCAGAATGCAGCTGCCTGCAGCGCATCAACAATCAGCGCTCTCCATCCTCTCTGCTCAAAATAAGTCCCGCTAGGCCGAGAGTCCATTTAAATGTAATAAAGGTTAAAACTGAATCTTTTTTCGGGCTCACCCTAGGTGGGCCATTGAGGGCTTCTCCGGTGATTGTTCTCGCTGGTTCTGCTTGTGCTGCATGCGTCCATTCCAGTTTCGCTCTTGTTTTGTCCGTGCGGGTCACGCTATTGTCTTTTTTTTTAATTGGTGATGTTGGAGAGTCTTTACAGTGGGTTAACTGCAGCAATTCACACCGTGGTTAATAGTCAAACCGGTTAATCCCTGCAACCCTACCTGGTGGTTGTAGCAGCGATGAGATGGTGACAAAAACAGTTTTATTATATCTAATGGAATTAAACCAGTAGAATAATCACTGGTGTTTTCTTACCTGGTGGGACATCATGGAGGGCTCAAAGTGTTTAGAACAAAGTCTGTAAAGCTTGTGCAACTGCTCTGGAAGCTGAGATGCCAAATCTTGGCGATGACAGTTGTTCAGCCATTGCTTACAGCTGAAAAGTAAAAAAGCAAAGGTTTAGAAGTGTAGGTTAGTGTTCACGTTTAGAGAAGATCATGAGCCCAGATCACCTTCTGTTACTGCTGCACAGGAAAAACATGAAAACTGTTTGAGATCAGAGCTGCAGCGTGCAGCTCCGAAGCCACCACTTTGGCCCTAACCCTAACTACTCTTTACTAAGTCTGATAAAGATGAAAACTAACTCAAGTTTGTAAACACAGATATATATATATAATGCAGCTCTTCAGGTTTTTCATAAAGAACACTAACAGGATTACACTAAAGTACCAGATCTTTAAATCTTCTCAAATTTTTTTACATCATTTTGGGCAAATATCAATTAGTTTGTTCTTCAACATGAAGCCATTTGTTAGGATCTTTAATAACTTTAACTCATTAACTGCCAGCCATTTTCTGATCAGAAAGCCCCTGACTGCCAGCATTTTACTGTTTTTTGAAGAGTCACAGAACATTGTGCTCTATGATCATGTAAACGCCAAAACTACCAAAAGAAAGAGTAGACGCACTTCTTACATCAGGAAGAATCACCGTATTTCTAGCGTTATCCGTTCTTTCACAATCTGTTGCCGAAGGGTGAGTGGCAGAAGCATTTCCGGTTGGTGCATCACTTTTTTTCACAGCAGCGTTCCAAAACAAACTCCGAATTAATTGATTTTCTGCTTCCTGTTCACGTTATGTGTGACATACACAGATGAAGATCAGCTTTAGAAACGTGATGTTTGTTCATACGGTGCGGGGGCTCGTTCCGACGCTCACCCCGTAAAAAATACAATTGACGACTATAGACATCAATGGCAGTGAATGAGATAATAAAAAATTAATTTTACAAAACACTATTTTAAACCATTTTTGCACATCTACAAAGTCATGAACTGGTTTCAAACTGGTTGTAAAATTCCAAAGAGTACAAAGGCCCTTTGTACATCTGACTTAACTAACTGGTTAGTAACCAGCATCTGGTTTATCTGGTCAGTAACCAGCAGCTGTTTTAACTGGTTACTAACCAGCAGCTGTTATAACTGGTCAGTAACCAGCAGCTGTTTTAACTGATCAGTAATCAGCAGCTGTTTTAACTGGTCAGTAATCAGCAGCTGTTATAACTGGTCAGTAACCAGCAGCTGTTTTAACTGGTCAGAAACCAGCAGCTGTTATAACTGATCAGTAACAAGCAGCTGTTATAACTGGTCAGTAACCAGCAGCTGTTATAACTGGTCAGTAACCAGCAGCTGTTTTAACTGGTCAGTAATCAGCAGCTGTTATAACTGATCAGTAACAAGCAGCTGTTATAACTGGTCAGTAACAAGCAGCTGTTATAACTAGTCAGTAACCAGCAGCTGTTATAACTGGTCAGTAACCAGCAGCTGTTTTAACTGGTCAGTAATCAGCAGCTGTT